>QLTV01003796.1:173020-183800 GCA_003457575.1 Thermophis baileyi | reverse complement strand
TAACATTATGAGAATGATTTTTATATATTTAAATTGTGTATTAAAGATTCTTTTCTAAGAAATGCTGGTACAATTTTGGTTTTTAAACTTTGCTTCTTAAAGTTGAAGAAGTGAAAAGGGAGAAATAGCAAAGTAGGGGTATTAATATTTTAGAGAATTTTTTTTGCCAATCAAGTTTCTGAACCATTTGGATTAGGTATCCCTTAGGTATTGGTGGGAGTCACACAGAAATGAGAATTTAATAATGTGGCTACATTGTGTATAACATCTATGTTCTTCCTACTCTTTTGAGAATGATTTTTAGATATTTAAATGGTGTAGTAAAGATTCTTTTCTAAGAAATGCTGGTACAATTTTGGTTTTTAAAATTTGCTTCTTAAAGTTGAAGAAGTGAAAAGGGAGACATAGCAAAGTAGGGGTATTAATATTTTAGAGAATTTTTTTTGCCAATCAAGTTTCTGAACCATTTGGATTAGGTATCCCTTAGGTATTGGTGGGAGTCACACAGAAATGAGAATTTAATAATGTGGCTACATTGTGTATAACATCTATGTTCTCCCTACCCTTTTGAGTTGTTTATTATAATAAAATTTAGAATATTTTTGTGTTTTTATGGTATTATTGTATGCCAGCCAGATTCATGTTGGATAAGTGGCATATAAATATCATAAAGAGATAAACAAACATGGTACTGAGGAACAGCTAAGATCTTTAGAATAGTAATAGTGGTTATCATCTAGCTAAATTAAATCCTTTGGGATATCTAGTTAATTGTATTGCCATATCAGAAAAGAAAAGTGAAGCTGGAAATGTAGAATTACAGTAGAACCATGGAATGTAACAAGGAAACACTAAGGAGGGGGAAGATGATTTAGTCTAGGAAACCAAAGTGAAGCAGGAGCATCGGTTTGGTCCAATCTCATGATTTTCTCATTTCTAACATAGTCTTCAAAAACCAAAATGATGCTTATATACATGGAAATCATCCAGGGGTGGGTTCTAACTTACCTCGCCGCTGGTTTGCTTCCTCCCGCGCTGTGTGGCCGCGCCTCATGGCCACGTGCACGCGTGCGCGCATTCGCAGTGCTGAAAATTCCCAAAAAATTCCAAAAAACAAAAAAGGCAAAAACAAGATGGCGGCGCATGTGCATTGCCGGCAACTTGGCTTCTGTGCATGCGCAGAAGGGAAAAAAAATAAAAAAAATCCAATTTTTTTTTTCAAAAAAAAAATCCAAAAAAAAAAAAAAGATGGCGGCGTCCATGGACCGGCACTGACCTAACCGGCTCCGTGATGTCACCAGCAGGTTGCTACCAGTTCAGGCGAACCAGTCTGAACCGGGAGGAACCCACCTCTGACATCATCATATGGAATATACAGAAATCATGTTGCGTATATTATGTTCTCAGGACAGCAAAGGTGTGAGATAAGGTTGTATGTTTTGTCCATATTGAGTCAACCTATATGCTAAAATATATATTAGGAAAATCTGGATTAAAAGATTTGTGTGGTTTCAAATTTGGATAAAGAAACATCAGCAAACTATGTTATGCTGATGACACAACCCTGATAGACAAAAATGCAAAAGATCTGTAAAGTCCAGTAATATAAGTAAAGGAGTACAGTGAAAAATGAGACTAAAGTAAAATAGATGGTGGCTATATAAATTTGATTAATAAATAACTTTTTATATTGTACATTTTTTTTCTTTTTATTTATTTTTCTTATTTATTTTTTTTTTCCACCCCTTTTTATATTGTACATTTTTTTTGTTTTATTTATTGTTCTTATTGATTCTTGTTTGCCACCCAGAACTGCCTTTGGTGAAATTGGTGGCTATATAAATTTGATTAATAAATAAATATAAAGAAGACCAAATTAATGGCAACAGTTGTTGACACTTTTAAACTTTAATGTTTCAGAAGACTCCTGAGAATACAATGATAGCTAAGAAAACAATCAGATGGATCATTGAACAAATCAATCCAGAGTTCTCATTTGAGGTCTAAATGAGCAGATCACAATTATCAAATTTTGGATTTATTATGTGAAGAGCTAGCATTCTGGATAAATCTGCAGTGCTGTGGAAGGAAAGCAGAAAAGAGGATAACTAGCAGCAAGTTTCATGAACTCAGCAGCGATGGGTACACCACTAAATATTTGAAGGTCCTGGAGAAAATCTTTGTGATTGATAAGAGTTGGTCCTGACTTGATGACACATAACCAATCAAGAGAAACTTGGATTGCCTAAAATTTTAAAG
The DNA here is from genome assembly GCA_003457575.1 of Thermophis baileyi. Taxonomy (NCBI): domain Eukaryota; kingdom Metazoa; phylum Chordata; class Lepidosauria; order Squamata; family Dipsadidae; genus Thermophis; species Thermophis baileyi. Next base: position 181,541 of record QLTV01003796.1, on the reverse strand, counting down.
GGCAATATATTCCATTAAAACAAATCTTTATTGCACAACTTGGTCCAGATGATCAGAAGCTAAAACCCTCCATTAATTGTGTATGGAATGTATTTTGGTTAATTTTAAGAATTTTAATAAACAAAACTTATCACTAGGGCAAGGATTAATTATGCAAAAGAACTCTAGAAAAGTTGCTTTAATGGAATTGAGTTGGAATGTGACCTACCAACAAATGAATGTCAAGTGATTTTAAGGACTATCAAGTACCGTATGTTTCTTATTTATATATTTGTTTGTTTAATCAAATTATAAGTAAACTCAATTGCTGCAGCATCTCTAGGCAATTCACAAGAATGAATGAATGGAACTTAATCCAGAAATAGATAGGGAAAAATGTAATAACAAAAGTATGAAGAACTCACATTAGGAAATAATATGATTGCACAATACACCCATATAAGTCAAGCAATATCAGTCAAATCAATTTGATAACAGAATAGGGTCTCAAAGGACTCTTTCCTGAGGCCTGCTGGAAGAGCCAAAACTTCAGGTATAGGAGGATAGCATGACTAGGGTGATATAAACAGGCAGCACTATATAAAACAAGACCAACCCATCACTATCCATATGTCTTACTTTGAACTAGCTGTAGCTTCAGCATGATCTTCAACAGCAGCCCTACAGTATGTAGACCACAGTCTTTATGTAGAATTCATTTTATTATCTTAAAATGAATCTATTTTAAAGGTTGGGATTTTTTTCACATTACAGGTAATCCTTGAGGTACAACAGATCATTTAGTGACCGTTCAAAGTTACAACAGACCTCTCTAAAGCCATGTACGACCATGATTTGGAGATAAGAATTTTACAAAAGTTATCTGCTCATTTGCACTTACGAATGACTGGGCAGCGTCATAACTTTGCAGAGATGCTGAATCACACACCCCTATCTCTCCCTGCCCCATCGTTGCCCTGCCAGGTCCCTGGGAGACTGGGCCTGCTTTGCCCTCCTGTTCCACCCCTCACAATGCCTTGTTTACCTTCCAGAGATCTGCAGAATTCAGTATTATAGGCCATCCTTACTGGTCCATCTGGAGCAGCCATTTGCAAACTGACCTTGGCAAAGCAATGTAAAAAGGATGTTGAGACTCTAGAAAGAGTGCAGAGAAGAGCAACAAAGATGATTAGGGGACTGGAGGCTAAAACATATGAAGAACGGTTGCAGGAACTGGGTATGTCTAGTTTAATGAAAAGAAGGACTAGGGGAGACATGATAGCAGTGTTCCAATATAGCACTTATAGCACTTAGACTTATATACCGCTTTACAGTGCTTTACAGCACTCTCTAAGCGGTTCACAGAGTCAGCATATTGCCCCCAACAATCTGGGTCCTCATTTTACCCACCTCAGAAGGATGGAAGGCTGCAACATATAAAGAACGGTTGCTGGAACTGGGTATGTCTAGTTTAATGAAAAGAAGGACTAGGGGAGACATGATATCAGTGTTCCAATATCTCAGGGGGTGCCACAAAGAAGTGGGAGTCAAACTATTCACCAAAGCACCGGAGGTTAGAACAAGAAGCAATGGGTGGAAACTAATCAAGGAGAGAAGCAACTTAGAACTAAGGAGAAATTTCCTGACAGCTAGAACAATTAATCAGTGGAACAGCTTGCCTCCAGATGTTGTGAATGCTCCAACATTGGAAGTTTTTAAGAAGATGTTGGATAACCATTTATCTGAAGTGGTGTAGGGTTTCCTGCCTAAGCAGGGGGTTGGACTAGAAGACCTCCAAGGTCCCTTCCAACTCTGTTATTCTATTCTATTCTATTCTAAAGCAGCATTTTCCCACCTTCTGCCTTTCTGCATGGCCTCTTTAACTCAAAACAGGATAATGAGCCACAGTTTGTGCTTTGCAGTTTCTATATTTACTCTGAAAAATTTTTTTAAATGGAAGGGGGAGAAACAAGAGCAGTGAATGGAGAACAGACAATGAAGGGTGTTAACAAGAGCAATGCAGAGGGAGGGGAGAAGAACAGGTTTGTCTTCCAGGTGAGGTTTCAAACAAGGTAAAGCAGGTCCCTTTGCATCACTCTTTTAACACTTAACCCTTCATTGTCTGTTCTGTTTTGAGTTAAAGAGGCCATGCAGAAAGGCAGAAGATGGCCTATAATACGGAGTTCTGCAGATCTCCGGAAGGTAAGCAAGACATTATGAGGGGTAGAGATGGCTGTGGGGACCCCAAGGAAAGAAAGCAGAGCACGGGGATATCTCAGGGGGTGGGGGAGGCCCTGGGAGGCCCAAGTCAGGCATCCCTGAGGCACCCCATGCGCATTTAATGACCCCTACATTCAAACCTACATTCATTTAATTTTAACGTATGCATTGGGGTGATCCAGGATGAGAGTTCTTTAATTGAAACTTACTACCAAAATGGGCAGTCTCCATTACTGTCGTAAGTTGAGGATTACCAGTAATTGGACACATCACTATATGTTTTTTTTAAAAAAATTGATAGTTAATCTCTGTGAGATCTGTTGTGCTGCCGATTTTTAGCTTAATATCCATAACTTTATTAATATATAGTAATAGTTACTAATCTAGTAAAATTAATAAGATTAATATTTAAATATGTAATGTAATTTGACTTCTATACCAACATTTAGAATTTATCACTTTATGAACAACTATGGAATTATTGAGCATAGGACAAGCAAAAAAGATTTCTTTAACATCTGAGAGCTAGATTTATGTCCTAGGACTGTTGTTTATTTGCTTTGTGTTTATTAATTTGCTTTGAGTTTATTAATTGGATTTCTACTAATATAATGAGAAATTGAACAAAATTATTATATGTGTTTTAATGGCATGTTTAAAAATCTGTGTGAGTGGTTTCTTTACTCTATTTTTGTCATTATTTCCTTTTCCTTCTACTGTTTTTCCTTCCTTCCTTCCTTCCTTCCTTCCTTCCTTCCCTTTCTTTGTATATTAAAGAAATAAAAATAAATACATATTTTATAAGAGGTTGAATAAACATATGCACCTTTATGAACATTTCATTATTATAAGCAATGTTGAGGTCATTGTATACTTGCAGCTGGTAATTTAAATAAATAAAATGCAACGTTCTCTGATGTCTGTATACTAAATTAAAATTTCCCTTTTGAGATGAAGTCTAGTAAACGTCTTTTCTTTGATTTTAGGTATATCAAACTTAAATCAGAACTAACAGGCAAAAACTGAGAGGAAGATTTTATTTGGCACAGTAATTTTAAAATTTCTACCATTAGGTATCTTTTTCAAAACAATTTATTCACTGAGAAAAGTTTGAATTTCTAATGAAAGTATAGTCCTTTACAAAGTATTCTGTAATAATTTCTAGGATATACAATAAAGACACATGTACATAAATAAATAAGCATCTTTACCTCCAGAGATTATTTTTATGCACAATAAAAGATACATAATTTCAATCATTCTTGTAATAACCACCATTTCAGAGAAGTCAAAACAGGCAAGTCTATACACAAACAATAAGCATTTGTTGTATGTATAAGATAGTGAAGCATATTGACAAGGCTATACATGAACACAGCATTCTTCTATAGTCCAGTAGAACTTTGCAAGGAAAATTGTGATGCGCAAGCTAGTTTTCTGGAAAGCTTTTCTTTTATAACTAAACTTTACAGAAATATTTGCTAAGCTGTTCTTCTGGACATCCACTGAATTCTCCAAGACAGAACTTTCAAATAACTCTTTTAGGAAATAGAACTTATTTTTGCTGGTTCACTGGCTATCTTCAAAGGTCTTGGATCATGAAAAGCATAAAATGGCAAAAGCATCAAAAGCATATATATTATTGACCTATATTTTGACCCCAAATATACTATGAGGTATGAAAAATGACTTTAGCTGGACATGTGCCTTGAACTATAGAAAAGCACATAATAATTTTAAAAAGTCATTTGAATGGAAATTCTGAAAGACAAAGAAAAGTTAAAGTCCCTGAAATTGTAATATTCAGGATACACCCACAGATTATTCCCATGAGCAGAAAAAGAAATAGGAAAATTTAACTGAGAAACAAGGCAATAAAATATTCTGAAAACATAAAAAGGTTGTCAGGAAGATGAAGGATCAGATTTAATGGAAGGGGCATTGTGAAGGACATTGCAAAGAACACAATGGGTATATTTGGTGCTCTGGTACATTTCATGAGAGGCCATAGAAATCAACAATATTTTTCTACACATATACATGGATTACTTTTCATAAGAAGGAAGCTAGGGTGAATTAGCTGGTGTAAGAGACCAACAGTAATTAATATACAGTAAATAATTCAAAACAAGTTAAGATAATTTTAACTGATTATGCATGCAAAAAAGGCTATGCATTTTTTAGCACGTGTTATCTGAACAGTTCTTCACAATAGCTAAACATTTTTAATTTTAGTCTTCATTAATGTTTATATCATAACTGAATGAATGTGAAGAGGACAACATAGATGTGTAAACAACATGAGATGTTTCTTCTTTTTCTTTTTTTTAATGTATGTGCCAGATACACCAACTAAATTCCTTTCATTTAGTTAAATAATTGTTGCATTAACAGCTCTTTTAGTGTAGATTGCCTGAATCCACTGGATACTTTTCCTTCTTGAATTGGCTTCTTTTCATAAAATGTAGCAGGTTTTCATAAAATGTAAGGGATCCAACAACATCTAGTCCTGCTCTGTGTCCCTTTTTTCCTACAGCATCTTCAATATGTCATCCAGCCTCTGTTTAAACACCTCCAGCAGAGAAAAGTCCACCACCTCCCAAGACAGTCTGGTCCTTAGTTGAATAGATCTTACTGTGGGGATTTTTTTTCCCCAAAATCAAAATCTACTTCATTGTAATTGAGCACGCTGTTTTTTGTCCTGTTTTCTGGAGCAATTTTGAACAATTCTGTCCCATTTTCTACATGACAAAAGACACTTGAAGATAGCTATCATATATTGCTATAGGCCCAAAAAAATACAGCACCCCCAATTTCCCTTCCAGACCCTTCTCATACTGTTTGTTTTCCTTTGGCATATTGTAGTCTGTCAGCATCTTCCTTAAAATGTGATGCCAGAACAATCTAGATTCTGCAAAAGTCTAGATGTAGCTAATATAGACGTGGCTAATATAGTATCAAGAAGAAAATTGACTATGTTTGATCCTAACACTATAGTTTTTTTTATGCGCTCTATGGCTGAATTTGCATTTTTGTTGATGTTTTATCCTGTTGGATCATATTCAGTGCATGATTCACAAGCCATACATCATTTCTGAATGTACTTAGCCACCCAGAGTCCTTTGGGAGTTGGGCGGCATACAAATATAATATATATAAATATATAAATATATATACTTATGGACAGTGTAACATATACCGATGTGTTATCTTGCTAGGTTTACCTCAGTGCTCAAGCTTGTCAAGGTACTCCTAAATCTTAATGCTATTCTCTGAAGTGTTTGTTATCTCTTTGTGTCATCTGCAAATTTGATAATCATATTTTCTAACCCCTCATCGATGTCACTTATAAATATGCTGAACAGCAGGTTCTAGAACAGTCTCTAGCAATACATCATTCAATACTTCTGTCCTGCTTGATATAGAGCAATTGATGTACGCTCATTGGGTACAATTGTTCAGTGAACTTTGTACCCATTAATGTTGGCATAGTATAGCTGCATTTTGACATCTTTTATAATTGAAATTCATGGGAGACTTGGTTAAATGCTTTGCTGAAGTCACGGTATACTATGTTGGCTTATTGCAATTTATCCTTCTGAAACCCATTCTGGCTCCTGCCAAGAAATTTCTTGGCAAAATGACTAGAATGGAGACCCTGTGGCTCTCCAGATGTTTCTTTAATAATTGTCATTACCCTTAACTCTGGGTTTACCACAGTGCTTGGTATTGATGAAAATTTGAAATTCAACAGCATTGGAAAACCATAGGCTCTCCCTGGTGACTATAAGAACTTGGAATAATATTCTGTCTTTTGCAAGTGGAATAAAAAGTACACAGACATTCTGTTTCCATGGATTAATGTAACATGATGGTCCCATGAATTTGGGGTAAGTTGGAAGACCAAGATTGGAAAGATTTAGCTTAGTGTAAAAACACATAGAATTCTAGAGATTTAGAATTCTTTAGAATTGCTATTTACTTCTATTTACTAATTTCAAATTGTATTCTAATACTTTAATAATTGTAATGTACTATCAACAAAGGTGCTTAAAGTAAGTGTACTAAAGATTATTTTACTTTGAAAATGTATTTCATTATTCCCTAATGTTACTTTGAAAAATGAGATTTTATGCAATTTTGAGTACCTGCTTTAATAGTTATCAAACTATTTTACTAAGTGATAAGGTTATCTTCCAATAACATTGCTTGATTTTTTTTCATGTTAATGAATATAGTATGGGTTTTGTTTTTGGAGTTTGTTTGCTCTTTGCCCTATTTATTTTAATGTGTATTATATGTTAGGTGATTTATGAAATGATAAAATTGTTCCATATTTACTATCCATTATATTATTTGTTGAAATTAGTGAGCACAGCAGGCAACTTAGGAAGAAAAATATTACTATTACCTATAGCTTTTACAGCTAGAATTGTTATTTCAAAAAAGGTTTTACTTCCTTGTCTCTTTATCATTGTTCCCAAATCAAAGCATTGTTTTCTATTATTGTTTTTAAAAGCTGGATTGTTTTCAGTTAAAGTAATAATTTATGATTTCATAGGAAAACAGATTGTACTGCAACTGTTTTTACTTGAATGAAAAAGCTTTGATGATTAAAAAAAATGACTGCCAACTCTTACATCTCTTACAAAGATTTACAGATTTTGGTTCTTATGCTTAAACAATTGTTTTTGAGTATACCCTCAAAATCTATCCATGAACTTATAGAGTAAGATATCAAGATAGGTATAAATGGAAGATTTTGTAACTTGATTTGTAACTAACTTCCTACTAATCAACCCATAGTTTTAATATGGAAAATCAATGAGATTTTCATATTTTAAGATGAAAATCAAGATAGGTTGACTTCTACAAACTGAAAAATAAACCGTAAGGCATCTTAATAAAATGGCACAGTACTTGTATTAAGTGTAGGTAGAAATAGTGTCTTTACTCCATGGCAATATCATTAGTACAGATCCCTTGATGAGTTACACTGATGAAAAAGTTTTAGAAAGACTTTTATCTTTCAGTAGGTACCAATGTTCCGTGTGTATTTCAAAACTCCATACAGTCATTCAAGGAATATTCTTACATACTTACATACATATATACATACATTCATACATAAACATACATACATAAATACATACATACTCAGGATCTAACTAAAAATGTTATTGAGTTATCTGGTAATACATTTTCAATTGAATATGAAATCATACTTTGAGTCTTTTCATATTTCTTGGATATCTACTTTCTAAATGAAGATGCTGAAATAAACCCATCATAAAGATATGAACTGATGCACTTGTGTTTTACGCATAGCAACAGGGGCATATAGCCAATCCATGCACCTATGTCAATGTGCTTAAAGCAGATCCTATAACTTTTCTTTAACATGAAGACCTGAACTGCATAAAACCATGGGTTATTATTATGCCTGTCATGTCAGAACTTTGCAGGACTATTCAGAGTGAGGTGAAAGCATATTATGTAGCACTGTAGCATCTGGCCTCCCCTGATATTCTGATTTGCCAAACACCATTTGCCTGAATACAAAACCTCAGACAGCAATCTGTAGCCTTAGAAACACCCATTCACACTCATATCTCAAAGGAAGGATCCTTTCAAATTGAGGGCCTGTTATTTCAGGTGCTAAACCTTTTCTCCTCAGTCCTGGAAATTCTCTGGGCAATAACAAATCTGATCCAGGATAATAGAAATACAGAATGCCATAAAAGATGTGAGATGTGAGATATTGCCTCCTTTAAGAAATAAGTTTGGTGTAAGACTTTCTTTAAACTCTGAAAAGATTAAACTAAATGCTCCAAGGTGTCCTTTTTTCATTTCATTCAATTCACCTACTACATAATATGGACTCATCCATATTTTTTTTTCTTTTGGTCCAAGAACACTAGATTCTTATAGTGTGAATGAGGCGATGAGACACTGTTACCTATGACATACTTTACATTTATTTATTTACTAGCTGATACCCGTGCTTCGCTAAGAAACTATGTGATGGGGCTTGATAAATTGACAGTTAAAGCTTGAAAATTAATGAGTAGTTAAAAAAGGGACTGTATTATTTCATTAGAGATGGTAAGCTAAGTTTCTGTTACAGATGAAGACATTATTGTAAGTGTAACAACAATGAAATAGATGGGCTTAAGCCCTTTAATCCCAGCAGCAACTGTGGCTGTTTTGTCTATGTAGCCAGGCTAATAAATTGCATAGCATAGACTTTCAATTCGTCCCTCAGATAAATTGCTCAGGACCTCCCTGTAAACAACATTCCTGGTTTTGCTGTCTGGCTGGA
>QLTV01003796.1:137691-164461 GCA_003457575.1 Thermophis baileyi | reverse complement strand
CCCCCTCCCCCCCCTCTCTCTTTCTTTCAGGGGAACTGGCAGGGAAAATAGGCTTTAAAAAGTTAAAAAAAAACAGGAAGTGATGATGTCGGGGCAGGTGGGTGGAGCTTCACGCTGCCATCCTGGTTCTCCGAACCAGCTGCTGCAATTGTTACCTACTCGCCCGAACCGGGAGGATTTCACCCCTGCTTTAATCATTCCTTAGTAATAACAAAGAAGTAAATTGACCTTTCTTGTATATTTCTTACTAAATTTTTATTCAAATATCAGAAGTAGCTATAATAATGTTGGGTAGCCATAATAATAGTGGGTAGATACTCCAGTGAAAATGGGAAATGGATATTTTGTTTCACCAACATAAGAGTTTTGTAGGCCAATGATGTTTAATCAGCCAAAGACTATCTATATGATACTTTCAGCCCTTGTGTACTTACTTTATGGAACAATTTCATAAATTTGGATATAACTATTCAAAACCTGTTATTTATGTTATCAGCATAACATGCACCAAAGTTGCACAGTATTTGCTGCTTTACATCTTTTCCCCTTTTCTTTTCTAAGGTCTTCTTCCTTTCAAACCAAGAATGGGACCAAATTCAATAAGTTTCTTTTCTGTCCTTTGGGAAACTTCCATACTTACTTTTTGTTTTGAGCTGATTCACTATTACACCATTAACTGGGATTTGTGTACATGCTTCTCTGATTTCAATCTGTGGAAAAAAGTTAAGATCTATTAAGGGGAATACAAAGAGGGGAAAGGTTGTAATTAATAAATGAATACAAGAAATTGTGGTTATTTGCATTAACGAAGGCAGCTGAGGCAGTTATAGTGCTTTCACTTAAATTATTGAAAAACTGATGATAGAGTTATATTTCGTCTCTGTTTTTAGGTTCTACTCAATAGTAAAAAAAGAGTTAAAGATTCTATTTTGCTCTCATTGTATAAAAGCAACTATTACTAATAAAAAGAATAAGCATCCCCCAAATAAATTGAATTCTGCTATGCTGCAGCACAGTTTAGCTATATAATGTTTAAGGCACTTTCCACAGCTATGCCCATCTCTCTTTATTCCTACCTAGGGAAATTACGTTTTCAAAGGATAAGACAGTAAATCTCTAAATCTCCATATTTACTCAAGTCTTTGCCTCTGCGGGCAAAAGCTGCCAGACCTATGAATTTACAATGTTTTTATGTTAATGATATCCTCCAAGGAGTAACTCAAGATGAAAAGACAAATTAATTTATCCAGTTTTATCTGCCCACTAAAGTTTATACTTTGTTCCAGGAAGCAAATTCAAGGAATCAAGATTGTATAATTCAACTAGAGTGACTAAAATTTGATCAATGATACACAATATTCTTGAACCAAGTCCATTTGCTATGAGGTTGAGGAGACATATTGAGCTTCTCAAAATAGTCTTTCTTAGACCTTCAAAAAGAACAGACTGAGTTACATCATTTCCATTTTGAATGTTTTGTATTCAGAGAAACTATTTTAATGCAATGATATGAAATAACGTATTGCTGCATTAACTTCAGATAGAGTAATCTGTTGATATTTCACCAAGAGGCAACTGCTGAGCATCATTGTATGTTTTGCAAGAAAACAAATCTTAGAAAGCAGTCTATAAGAGACCTTGATAAATGCATAGAACAGGTTTAGCTGAAAATTATATGCTCATTTTGGAGTTTACTTTTCCCCCAAAATTCTTTACTGCTTCATTGATTACTTGGATCTACTGTTATGCATTTTAGCAGACTAGAGATGAGTTTGGGCAAACTAAACAATCTGTTTGTCTACTGAGTTCTATCACAATTCTCTAGCTTCTGCTCCGCTCTGTTCAGAAATCACAAAGCTCAAGGTGTCTATTCATGTTGCTAGTAGGAGGGATGGGGTAAAATCCCCTTAGTGGATTGTCCACTCTGCTCCCAACAATCTCTCTGTCAGACTGCCTGGTATGATTTCTCAAATAGCTAAAGATATCTTCAGACGTCTGATCTAGAAGAGTTTAATGACCATGAATAGGACATTGGAAGCAGTGCAAACATCCTTAGTTCTATGGAAACTTGAAGTCCCCCCCCTCCAAAAAAAATGGACATATTTGGTCTTGATTTTAACCATTAGGTAGAATACTTCAGCAAACCTTCCTTTAAATTCATAGGAATTCTGTTAAGTTATAGGAAGCAACATCTCTTCTCCCTGATTTCATTCTTACAAAATCTAGAAATATTCCTGGTTGTCCTTGATGGATTTTCTATTCACTGAGGCCACAGTTAACCTCTGGAATGGGAAATTGGTTTTAGGGTGAAAATACCTAAATAATTACAATTAATTTTCCTTTCAGTTCATCCTGTATAGGTCTACCAGACCTTATTGTGTTTTCTGATACAATAAATTGTTTTACCTTTCCTTAGTTCCTTTAGTGGAATAAATAAGGATTTTTAAAAGTATTTTTCTCAGATTAGGATTCCATTTTTAATTGGGGTTGCATCACTTTCATTCTTCTGCTCTATTCCAGGTACCACAAGAGATTTTTCATTTGGGGGATGAAGTAAGCTTCCATCATATGCAGATAAATGCACTGTTCTTTATTTTTTCCAGGATCTAGAAAATATTATTGGGGTTGCAAAACTCTCTGGATCAGAATAGCCTGATGAAAGTGAATATATTAATATATTAAATATATTAAAATTAAATCAGTTAAGATTTTGCTTTGCAACTCTTTCTAAAATTATCAGCTATGGGTCTAAAATTAGCTTATAGCATGGGTGACAAACTCGTGGCGTTATGTTGCCATCATGTGACATTTTGTGACGTTTTTTCCATTCACGGAATTGGGGTGGGTGTGGCCTGTGTGTGATGCATCCAGCCCACAGACCGCCAGTTTGACACCCCTGGCTTATAGGATCAGTCCAACTGCAGTTGACAATTAGCAGGAAGATGTCACCGAGAAACAGACCTTTAGAATGCAATATACTGTTTTAAAGTGTAACATTTTAACAATGACTAACATTAGGAAAGGGTTTGCTGAAGTATTGCAGTATATATTTACAAGGAAGGCAGCATGAGGAACTGTATTTCAACGGGAGACAAAGGAATGGAAAGTGAGTGGGAAATGCTAAGAAGAAACAAATAGATTCAGTGCTTCTTGACAAGGTAAGACCGCTGCAAGTCGGAAAGAACTTTTACAATAATGGCTTAGCAGGGTCCATATAATACGTCAAGAAGAAGGAAAGATATAAACATCAAAAATTTGCATAAAAGCTTCTGCTTTGAAGATTTAGCACTCTGTACCAAATTAAGACAAAAAATAAGCACTACCATAGCAGTAACACTTTAATATAGGTATCCATTATCTAATGCTTATATAATGGAAGCCAAATGACTTCATTATTATCAGTGCTATCATACTGAATATCAAATTAACTCATGATAGAAACCCACTTGCTTTAAAAACTGTTACTGCAACAATAATGGGGGTGGCAAAGAGAAAGACAGGGGAGAAAGACTCTTGTGAAGATGGCTAATTTGATCTCAGTGTTAACAAGTAATCTATTATTAATCAACTGTTCATTATACTTTTAGATTGTACTGTTTATTTGGGCTTTATTTGTACACAATTCATTTCTGTAATCTCTTGCTTTATTGTATTTCATTCATATGTAAACAGCTCTGTAGTGCTGGTAAGCACCTACAGTAAAAGTTGAGGTTTTGGGTTGAACACATCTAGTTGAGTTTGATTTAGAAAAAAAATCTGAAGATACAAATGTAAAAAACAAATAAACAAAAATAATTAATGGAATTGAAGGTATACCAGAAAATGAACTGAATGTTGTCTATGATAATTAAAAACTGAGAACGTCAACAAATATAGAACAAAAAAAAATCTCCACATCTATCTCTCTCCCTCTCCTCTATTTTAACATTCTTCAGCCAACCTTTTGGATTTTGATTGTTTCTTTTAAGTTAACTTGGGTAATGGCAATTCAGTGTTCTTGTAGCAAACAAAACAAAAATCTATCAAGGCAGCCACTGCAATTTGTGAGTTCATACATACAAAATGCACAGATCAGGTTCAGGTGAGACAGGATCTGGAAAATCAATAGACAGTGAAATGTTGTCATGAAGTAGCAGAATGAACTATGATATTATATCTTTGGCATTTGGGGCAGGGAGCCTCTTTAGATAAGGAAGCAGTATGCTCACACAGCAAGCAACTAGAAATTATAGCTGACAGTGTGATTGTTATGGATAGCTAAAGCCAAAACGTTAGTGAAGGAATGCTGATCAATGTTGTTGGCCCTTCACAAAGGTAATCACTGATACCAGCTCATTAGTTACTGCACACACTTGTGTATAAAGCCTGTCCACTTAGATTCCTGTAGTAAATGGGAAGCCGCTGGAACATCATTTTGTTATGCCATAAGCCATTAGGCCTACCTAGCAACATGAGGGATTGCTGACATTTTATATTATTGGTCTTTCTAATGGTGCTTCTACCAATATAAATGCAGTTTATGCTTCTAGCATTCTTATGGGCTGTTTCTTCTTTCTAAAAGGAATTTCTTATAAGGCACATTAGAGAATCCTCTCTCAGCTTAAATCCAGCAAAGATAGTTGTAGTTACATGTTTAAGACACTGGTGAGCAAGCATCTATTCTTATGAAGGATGGAGAGATTACTAGGAAGGCCAGATACTACTGTTGTCACTAGGAGATACACAGCAGAATCAATAAAGATCTGAGATTTTTCTTTAGCAGCTTCATCATGTATCATTAACCTCACTGAAAGGACATGAGGTTTTGGTTTAGAAATCATATGCCAAATTATTGTTTAACTTTTTTTATCAAGGATTTGGAACACAAAAGGGATGGAATGTTGACAAATTTACAGATAACAAATTGGTGTGACAATCAGTGCCTTGGAAGCAGAAATAGATTGGGTTAGGAAAAATTGACTGAAACATACCTAATAAAATCAAATGCATAGATGTGAGGTATGTGGGTCAGTGTGTGCATATGGAGAAGGGGAGAACTTCTAGTTTGGTAATTATGCTTGTAAAAAGATCTTGAATCTGAATATATGTCAATATTACAATCTGGCATCCAGAAGTGCTAAACATAATTTTAGGCTGTATGAATACAGGTTCCAAATTATTACAGTTGATGTTGTAATTTTATGTTGTACTTCATTGTTCAGACTTCAGCTTGTACATACTCTCCTGTTCAAGACATCACAATTTAAAAATAATTCAGAAACAGTGGAAAAGATTTAAAGAGAGGTGAGAAGAATGTCTACTCACAAGAGTAGAAATTCAGTCTTACAATGAGTGATCAAAGAAACTGGGTAGGTTCAGCCTTGTAGAAAGAAGACTGACAGGATTATGAAAGCATTTTTTCAAATGTCTGAAAAAAACAACAACCCATGACTTCTGCTGTTTAAAAATATTAGACACAGGATTATGGTATTAAATTATAAGAAGACAAATTCCAATTGAATGTTTAAAAAAATCCCCAATGTTAAGAACAGTTTATTATTTCAAGGATGGTGGACTTTCCATTGAAGAATATGCTCAAGAAAGACCAGCTCAAGCACTAAGTATGGAATACAACTTGATGGGCTATGATTTTATGATTATTGAGGAAGGTATTACTACAAAGAATTCAAAAATATTGGCATAAATGGCTTTGTTCATTCAAAGTAATGGTAGTAAGTACAACATAGCACAAAGAATTCCTTCATTGCATCAAAAGTAACAAAGGCATCTTGATTCAGGTGATGAATTGTCAGCCAGGCAATTTTGAGAACTGAGCCTAATAAAAAAAAGTGTTCTATTGATGTGGTGCTATTTGTATTTCATCAACACTCAGAGTTGCATTTTAGGCAATATGGTAGACATTTTGAAGGTCCACAACCTGGAAAGTAAAAAAATGTATCAGCAAAAAAACTATGTGAAAACTCGAGGTTGACCCAAGGAGGTAACTCAAACTTTGTAGAGGCAACTTTGTAGAAAAGATAACTCTGAAAGAAATTAAATAACAGCATTGCTTTGATGCCAATCTCTCAGGAATGTTTTTTTTTTTAAAAAAATATACAATTTGTCAAAGGGTTATAGCCCCAGAATGATATAAAGAAACAGGTTTCTAGATTGTATCTGTAAAATAATATATGCAGAATAAACACACAAGCACTACTTTCTATAAAATATCCTTCCTTAACATCTGCATAGCAAGCTAGATTTCAGCAGTATCACTTCCCCTCACAATATATGAATGGCAAAAATGTCATCTCTTGTCAGGTACTTCTATAAGCATGGGGTGCCTGCCAGAGGGGGGAATGAAAGGTAATTCCAAAGTCACAAACTTATTTAAATTCAGAGATGACTTTCCCCCCACCCCGGTTTTATATTGCAAGTCAACAACCTTAAAAGAAAAGTATCTGAACACCACATGCAGTCTGTACCCTGATTTGAAAAGCACATTGCAAACATTCAATTCAAACAACTGATAAAAGTGAAATATTTCATTCTGACAGTTTATTATGTATCAGAAAGGGAAAGCCAGAAAAATGACAAAAAAAAAAAGAGGGTAGCAGAAAGAAAAATGGAGAATGGAGGGAGCATTCTTACTTTTGCTTATGGTTTCAACTGTAGTTTGCTAAAGCTGTGCTCACTTTGATTTTTCTAAGGAGTAAACCCACCAGTAGATTCATTTCCTTAGAGAAAAATAGAATAAATTGCCCACCAAATTCTATTACAGCAGCTGTGTTTGACTGATGCCATGCACACACAGACGATTTGAATAGGAGAGTCTACAAGTTCCAAAATTGTTTTAGAACCCTGACTTTTTTGTTTGTTTGATGCCTTCGATTCAGTGATGGATTTTGATGCAAGTCTTGGAATGCCACCCAATGTCTCACAGTTGGAAGAATCTATAAATATTTTATAAATAACTAAGCAATCAGAAGCTGTTAGCTCTGTTGGCAGACTTTTGCAGTATACTTTTTCTCTGCTAGATGTCTTACGGACTTGATTGATGGAGTTGAGGACTGAATTCTCTTTCTTTTGAAATTGGGGTGGAACTAAATGGCCTGTGATTCTTTTCAGTTCTAATGCACCAAACCAATTTAGGACTTAGTATTCATAGAGAGTTAGGTCTCCATGTATAGCTCTACTGGTGTAGTAAGTTGTATACACAAGTGGCTATAGAACATATAGATTCATTCCATTGTTGTTATTATTATTGATTCAATTTGTTATGGTCATTCCAGTAAACTCTGAGGTTATCTTGGGTTAGTGTGCAGAAATCCACAAAAACTTTGCAATAATTCTGAGAATTGATTCTTCCTTTTGCCATGATCATGGCTAAGTTGGTCATTTATTAGGCAAATCACATCATACATCTTAAAGCAATATTCGAGGGGTTAGAATAACCACCAGGTAACACTCCTGAAATTTTATGGAATAAAAAGAAATGGAAACATTGATGAAATATATCACATGCAGTGACTCCCAGACATGATTTGTCAGAATTCATATTATACAATGATGAGGATATGTCCCAGTGGATGTTTTAGGCACTTTTCCTGATTTTATTGTTAATTACTAAACAATCAATTCAGTTGATTCTTAAAGTACAGCTATGAAATACTGTAGCATACATCTTTATATAGCTATGATTCTGTCCATTCAAAGCAGGCTAAAATCTATAAGGAATGAGGGAAAATATATTTTACTGCCTTCTAGCCTGTTGGCAAAGTTTGCAAATAAAGGAGTGTCTGACTGAAGATGTTCCACTCACAACAAAACTATGCAAATTTATAATAAACAAAAAGCAACCAGCCATGGAACTGGAGAACAACAGCAAAACAGCTTGCCATCTCCACTATGGGATAAATTATTATGAGCAAATGGAATTTCAGAATCTGGGTGAAATATAGATGAAAGCTATAGATTGAAATGATGAGGAAAAGATTTGAAATTAGTTACCTCTAGTTATATTGTTGAGGGTTCAGGCCATTTTTTGGGCCCCAGTTGTTAACATATTCCAGTAACTTTCACCTGCCAGTGTAGAGCTCTTTGCATATAACCTCTTTGAAGTTAAACAATTAATATTAAAAAAGAATTCTACAAGGAATAAGAAATTCTCCATCAGGTTCTTATATCAGCTCAGCATTATTTAGCCTTATTTGTGGCATATATTCCCTTTGACTCTCAGTTCCTTCCTGTGGCATATACATTTTAAAGCAGTTTCCAAATTCTTCCTTCTCGCAATTCCAATATCTTAGTTCATACTACATCTTTGAATTCTGCTGCAGGTTACTCCTCCAAAGAGCTTACAACTAAATGCCCACCAGTTACATGGAGAAGATTATCTCAGATCCACATTATAACTCCCAAATATCATTATTCATCTTAATTCCACAATTATTTATTGATCTCGTTATGATTACAATAGAATATAATTCCCCCATATTCTGGGATTATGCGATCTCTGTTTATGCAACAATGTAAGCATTCTTTTTAGCAAGACTTTCTCCAATCTTTATCAAACTTTGAGAAAGAGTCATTGATGTGGACACCCCATGTCCTAGTCATCTCAAGATTGGATTATTGCAAATTGTTCTATATGGGGATGCCCTTGAAGACCACTTGGAAGCTAGAGCTGGTTCAAATGCAGTGGCACAAGCATTAAGGGTGTGTCCACGTGTCATCACTGCTATGTGAATTGCATGAACTACTAATTGGCTTCTTAGTGCAATGCAAGGCTCTGGTTATGACCTGGAAAGTCCTATGTGGCATAGGGGTTGGATATCTGATACACTGCTTATCTATAACTGTTTCTGTTTATCCAGCAAAGTGGGTATGGTCCAGGTTCCCTCCATTAAACATTGCCACCTTGGGGAACCTAGGAAGTGGGGCATTTCTGTTGTGTCCTCTCCACCCCTCGTGGAACATCATTCCCCCAGAAATAAGGTTGGCCTCTCCCCTGGAGTTCTGGAAAGCTCTGAAAACCTGGCTTTGGTCCCAGGCCTGAGGTTGATGTTCATTGTTCGTTCAATGTCCCCTGTTTTGTGTTGTTGTTTTGCCATCTATTAGATTATTTAGTGTGGGCAACCTCTGTGAGTCAATGTTTTAAACTGTTTTTATATTTATTTTAGTTTTGTACACTGCCTTGAATTCATTGGGCAGTTCCAGCTAATACATTTAAATAACTAAATGATTAAGCTTTTCAATTAAAACAAATATGGTCCATGAATAAGTCATAAGCAATAGAAATGAAAAAGCAATTGTAATAATAGCAATAATAATCAATACAAGTTTGACACTTGATTATTGCTTTGGCGGCCTTCTCAAATGTATTTACTACACATTACTATACTATTAAGACCCAAGAGATATTTCAAAAACATTACTGCCAGAAATTGTGAAATTAACTGTGTATATCCAAAGCAATTTTTCCCCTTCCTCTCAACAGTACATTAATTTTTCACCTCTCCTTCTGAAACCAACAGACTTTTGAACATTAATATTCTCAGTGCAACAAATCAGGTTCTAATGCATGCTCCCTGTGTTGCCTTTGATCACAAGCAGTAACCAGACTTTTAGTTCAGAATATTTTGACAACTCCACACTTACTTTTTTCATTGTTTTTCCTCAGTAGCAATGATGTCATTGCCGAGGGAAGTTACATAACATTACCTAAAAGTTATGAAAGTATTAGATGTCCATTGTCAGTTGTCCGTGTTTGGGGTTTGAATTTTAGGTAGAGAAGCCACTCCCTTCCCAAAAGCAAATGCATTCATGAGACCTCTATGGATCATTTGATGACATGGACTAAGTGAAATGGCTGCAACAAAGTTCTGCACTATGTTTATGGAAAGAAGTCTCAGGACAGATCAGACATCAAATATTGTCCTTACTCATGGCATACTCCAACATTTACTGTCTCATAGAAAGACCATTATTCATAGAGAATCATAGAATGTAAAAATTGGAAGGGACATTAGAGATCATATAGTCTGTACCAAGTGATTAAGGCATAGAATAACAGAGTTGGAAGAGACCTTTATTATTAGGTTATTGTTGTTATTGTTATTCTTGTGATGATGATGATGATGATGATGATGATGATTCATTACCACAATATTCCCAATGAATAGTCATCACTTGTTTGTTTAAGCCACCTTTATTGAAGAGACACTACCATCTCCAATGGCAGTCTGTTCTACTATCGACAACTCTTCCCATTAGGTAATTTTGTTCTGTTAATTGAATTGAAATCTTCCTTATAATTCCTTATAATTTAAATCCATTGTTTCTTATGCTGGCTTCTTCCCCATTTTCTACACTACAGCCCTTCAGATACCTGAACACAGCTATTATGTCTTTCTATAGTCTTCTTTCTACATGTTTTTTATATGGAATATTGTTGCCTAAATGCTTTTCATTCATTCATTCATTCATTCATTCATTCATTCATTCATTCATTCATTCATTCATTCATTCATTCATTCATTCATTCAGTTTACCCACTTCATGTTTATATGGCTCAAGATGATTTACAATAAAATAAGTAAAACACACAAAATGCAGAATTAAAAAAAAAAACTAAAACACATAGTAGCCAGGTATTATCCAACCAAATGTCCATACCTCCAGGAAATGACCCAAAGGTGCTTTTAACAGTTCCAAGAAGGCTCCACACCCATTTGCACTACTCAGGCAACCCTGATGACATAGATAAACCTCCAGGTGGCCTCAACAATTCTCTAAAAGAATGCAAATGACTATACTCCTTGTAGAGTATAAATCTTTCTATTCTCCACCATCTAGTCAGAGCTCAAGAAGCTTCTTGGATGAGAAGTGAAACGTCTTCAAAGAAAAACCAGAAAGTCCAGTTGCCTCTTGAAAAAGCACCTTTGGGACAACCATGACCTGGATGACTTAGAATCTCCATAGACAGCCAGGAAATGGATTCTATCCCATGCCCAGGGACCTAGATTCGGGTGCAAAACCAAGTTTTAGTTTATATATTTATTGTTTTTCTTTTTTAAAATGTAAATAAACCACCCAGAGTCATTCTGGAGCTCAGGGGTGGGTTCTAACTTACCTCACTGCTGGTTCGCTTCCTCCCGTGCCTCACGGGTGCACCTCACGGGCGCGCACGCATGCGCAGTGCAAAAAAATAAAAACAAAATAAAAAATGCCAAAACCAAGATGGCGATGCATGCGCAGTGCTGGAAACTCGGCTTCTGCGCATGCAAAGAAGAAGAAAAAATTAAAAAAAATTAAAAAAAAAGATGGCGGCGCCCATGGACCGGCACAGACCGAACCGGATCGGTGACGTCATCGTAACATCACCAGCAGGTCGCTACCGGTTTGGGCAAACTGGTCCGAACCGAGAGGAACCCACCTCTGCTGGAGCTACAGTCTCTAAATCTAATAAACAAACAAGTATTCTTCATGAGTTTTTCCTCCCATGTGTCTTACCATCTTGCTTGCTCTCCTTTAGACACACTAAATTTGTCAGTGGTCTTTCTAAAAAGCTGTTGCAATATTCTAATTTGACCACACTTTGCTGGCTTCTGTTTTTTGTTCCAGCTTCTGAAGATCCTTATAAATATAAGTATAAATATAATAACCATGTTTTCTACTCCTTCATCCAAGTCATTTATAAATAAATTTTGAACAGTACAAGATCCCTCTAATATGCTACTGATGCAGAATCTATAATACCGGCATATAATGATACAGGTCTATTTGATACGTATTTTTCAATCAGATGATGAACTAAGTACTGATCTGTGGTGCCTCTCCCCTCTCTAAACACGGCTTGATCTTCAGCGATCAAGTTCTCAAGATCCAGCCACTCCTTTAATTTATCTTGGAGGTGTTTGGTGTAGAGTTTGCTGATTATATTTAGCAAGCTTATTGGTCTATAATTGGCAGGGTCATCTCTCTTTCCCTTTTTAAAAATTGGTCTCTGGTCTAAGACTGTAATAAACTGATTGATTTATGCAGAATCATTGACATATGGCTCTGGGTACAATTGTTCAATTAGCTCCATTTAATAATAGCATAGTCTACCCCACATTTTGCCATCTGCTGTATTAGAATCTTATGGGAAACTTTGTGAAATGTTTAGCAGACGTCAAGGTTCATTATATCTACTGCATTCATGTAAACAAGTAAACTAATCACTATATCAAAATGGCGATCAGATCTGTTTGACATGACTTACTCCTGATAAACTAATGCTGGAACCTGTCAAGCAATGTCCTCAAACTGACTGCTGAACAAATTCAAACACAAGAATATTGCAGAGTTATTTTTTATTTTTATTTTCTACTGTATAAATGAAAAAGATAAATTCTGATGGATCATCCAAAAGGTTTCTCTGTTTCCCACTGCTACAGTGACCAACCATATGCTCCCAGTTAGCAAGATAGTTTATGATTGCCACTTGTCCAAGTTTTTCTTTGCCTGAGCATTGAGGCCTGCTGAATTGGTTCTGTACAGGAGATCTAACTGACACCAACGTGTTATTTATCCATGTAAACAGAATGTTGTGGTCTTATTAATTAGAGATTAGACACAATAAAATCTATAGAGATATAAGATTGGCTAGAAATATTTATATTTTTAAATGAATAAGCAACAAGCATACATAAATGGAGAAAATTCTCAATTTCTTTTCTTCCATTTCATTATGCCAAAATGAAATGCTTTAAAGGAATAAAACACAACACCCGCTACCCATCATCAGAGATGGCAAATCTTTGACTCTTCAGACAGCTGCCACTATCTCTGACTATTTACCAATGTGATTACAATTGATGGAAGCCTGAATTAAACCTATCTCAAGAGTCCTGATTTTATTTCTTCTGTCCTATTTTGAAGACATTACTTTCAGAGCCTTCAAAACTAGCTTTGGGTTATCAGAAATCCTCACCAGGTGAATGAGGTTACTTTTAACAACTTTTTGAAGCACAGTACCAAACATTTCATGCCTTTCGTTTCATTCTGTTTCTGTTTTTATACAAAGTATATTAAAACCTTTGTTCAATATCTGAATTTATTTTGTAATGGATGTTGGATATCAGATTAACTTGCTCATTATGAGCAGCTATTTCCCCCCCACTAACTTACAATTTTAAAACTACTTTTACTACTGTCACCAAGGATATGTACAAAAAAGAATGCCACTTAATATTTTGGATCAAAATTCAGATAATTAAATATCATATCTGATTTTACAGATGCCTTCCCTAATTTAACACTCCAACTGGGTTGTACTTTGAGAATTCTCAGGCAGTACCTGTTCTTCATTTAATTTTTTATGACAAGGATCAGTAAAACAATAGGGCAGAAAAACACATCTTAACTATTTAGTTCTAGAAAAACAAACTACACAAGAATTTAATAGTTTAATTAGCTCATTAGCCAAGTTTATTTCATATTTTTCTTCCACACGCTTAACTTGCTCAGAAAACAAATACATAGATAATTGATGGATAAAAAATATTATGGATAAAAAATGGATAAAAAATATTAATAATGGATAAAAATATAATGGATAAAATATTATGGATAAAAATATTATAAAAAAATAATAAATGGATAAAAAAATATTATGATCATCGGAAAAGTTACAAATTTGCTTTATTGTATCTTGCAAACTTAAATGTTTTAAATAAAAAAAACAACACAACTGCATACATTAAAGCAGTATTTGAGATTATGCATATACTGTACATATTTATTAATTGTTTAATTGTAGTCCAGCCAATTGAGGCCCATATACATATACCATCCATATCTATTCTCTAGTACTGTATATTTTCTCCATTCCTTCTCTGCATTGTTTTATTACAAGGGTGTCAAACTCATGGCCCGCAAGCCAGATGCTGTTCACTCCCACCCCCGGTTTAGCAAAGGGGGGGGAAGTCCTGATATGTCACATGACGACGATGTGACGACGTGAGTTTGACACCCCTGTTTTATTAAAAAGATACCTTTAGTAATGTAGAATTTTTATGTGTTTTATTATTTTTAACCAATTATTTTCATATTGTTTGTGAACTTAACTAAAGACTTAGGACTCATTCAGACTAATAGCTGAATTAAGACATGTAGGCTACAAGCTGAAGTTACTACAGAGTAAGTTCATTGAATGCATAGTCAGAATTCTATTGTATATTAGTTTAGTTCTCAGCTACCCATATTTGTTTATGTAAATATTAACATTTTGCATAAGGTAATTTTTGGCATGTGACTCTTTGCATGATGAATATGTATTATATATGCATTTCAAAATAGTGGATTATCAAAAAGAGATGTGATAATCAAGCAACTTTAGGTGGTGTTTTTTTTGTGTGTGTGTGTGTGTATAATTTTCTTTTTTCATTTTACCCATTTTTACATTAATCAGCAAAATTGGAGTGACATCCCTATGAATATTGCACATATCGCACCTGCATTTTTCTAAATAAACATAGTTCTGTACTTTTTTCTAATTCTTGTGCATTCTTTACTATCCCAAAGGTGCTTTTTCAAGAGGCAACTGGACTTTTTGTTTTTTCTTTGAAGATGTTTTGCTTCTCATCCAAGAAGCTTCTTCATCTCTGACTGGATGGTGGGGAATGGAAGGATTTATACTCCTTGCAGACAGCTGGTCATTTGCATCAATTCCCCACTATCCAGTCAGAACTGAAAAAGCTTCTTGGATGAGAAGCAAAACATCTTCAAAGGAAAAAAAAAAGTCCAATTGCCTCTTGAAAAAGCACCTTTGGGACAACTATGACCTGGATGTCTGAGAATCTCCATAGACATTCTGTAAGGTCCTGCCTCACTAGTCTTCTCAAGAAAGCAGAACTCTTGAAACACTTGGCATTTCAAAAGGAACTTTTATTGAAAGACAGGGATAGCAAAGGAGATCTAGGCAGGATCTGAGGTTTCCCGCTCAAAACACTAAATTAAACTAGTGCAAGCAAAGACCCTCCCAATGTCCAGTCCAACATCGAGGCAATTCCAGGTGGCGAAGATGTTTTGAGAAGCTCACACACAAAAGGTGATATCTGTCATTCTCTCAGCCACTTCAGTTTCGCTTTCTCCATTGTCAAGATAGCACAGATGGCTCCAACTGCATTCCGTTCCTCCTCCCTAGGATGACCCGAGGCACATTCCTTCCCCCTCCCTATAGCAAGTGAAAGCCCATGAAAGATTCCCCCTCAATCCTCCCACCTCCCAATAAAATGGCAGCATCCCAATAGCTTTCTATGGGGCCTGACACATTCTTTACTATGCTGTGCATATTTTGTTCTGAGGTTTTCAATAATTAACAGTTGAACAATTTGGCACCCCAATTCTTTAGAAATCAACTTGTCATTGACTATCTGCAGCCCTTACATAGGGTCTAAAGGCAAAGTATTAATCTCAAGATCTTCAGTGATGCCCAATGTTTCCTCTTCCTCCTCCTCTTCCTTGATATGGGCTAAATGGCATAATTGTTATGCGAAACATTGTATTCAAGAAACATTTTATCATATGTTTGATACATTGTATCAAACATTGTTTTCAAGAAACATTTTATTAATAAAAAATGAAATAAAGTATTAGTACTAAAAATGTCCTACATCCTACATCCAATAACCTCTTATATTTTTATTAATAATTTGGATTAGGATTTGGAGCAAAGGCTTATAAAATTTTAAGATAACATAGCATTTGGAGGTATTACAGTTAATATTATAAAAGGGAGAAATAAAATTCAGAATGATACTAATATTATTTTAAAATGAGCTGAAAATTCCAGAATATGGAGAGAAATTTGCAAGTTCTTCACTTAGGGGATATACATTATATACATAGGCACAGATATTCAGTTTCGGAATATCACATATGAAAAAGATTAAAAATAGTAATTAATTAAAAACTAAATTATTAGTTATTATTGTTATTGTTATTATTGTAATTGTAATTGTAATTTGCCCAGAGTTACCCTGTAGTAAGATGGGCGGCCAATAAATTTAATAGATGATAGACAGATACACAGATAGACAGACAGACAGACAGAAAGACAGATAGATAGATAGAAGGATATACAGACAGACAGACAAGACTCAGCAGTATAAAGTGGCTGCAAATAATGGAAATGCAATTTTAAACCACATCAAAAAAGTATAATTTCTAAATTACTATAAGAAAACAGGTCTCTTTATTTCCTATTGATTAGACCTCACCCTGAATATTATTATTTTGTAAGCCATTCAAAGTCACCATGAACTGTGAGATACAACCATGAAGAAATATTTAGCCTTTAAAAATAAAATGAGAGAGATATGATAACACCTAAAAAAACCCTAAAAGGTTGTTGAGACAAAAAATAATGAATACTCTTTAAGGCAGAATCTGATTGAGTATTAGGAAAGGGTTTGAACAATGATAACAATAGCAATAGCACTTAGATTTATACCCCTTCACAGCCCTCTCTAAGCGGTTTACAAAGTCAGCATATTGCCCCCAACAATCTGGGTCCTCATTTTACCAACCTTGGTAGGATGGAAGGCTGTGTCAACCTTGAGCCAGTGAGATTTGAACTGCCAAACTTCTGGCAGCTGGTGGTCAGCAGAAGTAGCTTGCAATACTGCATTCTAACCACTGTGCCACCAAGGCTCACAATGCAACTACAGAAGAAATAACCAATGGGGCTGGTATCCTTTTTACTGAATGTGTTGAAACAGAAGCTGGACAGCTATACTTGTGAATGACTATATAGGACCATCCTGACTGAGAGGGAGGCTGGGCTCACTAAATTACACATTGGTTCCAACTCTATGATTTTTATGTCATATTATGACAAAGCCATCATCTGACAGATGTTTAAAAATGTACTAAAAAAAGTTCAAAACTCATAGCAAAAGTTTAAGCTTTAAGAAGTCTATGTTAGAATTAATGTACAAATGTACCAGAATTGCATGACATATGTCTTCACAGATACAGTATTAGGTGTTTATAAGGTCCCCCATATATCAACAACCTCTGATATGCAGATGATACCATTCTAAAGGCAGAAAGTGAAGAGGAACTAACGAGCTTCTTAATGAGGGTGAAGTCTCACCTTAGTCACAAAGTCAGCTGGGTGACTTTGGGCCAATCAGTCTCTCTCAGCCCTAAGAAACAGGCAAAGACTACAGGGACTTGTCCAAACAGTCACCAGGAGTCAAAAACAGACTCAAAGACATTCCTTACACAGTACACTCACTAATGGCTCATATTTGGGACAGATATTTATTCTCCTCAGATCAGTGGCAGAATAGCTGAAGTGCACCAGGTGGCTTAATTTTAATCAAGTAAAGAACTGAATTCTTCCCATGAATGCCTTTAATTAAGTGATTCAATCTAAAACTTTTTTCACTGTTCAGAAAAATCAAAAGTCTTTCTCATTCTTTTCTGAGTGCCAACTGTGGTCTATTTAAGTGCTATCCAAAATGTAATCTTAGTTCATTTCATAGATAAATGGGAAATATCATAACAGCCCTTCAAGCTTTTCTAATAGGTGACTTACTTAGGGCTTTTATTTATTCATCAGTGTTATGTTGACTAATCTCTAAGATCAATGTTTTAGTCAAGTGCATAAACAGTAACACTGTTATGAGTTGTGACATGAAAACAAAATTTATCTGTGTGTAAGACAAATGGAAAATACCTATGCGGCTTCAGCAAAATTCCAAGCTTCCACTACTCATTCTGTGAATCTGGACAGCCATTATAAAGTGGTGCTAACACTTCACATGATCTTGATTCTATCGCTCTGTTAATGTAGCCTAGGATAGCACTGGCTTTTTTGGAAGCTGCACTACACTGCTGGCTCATATTTAATTGGTTGTCTACTAGGAATCTTAGATCCCTCTCTCAGTTACTGCTATTGAGCCAGGTTCTACCTATTCTACACCTGTTCATTTGGTTTTTCTTGCTTAAATTTAAAACCTTACTTTTCTCAGCATTGAGTTTTATTTGTTAGATAGGACCAGTGGTGAGTTGCTGCCGGTTTGGACCGGTTCTCCTGTACCAGTGGCAGAAATTTGCACCCGCTCGCCAAACCGGCAGCGATGGCTGGCTGTCCACGCCCCCGAACCAGTTCTCCCGGTTGCCGCAGCTGGCAAAGAACCCTCTGCGCATGCGCAGAGGCTTCTGCGTATGCGCAGATGGTCATTTCTCTGACGTGACGTGATGTCGTGATACAAACCGGTAGGGAAGGTAAGTGGAACCCACCCCTGGATAGGGCCCAGTGTTCAAGTCTGTTAAGATCCTTCTGGTTTTTGAGCCTATCTTCTGGGCTGATGGCTATTCCTGCCAGCTTGGTGTCATCTGCAAATTTAATGACTTACCCTTCTATTTCTTCATCTAAATTGTTTATGAAGATATTTAAGAGTTTTATATTATATATTACACATTATTTTTACCTTTGCACATTTCCCACAATAAAATGATGATAACTCCCCAGACAATGGTCTCATTGCTAACAATTTGCATGCTTCACAAATGAAGTAATGGAGATACAAACTCCTCCCCTTCCTGTACATCCAAGATCCAATATAATCTGGTTCTACTAATAGATCTATAATCAATGTTAGCCTGTATAACGAATGGCAAGAGGTAAATATGGGAGATATCATAGATATCATAATCTCTGTTTCTCAACATGCAAGCTAAAATAAGAGTTTGACCATTTTTGCATTTCTCACAAAATTGTAATGCATGTTCTTGATTAAATTATGCATGTAGCAAGAAAATATGTCATATAAACTGTGTAAAGTTGTGATACACACAAACATACATGTTATTTTATTACAATCTTTAACCAGTATTCAACAAAAGTATGACAGCTGAACAAAGCAAAAATAATAAATTATCAGCATACACCAAACAGAACTCTGGGCCAAATCCCAAAGCATCATTTGGCAGACATCACAATGCACAGAATAAAGTTGGCACATCCAAATCTGCAACTGCCAAAAGTAAAGAAATTTAAAATAGGCTAATAAGTTAATCAAAAGCAGATACACTGATAAGTACACAATGCAATAAATCATGAGTTAACAACTCAGTTTCTCCTGAGACATAACTCTGGTTCCCCACAGGAATTTTAGATCTGTTTTTCAAGTCTGATGATGGTAAAACATTGACCAGGGTTACATAAATGTTCTTCATTGTTTTAGAGTGGACAAATAGATAAGGCTAGTTGAAAAAAACAGTGAAAAATCCAACAGAATAACTGCTCCTTATTAATTTAAGCAAAACTGTCCATGTCTTTCTCTGAAGTGGCCTGCCGGTTTAACGTCGTGGCTTCTCTGGAGGATCAGGGTGATAGGGATTCCGGGACGTAGAGCTTCGTCCCCTTCCATGCGAGGTCATCTCTTTTGTCAGGATGTGTTGATTGTCTCGGAACCAGGGGTCTGCCATCAGTTCAGTTTTGAGTTTCGCCATTAGATCGCTTGCTGGTTGGTCGTGCCGGTCGTGGCGTTGTAGTCTGGTGGTTACTTGGGCTGCTATTTGGGTAGGGGGAATGATGGTGTCCACTACCTGCTCCTGCTCGCATTTGTACTGGGGCATGCGGGAGAGGGTGTCAGCTAGAAAGTTCCTCCCCCCTGGGATGTGCTTTAGCATGAAGTCAAAACGGTTGAAGTATTGAGCCCAATGGACTTGTTTGGGTGATAGTTTTCGTGGGGTCCTGAGGGCGTCCAGGTTTTTGTGGTCAGTCCAGACTTCGAACGGTTTCTGGCCCCCTTCCAGCAGGTGTCGCCAGGTTGGCAGTGCCCATCTCACCACGAACACGTCTTTTTCCCATGCGGCCCATCATCTCTCTGTGTCCGTGAGCTTGCGGGAGGCATAGGAGCAGGGTTGTAGATTTCCTTGACTATTTCTTCGGAGTAGCACTGCTCCCACTGCCATGTCACTGGTATCTGCTTGGATGACGAAGGGTTGTTCGGGGTCAGGATGCTTTAGCACTGGTTCTTTTGCAAACAGTACTTTCAGTGTTTCAAATGCCTTTTGGCAGGTTAGGTCCCACTGTAGGGGCTGTCCCAGCCAGGGTTTCATTCCCGGGCTCCCCGTTTTTAGGAGGTCCATTATGGGTTGGCAATCTTTGTGAAGGAGGGGATGAATTGCCTGTAGAAGTTTGCAAAGACTAGAAAGCTTTGTAGCTGTCTGCGGGTGTGAGGGGGTTGCCAGCCTAGGACGGCTTGTACTTTGGCTGGGTCCATCTCTATTCCCTCATTTGACACTCAGTAGCCCAGGTAGTCTAGCCGTGTGCGGTGGAATTCACATTTTGATAGCTTGATGTACAGGTTGGCTGTCAGGAGTTTTTCTAGTACCTGGCGGACTGGGGGTATGTGGTCGTCCATTTTTCTAGTACCTGGCGGATCAGGGGTATGTGATCGTCCATGGTCTCAGTGTAGATGAGGATATCCTTCAGGTAGACCAGGACCCCCTTATAGAGGTGCTCGTGCAGCACCTCATTTATTAACTGCATGAACACCGCTGGGGCCCCCTTCAGCCCAAAAGGCATTACTTTGAATTGGAAGCTCCCTAGGGGGCAGTTGAATGCTGTTTTCCATTTGTCCCCCTCCCTGATGCGGAATCGGTAGTATGCTTCTCTGAGGTCTAATTTGGTAAAGACCTTTCCCTTGGCCAGGTGAGATAGCATGTCCTTCATGTGAGGGAGGGATATAGGTTGTGCGCACACACACAGTTTATGTCCCTGAAGCCAATGCATAATCTCATAGTTCCATCTTTTTTTTTCTTTGAATAAGACTGGCGCTGTGACCCGTGGGTTGGCTGGTTCGATGAACCCCCTTGCTAGGTTTTTGTCTATGTATTTGCACATTTCTTGCATTTCTCGGGGTGTCATAGCATACAGTTTGAGCTTGGGTAGTTTTGCCCAAGGGATGATTTCGATGGCGCAATCTGTCTCATGGTGGGGAGGCAGGACGTCGCACTCGGCCTCGCTGAATACTCCTGCGAGGTCCTGATATTCCTTTGGGATTTGATCGGCCTCTGGGATGTTGTTGGATGTGGCTGCCAGTTGTTCTGGGGGGCTCTTTTGTGGGGTTCCCTGCATGGGTGGTTTTTCTGCTTGCTGGTGTGGAGGGGGTTG
The DNA here is from genome assembly GCA_003457575.1 of Thermophis baileyi. Lineage (NCBI taxonomy): Eukaryota > Metazoa > Chordata > Lepidosauria > Squamata > Dipsadidae > Thermophis > Thermophis baileyi. The sequence goes on along the minus strand of QLTV01003796.1, from coordinate 143,301 downwards.
GGGTCCCCTTGCTATCCTCAGTCTGCAGCTGCTCCCTTTCCACCAGATGGTCGGTCCCCACTTGTCTAGCCAGGAGAGTCCCAATATGACTGCGTCTGTAATTTTGGGGGCTACTATGAATCAAACTACTTCCCAATGATTCGCTAGCTCTAGTCTCACTGGTTCGGTTAGATGGGTGACATAGGCTCTCCCAACTAGGGATCCATCGACCTGTTCGAACTGGATCAGGTGGGCCAGCCTCTTAGCTCTGATCCCCAGTTTCAGGACTGTGGCTAGGTTGATCAAGCATCTAGTGCAGCCTGAGTGTATTAGGACCTGAAAAGTCCCCTGGGTTCCTGTTTTTGGGGCTGTTAGACGTAGTGGGAAAACAAAAGGGTGAATTGGTTCACTCACCATTGGGTCATTTTTGCCTCACTGTTGTAGGGTTCCGGTGACTGGTCATCATTGCCTGGGGGTCCCCCCCTTCGACTGGGTGGGGAAGGACCTCTGTAGCCTGAAGGGCCTTCCAGGACATATTGATGGCACGCTTGGGGCCTCGTTCCAGCCTTGCCCAGGGTGGTGGTTCTGGCCTTGGTTTCGGGGCTGGGGTTGCGCATGCTGATGCCATGTGGCCTATCCCCCCAAATCTGTAGCATTTCAGCAGACGTTGTAGGAGAGCTGGCCCTGGGGCCGACTGTGGTGCTGTGGTTCCCTGTCGGCTGGGTGGTGCCTGGTCTGGTTGACCTCTCACTTTGGTGTCCAGTTGCTTTCTCATGTCTTTGGCTCACAGCCCGCTGTCGACCTTTATGGCCACTTGGAAGCACTCAGAGAGTCGGTTCGGGATGTCCCGGTAAGCAGTTACCTGGGCGATTTGCTTGTGCAGGCTTGTTCTGAAAAAATGCTCTGGTAAAGGAGGTAGCCTTCCAATGACTCTCCTAAATTCCTGGATGTGTTCCTTGATGGGTCGGCCCCTCTGCATTAGGTTTCTGAGCTCATCTTCCACGTACGGGTCCTCCTCCGCCTCCTCAAATCTGGCCTCTAGTAGTTGTAGGAAGTCATCTACGTCTTGCAGTTGAGTGGCTCTATTCTTGTGGAGGGCTGCTAGCCATTCCCTTGCATTCCCTTGCTTCTCTCTTTAGCCCCTCAGTGATGGTATTCACCATGGCTCTGGGGGATGGGTAGAGGTGTCCATAGCATTCTAGGTGGATCTCAGCCGAGTCAAGGAATAGAGCTAGCTGGTCTGCGTCTCCATCAAATTTCCCCCTGAAGCGGGGTGGTTCGTTTAGCACTGCTCCTGTTGGCCCCTGTGGGCATGCGCTCGATGCGACTGGCTCTCTTCCTCAGCTCTAGTTCAGAGAGAGGGAGGGGGTTGTCTGCCCTGAATGGGCTGCCTGCTGCGTGGGAGGGGCGCTGGCTGCAGTCCTGGGCTCTTTCTCCTTCTGACGGGTGGAGAGGGGGGGGCTGCATTCTCATGTGCATCTCCTCCCGCCAAAAGGATCAGCTGTCCCTCCCCTCTCTTTTGGCCTGCATGATGGCTCCGCCTCCTGAATGGTGGCTCGGTCAAATTCCTCCCTCAGTTGCTCTATGGAGCTCCCCAGGGGCTCTATCAGGAGCTTTGGGAACCAGCTTATTCCCAGTCCCACATCCAATCCACTCTTCCCAGCTCTCTCAGGGGCTTTTTTCTTTTTCTGGCTATTGGGGTGGGAGAACTCAACCTCAGCTGCTTTAGGGCAGGGGTGAAATTCAAAATTTTCCCTTACTGGTTCTGTGGGTGTGGCTTGGTGGGCATGGCAGGGGAAGGATACTGCAAAATCTCCATTCCCACCCCACTCCAAGGGAAGGATACTACAAAATCTCTATTCCCTCCCCACTCCAGGGGAAGGATACTGCAAAATCCCCATTCCCACCCCACTCTGGGGCCAGCCAGAGGTGGTATTTGCCAGCTCTCCGAACTACTCAAAATTTCCGCTACCGGTTCTCCAGAACCTGTCAGAACCTGCTGAATTTCACCCCAATATTCATCCTTTCTTGCTTTGGTCGCTGAGCGGGCGTCTCAGCTTTGATGTCTTGGAGGGGCTGCACTCCAGCTACAATCGGGCTGCTGGGGACTGGAATTACCTCCTTTCCAGTCGCTTGCAGCAGGCTTTCTTCGGATAGCCCGCCCTCTGCCATGGTTGCCTGATTTTCTCTCCAAGACTCCCAGATATCAGGGAGTGGTTTGGGAGTCCGGGGCTCAGATGGCCCAGCAATCTTGTTGATTTATGAGTTTTGACTTTCTGTGAAATTCTTACATGTGTAGTAGAAGTGCTCTGTCTAAAAATACTTCTTCCAATCTGATCTTTTGAGATTCCTTCTTACCCCTTCAGGGTTTTTAAATACCGCCCTGTTGGCTGTTACTATATCCATGCAGTGGTCAAAACACATGCAAGAAAAGGCAAACTAGCCATTTTACAGATATGGCACCAGAGCTGGCAAATTTATGCTGTTTTTGTAGGGAATTAGAGTTCCGATTCATAAAAATGTTCTGAAAGAATAGAGGCTGGACCAATATTTAAAGTTTTCACTGGACTGATGAATATTGGTGGTATTTATCTATCTGTATATAAGACACATTCAGCATCTGACTGTCCTTTCTTACACAGAACTGAGAATGGCATTTATCAAATCAAAGTGAATGAAAAGCATTTGTTACTATCTATCAAATTCCAAAAGTAAATGTTTATTACTTCCATTCATGGTCCATTGTATTCTTCTTCTAGATTATAGCAATGGAGACACTGAGCAACAGAAAAAAATCTGCTTTAGCTATAGTTACATTTATACAGTGTAGGGCCATGATGGCGAACCTATGGCACACATGCCACAAGTGGCACGCGGAGCCATATCGGTGGGGATGCGAGCTCAGGTCCGGCGCGCATGTGCACGCAGGCCAGCTGATTTTTGGGCCTTCTGGGCCCACTGGGAGTTGGGAAACAGGCTGTTTCCAGCCTCCGGAGTGGGTGGGGAAGGCCCGTTTTTTGCTCTCCCCAAGCTCCAGAGCCTTTCTAGGAGCCTGGGGAAAGCAAAAACGGCCTTCCCCACCGCCCCGGAGGTCCTCCGGAGGCCGAAATGTTCCATTTGCCAACTTCCGGTTGGACTGTAAGTCCCATTTTTTTGCTCTCCCCAGGCTTCAGAGCCTTTCTAGGAGCCTGGGGGGGGAAAAAACACCCCCCCCCCCCCGGAGGTCCTCCGGAGGCAAGAAATGGCCCGTTTCCCCACTTGAGAGAAAAAAAAAAAAAAAAAACGGGACTTCCAGTCCAACCAGAAGTTGGCAAATGGGCCATTTTCTGCCTCCGGAGGGCCTCCGGAGAGGGGGAAAGGCCGTTTTCGTCCTCCCCAGGCTCCTAGAAAGGCTCTGAAGCCTGGGGAGAGCAAAAAACGGGCATGCCATCGCATGCCGGGAGCGGGGGGGTCACATGCGCATGCACGGGGGGCACATGGAATTATGGGTGTGGGCACATGCGCGCATGACCCCCCGCGCTCCCCCCCTTTTGGCACGCGAACCAAAAAAGGTTCACCATCACTGGTATAGGGGTAGAGATCTGTTTCATATACATACATACATACATACTTTTGGGAAGAACTACGAATTATGAGCTTTGTCTGTTTAGGATAGCTTTTGAAATTGCAGGAAAGGATTACACTTCACTTTTAGTATTGAAATTGCATTTAATTTTCACATTTTTCTAATTCTTTTTTTCTAGAAAAACTTTCTGAAATCAGATGCATTCCAATTTTGGGGAGGTTTAATTCTTATAACCTTTCCTCCTCTCTGCCCCACCCTCCTAATTATGGGAGTTGGAATCTTAGATAGCCGAAGGGTGTCTGGGAAAACTTTGAATAAGCCCTTAATTTTATCTGGAAAATTCATCTTCCCCCACCCCCTATTTTTGGAGAGTACTTAGGTACAGTAATGGATGGTACTAAAAATGAAGAGTTTGTGGGTAACATAGTTAGATAATTGTGCAACTGACCCATTTTAAAAATTCATGGATAATATAAACATTTTCCACACTAAACAGACGAACAAGCTCTTACTGGGTTGCAAAATCAGCAACCAACTTATTTTTCCCTGGTTTATAATTACTATGAGGTTTCTTAAATATATTTGCGAACATTTAATGATTTTGCAAATAGAAATCAAAGTTATATTTGTTGTGCTGCTTCTTTCTCTCTTTCTTATCTCCTCCACCTGTATAGGCAGTATTACTTTTAGGAAGTGAATAAAATATAAGTTCTCATGTAAAATAAATATTAAACTTGTTTTAAAATAACAACAGTAAAAACAGTATATAAGCCTAGCAAAATCAATTTCCCTTCTGAACCACAGTTCAAATACATTTTTTCCCTTTTCTTTTATGTCTTCTTTTTTTTTTTCTACGTAGCACAAAAGTGGTCCTACCATCAATTGAGCTATAAAACATAAAATTGAAGTCATTTCAGCTCCAGTCTCATTACCTTTAGCTGGATACCTAGGAAGATAAGCAATGTTTTTAAAATGGCATTTTTAGACTAATGAAAGTTTCTAGGCAGATTACAGCACCGAAACGATTTCAGCAAAATACTGTTGAAACTTTCTCTCCCAGATATGGAAATGCAGATTATCAGATCTAAAGCTTGCAGTTTCAATCCGCAGATATAGACCTTGCTGAGGAATTATAATAGTCAAGTATCAAGTACTGCAGAAATACAACTTTCTGGCTTTCCTCTGCCTGGATCAAGGGTGATATGAATTACAGTCAAATTCATTTGATTCAGAACCGCCAACTCATATCAGTTGGGAGCTTGTTTCTCTAGGAGCATAGGTCTCACTTAATGCAAAGTTCATGGATTCAAAACCTAGCTGAACACTGAGGAAGAGAAATCACTATTCACTCAGCCGCCAGCTATCACAGTGATAATACAAAATTTGCCTGAACCAGAAGGATGGCTGGGAAACATTACAAATTGTGGAAGCTTCTTTGGCAGAGTTCATACATTGTGTTAAGTTATAATTTGAGAAAATGAGAAAGAAAAAATAAAACCATTCTTCTTCTCTTTAACCAGTAAAGCCCTAAATATAACACAATTACTTTAAAAAAAATGTTTTATGGTCACTTCAGTTACAATTTGCCTAAGAAGCCTTTAAAAAGCCACTGAAAAAGTGAAAAATGAGGTTTTATACATCTTTTGAGCCTTATTTTTTTCCAGTAGAGGAGGGTTGAGGTAATAGGCCATCAACTAATCAAGTAAATCCTGGAATTTTCTTCAGAGGATCAAGTTTGTCTACTTCATTGGAGAGGATGAAGATGGCGGCGACCTGGTAGAATGGTGAGGCTCTTGCTCTGAAGCCCAACTCACTCTACCCACCTACCGCATCCCTACCTTCGCGTGATAGTGATCCCCGAACCTCCGTGAGTAACGTTTTTCCTAAGTGCCTACTATGTGAGGAAACATATTCCCCGTAGCTCCAAACACGATTCCCCGAAACTCCGTAAGCCAAAAGGATTCCCCAAAGCAGCTGGACAGGGATTTCACCTAAAAGGATTTCACCTAAAAGGCTGGAAAGGGATTCCCCCGAAGTGCCGTCGTTTTTCCTAAGTGCCTACTACG
>QLTV01003796.1:122363-134187 GCA_003457575.1 Thermophis baileyi | reverse complement strand
TTTTAAAGGTATTGTATGTAATGTGTATATGTAGTGTATGTAATGTAAACCGCTCCAAACTCGACTGCAGAAAATACGACTTCAGCAACAGAGTGATCAATGCCTGGAATTCACTACCTGACTCTGTGGTTTCTTCCCCAAACCCAAAAAACTTTAACCTTAGACTGTCTACTGTCGACCTCACCCCATTCCTAAGAGGTCTGTAAGGGGCGTGCATAAGCGCACCAGCGTGCCTACCGTCCCTGTCCTACTGTCCTATTGTCCTCATCTATCTGTATTCACTTTGATTATGTTTATGTTTATACCTATACCTGCTATCTTGTACATGTTTGACAAACAAACAAACAAATAAATAAATAAATAAATAAAGTACTATCCTGAAGGAGCAAGTTCGTGATTTTGGTGTCCTTTAGGACTCATGGTTCCTGAAGGAACTTGCTAGAGTGCCTCATGAATTTGTCACCATTAATTTGGGCTACTCTAAACTGCACTATATGAGACTGCCTTTAAGTGCTACTCATAAGCTCCATTAAGCTTCAAAATAGCCCATATATTAGCCAGTACTTAACAATGGGAACACATTATGCTTTTGTTACAAGCCCTGTACTTTTTATCAATAGATGTATGATTAACTTATGGTCTTGACCTATAAAGCCCTTTATTGTTTAGTGCCAAATTACCTATACAACCATATTCTTCTATTTCTTTCTATTCTTCTATTTGGTTGGAGGCAGGGATTTTAGTAGCAGCGGGGATTTTGGTAGCAGTGTCTGCCCTTTGGAATGGCTTCTCAATAGAAATTAGGTCAACTCTCATTTAAACCATCTTTGGAAACAACCACACTAAGTAAGGCAGATGACCTTGATGAAGATAGGAAAGATCCATTATCAAAGCAATGAAGGAGAAAACCTATAATTCCAAGAAGCAGCAGAAGAAGAGAATCAGGAAATACTGTATGTAGATGTCATCTCTCTAATTCATATAAAAAGTGAAGGAGGTACAGCATAATCAGACTTGCAAGAATGCTGTCAGACTTACCCAGTAGACCAGACCAAGAATCAGCTTAGTAGGAAGGTTAAAACTAATTTTATTAGGAATGGCTATAACAACAGAATTTTGCAAGGTTGAGGTGGGTGATTTTCATGCAAGAATAGGGGGTGATAAGCATAAAATAAGAAAATGGCATAAAACTTGACATTGATGAATTTTATCTTACTTTCTCTTATGTTTTGAATGACAGGCCTTAAATTCCTGAATCTACTTTATAAATGGAATTTTTCAAATTTTGAGTGGCTCCCCCCCCCCCCCGAGTTTCTTCTGATATTTATACAAATTTATTGACAAACAGAACAACAATATTTAACTAGTCCTTCCTAAAGGTGAGGGGATAGAGAAATGGGCTTTCAGCCTTTCAAGGTTTTGTGAATTAGTTCATGTGGATGTGCTCCTTATTTAGACTACTTTGCAAGGCTGACATCAATCTTTCGATCTGAAAATAGCTTTCTTCCCCTCATCTTTACAGCCCAACAAATTAGGGGGAGCCCTTCTGAGATGTATGCCATACCCTCATACCTTCTGTGGATTCAGCCACCTCTTAACTGACCACTGCCTACTCTGTAGCTCTTCCTCCTGTCTCCCAAATTTATTCCCACATACCATTTACAGCTAGAGTGTCCAAAGAAGAATGAGAGAACTATCATACTAGACAGGGGTGGGTTCTAACTTACCTTGCTGCCGGTTCGCTTTGTCCCATGCTGCGTGGCTGCACGTGCCTTGCGCGCCACGTGGCCATGCCACGTAGGTGTGCGCAGGCTTCGCACTCGCGCCCGCACATGCGCAGTGCCAAAAACTCGGCTTTTGTGCATGCGCAGAAGCAAAACAAGCAAAAAAATAGCAATCCCCCCCAAAAAACAAGATGGCGGTGCATGCGCTGTGCCAAAAACTTGGCTTCTATGCATGCGCAGAAGCAAAACAAGCAAAAAATAGAAAAAAAAAACCAAAACAAAATGGCGGCACATGCGCAGTGCCGAAAACTCAGCTTCTGTGCATGCGCAGAAGCAAAAACCAGCAAAAAATTCCAAAAAGAAAAAAATTCCAAAAAGAAAAAAAAATCCCCCCCAAAAAATGGCAGCGTCCACGGACCGGCACCAACAGAACCGGCTCCGTGACGTCACCACCGGTTTACTACCGGTTCTATAGAACTGGTGCGAACCGGGAGGAACCCACCTCTGATACTAGACTGTCTGCTCTCTATCCAACACCTGCTAATTTTCCAGTTAATCTGAATCTCAGTAATGTTAAAAGAAATCAAATCTCTGATCCTGGCTTTCTCCTCAGGCAAATCCCCAGGAGAGTATATCCTTGGAGATTTATTAAAAGCTAATTTTTTTTGGTGGAAACCTATTTTGGTTTAACGTATTAATAATGTTAACTCCTCAGGTCAGCTCCCACAGGGCAGAACACAAGCATAGTGATCCCAATATACAAAAAAAAAGGTGAGTGCAGCCAGTCAGAGAATTATAGACCAATTAGCCTGATTAACATTCTGGCCAAAATGTATGCAAAAAATCAAGCTAATAAATTGGAGGACTGGAACATTGATAACAATGTGCTTGCAGAGGAACAGGCAGGATTTAGAGCAGAATATTCAACCATTGATTATGGTTTTGTATTGGATTATTTGATTTAAAAATGTAAAACAATCCCACAGGAAGCTGTGTGTTATTTTTGTGGATTTTCATGCAGAAACAAACAATGGATTAAGTTAGACCAGTTGAATTTGAATAGAAGGGTTTTGATTTTAACCATGGCATCAGACAAACACTGAAATTCAGGTTACATTCACCACAGTAGGCCAACTGTGACAGATAATTTCAAGACCTCTCAAGGAGTGAATAAGGAAGTATCACTCCTATTTAATCAATGTATTAATTATATCATCCCAGCCCTGAGAAGAGAATTTCTGACCAGTAAAAATGGGAAATAAGAACTTGTCCATATTGCTTTATGCAGATGTTTATTGTTTATAACTTATTCTCAGATAGGCTTGTGTAGACAGTTAAGGACACTGGATATTGTTCCTCAAATTATCTAATCCTAAATGTTGGGGGTATTTGTGGAGAGTGGAAGGAAAAGGTACAAAAGGAAAAATGTGGTACATAGTATAGATCAAATGTCATGAGCCGTGGTGGCACAGTGGTTAGAGTGCAGTACTGCAGGCTACTTCTGCTGATCACCAGCTGCCAGCAGTTTGGCAGATCGAATCTCACCAGGCTCAAGGTTGACTCAGCCTTCCATCCTTTCGAGGTCGGTAAAAATGAGGACCCAGATTGTTGGGGGCAATATGCTGACTCTGTAAACCGCTTAGAGAGGGCTGTAAAGCACTATGAAGCGGTATATAAGTCTAAGTGCTATCCTACAGATAGTTAACATTTTTATTATTTGGCACAAAACATAAAAACAGAGAAAGTTTTGGCAGAAATAGTAAAGTAATACTGTAGTATAGGAGTAGTAGTCTTCAAATTTCTGCAGTCTTAAAAATTAGTCCTTTATTTTTTAAACGCAGTAGACTTATGGAAAATATTCCCCACTTATTATATGGAATTCTTTTAAAATAAGCTCTTTAGAACTATATTGGATATACCCCATAGTACTCCTATCTCCTTTCTCTATGCAGAAACATACTCAACTAAAGCTAAAATACATTTTTGGATATTTAACTATTGGGTTAAATCCTCTTGCTACCTAATGCTCAACTTATCAAGTGATGCTTCCAGAAGCCAATGAATTTCTCTACTTCTCTCACCAGTTGGTTTACATTCTTATCCAATCATATGCATACATTTGATTTTTCTCTAGATTTCTTTTAAATTTAAATAATGCAAGTGGTAATAGGCTGTTTTTCAGTGGATCTATAGGGCTCATTTACCTTTTATCATTGTGTAGAAGAATATTATTTACTCATTTCATTCATTCATTCATTCATTCATTCATTCATTCATTCATTCATTCATTCAATTTCTACAACTGCCTATCTCAGCTGAATGACTCTGGGTAGCTTACAATTCTAAAACTATAAAATAGTTAAAACCACTGAAAATAATAACAGTAAAAACATAAAAAATTGCATACAGAAGACAGTTAATCAATAATAGTAAAGCCAAGAAATGGAGACCTTAACACATTTTGAGCCTCACGTCTAGACACATAGCCAAGTTTTTAAAGCCTTGTGAAAGGCCAGTAGGGTTGGGGCCTCTCTAATCTTGGTAAAAGACAATCCCTCAGGTAACCCACTTCCAAGCCATTTAGGGATTTAAAGATAACAACCAGCACCTTGAATTTTATCCAGAAATATACTGGCAACCAGTGCAGCTGATGTAATAGTGGTGTTACACGTGTCTTGCATCTAGCACTCTTTACTAACTTGCAGCCACATTTTGCACCAGTTGAAATTTCCGAATGCTCTTCAAGGCCATCCCTATGTAGAATGCATTGCAGTAATCTAAGTGACAGGTTACAATGGCATGGGTAATGGTGAGCAGCACCTCCTAGTCCAGGAATGGGTGCTCCAGTATACCTCCCAGAGGTGTGCAAAGTCTCTCCTAGTAACTGTTGCCACCTGCTCTTCAAGCAGGTGAATTTAGGAGGACTCTTAGGATTGTGGTACCACACCAGAGGTGGGTTCCTCCTGGTTTGGACTGGTTTGCCCGAACTGGTAGCGACCTGCTGGTGACATCACGGTGATGTCACGGATCCAGTTCGGTCGGTGCCGGTCCGTGGGCGCCGCCATCTTTTTGGGGGGATATTTATTTATTTTTTGAAAAAAATTGGGGAATTTTTTAAAAAAATTTTCTTCTGCGCATGCGCAGAAGCCGAGTTTCCGGCACTGCGCATGTATCGCCATCTTGTTTTTGGTTCTTTTTTTGGGAATTTTTTTTTATTTTTTGGCACTGCATGCATGCGCCCATGAGGCGCGGCCACATGGCGTGGGAGGAAGCGAACCGGCAGCAAGGTAAGTTAGAACCCACCCCTGTGCCACATAATACAGAGCTGGAGATGGGGGGGGGAACTTGATGCCACAGGATTCACCCACAACCACTCAGTCTTGCTAGGGTCAGAGCCTATTTGGCTCCATTCAGACCTGAATAGCCTGCAGACACTGTGGAACAGAACATCCACAAATATTGCATGAATGATACATTTTAGCTCTTAAAACCCTCTACAACACAAATATTACAAGTGCAAGAGCTTCAATTGACATTCACATTTGACCAGCTAGAATAGATCCCATAAAATTTTAACAGAGGACTGGAAAGAATTGGTTGTGTGACAGCTGTTCTTATCCTCCTGGTCTCTTGGATTTCAACTTCCATACTCATTAGAAATAAAAGTCTTAGGCCAATACATCTGGAGGACAGTGGATTTGGAAGGCTTCCCAGGAATTCAGTAATGGAACACTGAAGTCATGGCTATTCACTAGCTTTTGTGTAAAAAAAAAAGAAGAAGCCTGACACCGTCATTGCTCCTTCTTATGTTTCAGATATAATTGAGAGAGAGGTTTTGCCTTGACATCACACACAATCCATGTGCAATGTATCCTGTAAGCAGAGTTTACACTGACTACTAAAAAAAACCTCCCTGAATTCATAAGAATTATCATTCTGCGATAAAAACAGCATCATCAAGTGTCAACTCTTAGGTAACTTTATTTACTGCCATAGCATTTTGAGCAGTTCTGTTCCCAGCAGAAAATGAGACTCTCTAAAGAAAATAGTGTTGAACTTCGGCAAACAGAGGAGTAGAAATATAGCATCCAATTGTGGATTAAATGAGGTAAATTCTACTGTATATTGATTCAGTCAAATAACATGTCTGTAAGGATTAGGCTTACATAAAACAAGAAAGCAAGATATATTCTACATGTGAATGTAAATAGAATTCAGAATACCAAGGAGACACTTTTAATTCTAAACTACAGTATGTTCCATTTGCATTACTGCTTCTATTAATCCCTGAAAAATGCACTGAAGAGTTTTAGATATACAGGGAATATTCAAGATACCTGTTTTCCTGATTGTGCATGCCTACAGACCTTCAGTTCGTATCCTGGTAACTTATGCGAAAAGTCTTTCTATTCTTATGTCCCATATATTTTACAGTATTTCATTTGCCATTAGGTTTCTTTTTTTAGTACACAAATTTCTTTCAGCAATTTTTCTAAACAGAAGTAGTCATTTGGAAACTCCATAGGAATAAATTGAAAAAACCTATCTAATGTAAAGCATGGAGATAGTGATAGACATTTTACTGAGACTTCTGAGGAAAACTATGAATAGATAGGAGCAGTAAAATTCAGCATTTCTGATATAGCCATAACTACCATCAAAGCTCCACAAAAGAAATCTGATAGCTACCACCTGTTTAGCTGAATGAAACTTTTTCCCCAAGAGAAATACTGAAAATTTGTAAGTATAGTTTGATTGGGATTAGAGATCACAGGCAGAGCATGTAATGGGAAAACAACCAGAGGAACTTAGATGACAAATCTTTTCTCTGTTCAACTAAAATAAAAGATAAGGAAAATAAAAATTGGACTTAAGTCATTGGCTAACTTTCTGAATCCCCTGTGATCTTCATCTGTTTTCCCCCAAAACTTTACAAACTGTGAATGGAAGTGGAAAGTGAAGAAAAAAAAGGGGGGAGGATAGGAATCGATAGAGAGAACCAGTTCTCAATATAATATGTGCATTCAGCCTAACATGCTTATAGTGCCTTATAAAGATACACAGGGTGTTGGAAATGTTCATGTATGCCTACATGCCCCTCTCCAATTGAGCTGTATCAGTACTGCAGATTTACATAGAACTTTGGATATCATATTTGTACTTTGCTGGTCCAACATTCAAAGTGTTTTGGTTGTAGGCCGATATACTGTATGAATAGGTGGAAAATGTTAGTGTTATTGTCCACTCTCAACATATTATATGGATAAAAAAGATATGAACACATAACCAGTTACAGATTTGATATACACTCCAGAGGTGGGTTCCTCCCGGTTCGGACTGGTTCGCCCGAACCGGTAGCAACCCGCTGGTGACGTCACAGAGCCGGTTCGGTCGGTGCCGGTCCGTGGACGCCACCATCATTTTTTTTTATTTTTTTTTTAAATTTCCATTTTTTTTTAATTTTTTTTCCTTCTGTGCATGCTCAGAAGCTGAGTTGCCAGCACTGCGCATGTGCCGCCATCTTGTTTTTGGTTTTTTTTTGGGGGGGGGGCAATTTTTTTGGAATTTTCGGCACTGTGCATACGCATGCGCGCAAAGCGTGCATGCACCCACGAGGCACAGCCACGTGGCGCGGGAGGAAGCAAACTGGTGGCAAGGTAAGTTAGAACCCACCCCTGGTACACTCCCTTTTTCCCCTCAAGATCTTAATAATCTTGCTTGGATTGTTGTGCTTACTTCTGAATGAAAATCATGGCACATATTTAGAGACAAACGAGATCGTCCTTTCAACATGCATGGCATAATAGATTTGCTTTGCAAAAAAACAAAAACAAAACACTGCATTGCTTTGTATTCAAGCATGATGAAATTCAGCACTTTGGGCTTGAAATAAAGACCAGGTTCTGCATAACCCAGTCATGAAATCACAGTTAAAACCTCCTGCATGTATACCCTGATCTGATAAACTGCTATCTTTTTTGTCAAGACCTGCCTAGTGCCTTGTATTCGGGAACACTAAAATATTAAATGCAAAATGCAGAAATCAATTCAAGAAATCCTCTGTGAATCGTCTGGTGATGCTGTGATAAGATTGAGACGGGCAAAATCTAGTTGTCATAAAGGCCACTCTCATTTCTTTATGGGCTGCAATATTATTTTCTCTTTGTCCCATTTCTCTGCCTGTAAACTAATGTAACCACAGTGACTAGTTTTAGTAACATCATCACATTTTGTTGTAACATATGAACAAGACCTTCAGCTATACGTTAGGCATTGGGGTCCAGGGACCTGGGTAATTCTTTTTTTGTAACCAACACTACAGTAGAGTTTGATTAGTGATGAAGAGGAATGCTTTTAAGGGAGCAGTTTTATGGTCACATTGTTCCATACTTGCCCATCTGTACACTTAGACTGACAGGAAATGTGCCTCCTGTGTAGTTTTTCCTTTCCTCTCTTGTTTTTAGTGTCAACAAGATTATTACCAAGTTCTGCAATGATTTACTACACATTGCTAACAAAATAGCAGGAAGCTTTTTCAGCATTTTCCTAGCTCTGAGTTGTACAGTAAGAATATTTATGAAAAGAATGTTTGAATTTTCCAAGTTTGCATGCAGTGAGTCTTTACAGACAGATTTAATATCAAGGCTTCATATTTCCATTTGTCACCAAGTTAAAAAAAATAGCATGGGGTCCTCCATACTGGCAATATAGAACTTCCTTCCTTCTCCTAGTCACACAAGCTGACCTTAAAAAATGTGCCTTAAAAGCAAAGTGGCTTGACAACATTACAGTGGATTCAAATGTGGAGTGCCTTTATCAATTGATAGATTGATCCATCCATTCATATATGTTTTATAATCTACTCTGCTGCCAAAGCTCTGAAAATGTATACACGTATACAAGATTTTATACTTAGAGAGGAAATATACCAGGTATATGTTCAGTATTTATATACATAACACTATTCAGCAGAATAATAATAAACTGAGATAGCAAAACTTTGGCTAGAAATAAATATTTAGTGAAGATACTAAATAAAGCATTTTCTGTCAAGCCCTTATCAGATTGGCACAATGTTTAGCTATTTCATATCATTCAGTTCTTTCAAATTATAATTCCCAGAAATACTCCAGAATGGAAAAGTGTCTTTGCTTGTTTTGTTTTGGGATGCTTTTGTTTTGGTTAGTTTTGACTTCTGGTGATTATTTTGAGAAGCAGGTGTTTGGCAGCCTTCTTCTTGGGGCTGAAAAAACAATGAGCTCAAAGTCATCTAGCTAGCTTCAATACTTAAGGAAGGACTGGAACTCAGGTTTCCCAAATCCTAGTTCAGTGTGTTAGCCAGTAGACCAAACTGCCTCTCTCCTTTAGGCCTATTCATTTTTTTCAAATTATACAACAAAAGGCTAGAAGGAGGAAGTAGCAACAAGATTTCCCAAGTAAGATTTATCCCATATGTTCTGGCCATAGTCCCATGGCCATAGTCCCATAGTCCCATGCTACTCTTACAATAAATAAATATTGAGAGAGATACAGGAAAGACATTTGAACTCTAAGAAATATATGGATATGCAGAGGAAGGCACAAAGTAAGGAAGCTACCAGACTAGAACTGGATATTAGCTATCAGAAATAAAAACTCTCATGGTAATCCACCAAGACCAGATAGGGACTGAAGGATAGCAACAAGAGATACAAAATTTAACATGGTGTGATTATCTGCAGCAAGTCATATTTGATCAAATAATGTAATCTGACAATGAAAAGTAAGGTGATATGAAAAGGAATGTGTGATGATTACTGCTAACAAAAGATAAAACAACACGTTTTACAAACTATATTGTAAGATTGTACTGTCCGGAGCTCCTACCTATGCTATGTAGTTGTGATGTTGTTCCCCAACAATTCATGCTGAACTCAGTCAGCTTAATTATTGGTAGTTATACATGTTGGTAGAAGTGAGTGAATGTGTTTGAATTTTCATTTAACAAAGTGAAATCAATAAACCTTTATTATTTCTGAATCTCAATGTCTTTGTTGCTCAGTTCATAAGTTTAGTCTGCTTTTCCAAAGATTGGTAACCTGTCCATTGCATTATTGCCCTCCAAACTATTAACCTAAACCAGGGATGGCGAACCTTTTTTGGTTTGTGTGCCAAAAGGGGGGGCGCGGGGGTCACACGTGCTTGTGCCCACACCCATAATTCCATGTGTCCCCCCATGCATGCACGCATGACCCCCCCGTGCATACACGCATGACCCCAGCACGCGATGGCACACCCGTTTTTCACTCTCATCAGGCTTCAGAGCCTTTCTAGGAGCCTGGGGAGGGCAAAAACGGCCTTCCCCACCCCCCGGAGGCCCTCCGGAGGCCCTTTGGAGGCAGAAAATGGCCTGTTTGCCAACTTCCGGTTGTACCGGAAGTCCCATTTTTTTGCTCTCCCCAGGCTTCAGAGCCTTTCTAGGGGCCTAGGGAGGGCAAAAATGGCTTTCCCCACCCCCCGGAGGTCCTCCGGAGACCAGAAACGTTCCATTTGCTGATTTCCGGTTGGACCGGAAGTCCCATTTTTTTGCTCTCCCCAGGCTTCAGAGCCTTTCTAGGAGCCTGGGGAGGGCAAAAATGGCCTCCCCCCCCCGGAGGCCCTCCGGAGGCCAGAAATGGCCCGTTTCAAGAAGTGGCCTGTTACAAGAAATGGCCCATTTCAAACATGCCGGACCTGAGCTTGTGTGCCCACCAATATGGCTCTGCATGCCACTTGTGGCACGCGTGCCATAGGTTCGCCATCACGGACCTAAACCATCAGAAAACAAGGGTCATCTCCTTAGAGCAGGGGTGTCAAACTCAAGGCCCGCGGGCCAGATTTGGCTCACAGGGTGCTTAAATCTGGCCCATGGTGCCAGCCTAGAAATAGTAAAGGCCCGGGCCGCAGTGCCTCTGGCAGCCAAAATGGGGCATGGGGGGCATGCGAAGTCCCCCATGCCCCATTTTCAGCCTGGACAGCCTCCTGCAGCACCCTGCTGGCCAAAACGGGGCATGGGGAGCTGCATGTGCCTCTTGCCCCCCATTTTGGCTGGCAGGGTGCTGCAGGAGGCATCCATCCTGTCTCCCCCCGCCCCCCCACCAGGGTGGGGTCTGTCCAGGGTGCTGCAGGAGGCATCCATCCTGTCTCCCCCCTGTCCAGGGTGATGCAGGAGGCATCCATCCTATCTCCCCCCTCCCCCCACTGCTTTTCTTCGCTGCCGGTTCGCTCAGTGATGCACCACGCGGGCGTGCCCACTTTGTGTGTGCTTTGCGCATGCGCAGCACTATAAAAAGCTTCTGCACATGCGCAGAAGCAAAAAACAAGATGGCGGGGCCTATGGCACCACTGAAAGAACTGGTTCAGGGGCGTGGCAGGCCTGGGTCGCTGCTGGTTCTAGCGACCCAGGCTGCCAAGTTACTACCGGTTCTATAGAAGAAATCCAGTTTGACACCCCTGTCTTAGAGCAAAATTTCAAAGTAGCAGCTATATTGAGGAGGTTTGGATGCAAATGAAATAATTTGTTCATTGCAAACACAAGATTCCTATCTAGAAGACGAATTCTGAAGTTTATGCCAACTCAAATGGACTGGGCAATATGACAGCATTGCTGCGCTCTAAGATAAAAACAGGAATTCTTGAAGGAAAGAATATTTTAGGCCCAGTACTCTTCAACATCTTCATCAATGACTTGGACGAGGGGATAGATGGGGAACTCATCAAATTTGCAGATGACACCAAACTGGCAGGAAAAGCCAACACTCCAGAAGATAGGCTCAAGATACAGAAGGATCTTGACAGACTTGAACATTGGGCGCTATCTAACAAAATGAAATTCAATGGTGAAAAAAGTAAGGTTCTACATTTAGGCAAGAAAAACAAAATGCACAGGTACAGTATATGTGGTACCTTGCTCAACAGTAGTAACTGTGAGAGGGATCTTGGAGTCCTAGTGGACAACCATTTAAATATGAGCCAGCAGTGTGCAGCAGCTGCCAAAAAAGCCAACACAGTTCTAGGCTGCATAAACAGAGGGATAGAATCAAGATCATGTGAAGTGATAATACCACTTTATAAGGCCTTGG
>QLTV01003796.1:109486-120614 GCA_003457575.1 Thermophis baileyi | reverse complement strand
GGAGGGAGGGAGGGAGGGAGGGAGGAAGGAAGGAAGGAAGGAAGGAAGGAAGGAAGGAAGGAAGGAAGGAAGGGAGATGGATTCATCTTGGCCACTGAATGAATGGAATGGTTCCTGTTCCTTTGATTTTGGAAATGATTTTTTTTCCTGGTGGAAATTCTGTTGGAAGAAGGAATTTTGCAAATATTGTCTTTGCCATGGCTCTTCTACATAAACCAGTATTCCAAGATTATTAATAATGAAATCTGCAATTAAGTACAATTTCTAGATTTTCTTAAACAAACAAAACAATTGGAAAAGGCATCCTTTGTCTTCATAATATTTAAGGTTTAAAGGATAATATCACCTTGGCTGAATAGTGAGATGAATTCAGCAGTTAATCACTGCCTATTACTGCATGATTATCCTAAGGATCAGACAAGGAGAGCTTTTGCTGCTCAGACCCAACTCTGCTGCTAATGATAAGTGAAAAAAACAAAACAAAAAAAAGCACTATAGGACAAAAGACACCCCTTGAATTGGCAAATGAAAGGTACATTGAGTCACCATGACTTCATCATTCAAATGTTTCAGTCTACTCACTGGAAATGATTTTAACTAAAGAAAAAACAACAACTACCTGCATCTTATAATTGCACTGACATACATGCATGCATACATATACCATACATTTTATATAATAAAATATTTTGTACAGTTTTAATTTAGTTAGTAATTTATATCTGAATTTTATTTTACTTATGTATTCAAAACATTTATAAAGCCACCCGTCTTATGCTGAACTCTGGATGGCTCCCAATCAACAATTAAAACAACATCAGTAAAAACAACATAACATAAAACTATTAAAACCATAAACATTAAAAACCAACATCCTCATTAAATCCTCTCATATGCCTCACCTTCTCTCAACACTTGGGAGAAAAGCTAGGTCATCAGTTCTTTTTGGAAAGCTAGGAGATTGGAGGCCTGCTGAACTTCAAGGGGAAGGATGTTCCACTGGGCAGGGAATGGCATGGAAAAGGCCCTCTTCCTAGATCCCACGAGATGGCAATGTTTAAGGGAAGGGACTAAGAGCATGCCCACCCTATCTCATCAGTGAATGTCCTTAGGGAGAGGTGGTCCTACAGATAACTTGTCCTGTGCTATATAGGGATTGAATTGAGCCTCAGTGGCACAGTGGTTAGAGTGCAGTTGTCAGCCCTGGAAGCCATCTTTTCTTTGGAGCTTCAGGGCTGTCACATTTAGTGCCTGGGAAGGGGGGATTTGCAAGGAATTGGTAAAGATATATAGCCATAGCAACATTCCCTTCTCTGGGAATCAAGGACATTCAGCCTGCACCTGGATGGGAGTGACTGGGAGTTGTCTCCAGTTCGGACGGTGGATTGATTGGTTCATGTGATAGACATGTGGGTGCAGGGGATGGGTCTTTGACTTTCTTTTGGGTGGGGAAAACCCGGGAACTTTCAGATTCGGTTTTTCCCAGATGTGCCAATATGACATCTCTAATAAATTGAATCTTTGAGGAATTGCTAGCCTCAGAGTCTTTAGTTGGGGGTGTTACTTGGAACCCTGACAGCAGTACTGCAGGCTATTTCTGCTGACTACAGGCTGCCTGCAATTTGGCAGTTCAAATCCCACCAGGCTCAAGGCTGATTAAGCCTCCCATCCTTCCAAGGTGGGTAAAATGAGGACCCAAATTGTTGGGGGCAATATGCTGACTCTGTAAACCGCTTAGAGAGGGCTATAAAGCACTGTAAAGTGGTATATAAATGTAAGTGCTATTGCTATTGCTATTGTAATATAGTAAAAAAAAAAACCTATCCAGAGTCTATCAGTACAGTGAACATAATTTCTAGGTGCTAGGATTTAAGCAACAGGATGTTGGCTCTCCAGGTGGAAATCTGAACTTACATAGAATGCACATGCTTTAGGAAAAACTAGGCTTTTGGTTGTATTTGTTATATTTGTTATACTACTCTTACAATATTTTTCCTCTGAATTCGTACTTGTGCTTTCATTTTTCTACATTTATCGCTCACTTGCCCACACTCTCACTTTATAAAACTACTTTACCCAATTACTCTGGGGCAATCTGGATTGGGAAATCCCTTCCAGAATACATTCATTATGTTATTTTTCTAACCTACATCAAGGAGGCAGAACAAAAAAATATGCAAAAAAGAAAGAAGGATGTTGTATTGGTCTCAGTGCTAGTGTAATTTAATTTCTGCTCAATGTGGTCACAATCAACTCAATAATAAGTCTCAAGAGAACTCCCACATTCACTGCAGCTCTTGTACATCAGCACAAAGACACATAACTGCAATGGGAAAGATGCAGTCAGAGATCATGGTGCCAAATTATGTGTCAGAGGCATGACACAGCTAGATTTGTTTCTTTGTTGCAAAGAAGAATGAAGCCATGTATGTAGAGCAAATCTTTCTACTGTAGTGCACAGTAATTAAAGCCTATATATAGGTTGATATTCCAAGGACAAATTCTAGATTTTTTTCTAGAAATTTCTAATTCTGGGTCTAATTATTCCACATGTCCTTCCTGGCAGTTCATGCCAAGGTCACGGGACACAATGTTTTTTTGAGGCTGGGAACCACTGATTCCTGATTGGCAATTTCATTCCTGATGGAAATGAGAAAATCAGCCGAAGCAATAAGGACAGGTTTCTTACCAGAAGTCACAACTATTAGCTTAACAAGGAGTCCTTCCAAATCCTAGAAATATGACATGTTTCCCAAGCCTAAAGTTTCAAAAGAAACATCCTAGAAAATAAAAGTTTGGAGCTGACATTTGTTTATTTCATGAATGACTGTGTAAGCATGCATTAAATACTAAACAAGCCTTCGTTTGTCCTGTAATAATAGACTAGCATGTGGCATTGTCTCTTACCTCGTATCTGTCTGTTGTCTATTGTTCCACACTATCAAAGCCACCGTGCAAGTTTGATCACTCTCCCTGCCTGCGAATAAAATAGATGGCTAAAATTGCATATACTATAATACCAACCTTTCCCCAAACAGCACTTTGTGATCCATAAAGCTTCATGTGCGATGATGTGCTACATTAAATACCAACATAAGGTCTGATTCAGCATGGACCCATACTTTTATTGCTTTCCTTGGTCCAAAAGGCTAAATGTTTAGGCTTGTACAAGACTGTGAGTGAAAATAATAGAAATAAGGGGGGGGGGAACAGGTTAGGAACTAAGGACATATAGTCAACTATGATTTATGCTGACATTAATTAGTACTGCTCAATTGATTTGAGAAGAGGCATGATAATTTTCTTTAGCCATGATCTAGTTTTCCTTAGTGAGAGGAATTCTTTTCCTATGAATAACTAAACTATCTTCAATTATTCACCTGCTTTCCTCTTTTCCCTTCTCCCCTACATATTTCCAGGGTATAATGTGTCATATATGCATCTGAAGACAGAAAGCAATCTGCATATAAATTAAAACATTCACTTTTTTTTTGTTTCCTACTTGGATTTATTGGAGGTTAAATCCTTTCTATACATTTTCTAGGAACAATTGCAACTATTTAGTGAAAACCATAAATCTATAGGTCAACTTTCTCCAACTTGGTGCTCTCTAGATATATTGGATTGCAATTCCCATTATCCCCATCCAATATGGCCATGCTGGGTGGCAATTTACCTTAATGGAATTAAAACTTTACTACAACTGTGTACTGTATGAACAGAGCACTTTGTCTTCTTTTCTTCAAAATGAAAGATCTGAAAATTTTCCCTTGCTGTATCCACAAGATATTATTTAATTAGTTTAATTTAATTTATAAGAGCATGTTCTTTATAAAACAATAAAGAACAATAAAACAATAAAACAATAGAAAGGCCTTGCTGAAACAAGCTGAATCCATCTAATCTAACATTCTTCCCGACTGAGTTTGGGAAGCTTATAAGCATTTGTACTGTTGCTCCAACACAGCTACTATTCAAACTATATTGTTGTGATTGATAGCCGTTCATACATTGAGCCATTTGTCTGCCACCACATCTGATAAGCATGTGTTGCATGAAGAAATCCTTCCCTCGGAGATAAGGAAGGCCCCCAGTCTCTTGGCCTTCCGCAAAGGGGTCAACACTTAGCTGTACAACCTTGTGGAGGGGCACAGAGGACCACACAACAGTGGGGTGGACTAGTTTCCTGTAATAATTCAAAGTTAAATGGCCATTATAAGATTATTTTTATTCTTTGATGTTTAATTGTCATTATTCTATACTGTTAAAAATGTTAACCCTAATTTCCTTTTTTAATTTTAATGTTTATTTTTCTATGTTGTTTTACTTATTGGCTATATTATATTGGACACTGCCAGAGCGCCTCTTTGAGGGATATGGGTAGTTTAGAAATATGAAATATAAATAAATAAATATTTTCTTTTATTAGACCTGAATCTCTTAGGTTTTCCAATAAAACAATTTAATTTAAGTCCTTGACTATAATCTTAAGATAAGGATGGTATCCAAAATTGCAAACATTGTTAATTTATGGCCTTAATAACAGGAAAAAAAGTCCATTAAGAAATCTGCATATTGTATAAATTTGTATATATTGTACAACACTATGCACATTACATTAAAGGTATGCATATGTGTATAAACTTAATATTTCAGTACACATTCAAAATTTATATTTTATACTGGAAAGTTTGAAATGTTAAACAGTTACCTTGATTTTTCAATTGACTTGCTTGGGGAACAAGAGTTGTAGCTATGCTCATGAGTGAAATATTGAATAAATGTTGATCATTTATTCTCAAATCTGAAAAAAAATATAATGTCAAGTTTCCAACTGACGAACCCAACCCAGCAAGCACTGATGACACGATCCAATCTCTTAATGCAAAGCTTTATTGAGTACATCATTTCAGCACAGCATGAAAGCAAAACCAGCTCTGGCTAATTCCCAGGCACTTCAGTATACAGTAGGCCCCAAATTGTTTATTCATCATGACTACAAGTAAATGCTTTTGCAGCACATTGCAGAGTTTTCAGACAACCTGGGCAATTGGGAGCTTTCCCTTCCCAATCTCAAACTATAACTGTATTTTTTTATTTTTTAAAAACCTTTTGAGGAAAGAAAGAGAGAGCTGTTGAAGACAGAGATCGTTCCCAATATCAGGATGAAAAGAGGTGGACTTTTAATCCTGATTTACAAATATCATAATAGAATATACTGGAAGAGGTAGCAACTTTTATGTACTATTGGAAAAGTGCATGAAGGCATAATTTCAGACATAATGTTCATATTCAATTTGAAATATAGAGGGATGCAAATAGAATAAGACTTGACTGGGTAATATTTCAGAACAAGCTGTCCTCTTTCCAAAAGAGCACTCTGCTCTGTAAAATAGAGCAAATGTCCATAATAGTAACAGATCATCTAGGTTTGTTTCTTTGTTTGTTTGTTTGTTGCTTGGCCTCAGTGAATTCCAATTCTCTAGATAAAATTAGCCAGAGTTGAGGAGCAAAAGGTGAAGAAAATAGTGTCAGTTTTAAAGGCTCAGAAAATGAATTTGTAGAAGGAATTGGCTGACAAGGTTCAAATGTTCAAAATCTGTTAGGAAGGAAAGTAAGAACAGCAGTACATTCAATGCATGAAAAGCGGATTATCAAACAAACATTATTGAAAGTTCAATGAGAGATGGGATTCACTCGATGATCAGCGTTGGAGAAACATTACAACATTACAAAGAAGAAAAATTAATGCTATAATGCTGATAGGTCACAATGGAAGGTCCAAACGTAAATTCACTTACCCCTCTTTTCTCTGTCAATGATCGCTTATGTAATTTTGAAAAACCTGTGAACATACTGGTGTTCTTTTGAATTTTATTAGTTCTTATTTAAATTCCTAGCATTTTTGATTCCTTAATCTGTACTTATACTTCAACGTGTTAGGATGATATGCATACAAGAGAACCCTGTGAAAATGTTGCATAGAGCTGTTCTTTATGCCTGAGGGGTCTTCTTTTCTCTGACCTTTGGAGACCTGGGTCCAAAGATATTCCCTTACATGATGTTCTGGGTAGTCTGCCAAGTTTCACTTGGTTCTTCATTTTTTAGGCAAAAGTTTATTCTGTTTCCGCATTAATTATGATTACATTTAAGGAAGCCTTCAAGAAAATGAATATAAGGGAATGGAATGGAAATGTCTCTCTGTGTGTTTCCGTGTTTGTGTTTTGTGTGTGTGTGCATGTGCATACCTCATACTTATTCATATTTTTGTCTTCATTCTTCTTGTATCCACCATTTTGTAGATTGTACAATTGAAGATTGCATCTTAATCATCGGACAAATGTGGATTTGATCTTAAATTGTTTTCTGATTTGTGTATTGATTCAAGAAATGTGAACTAGGTAACTCATGTTAACAGGTGAACACATTTCTTTCTCATCTTTCTTCCTGAAGTCTATAAATCCTGTCAGTACTGACTTCAACTGACAAATTGACACAGGACTTTTAAATATTCCTTATCTTTCTTTGGAGGGCAGGTTACTGCTAATTCTCTCTGTCTCCCTTTCTCCCCTCTCTTTCTCCCCGCCATGATTCTTTTAGTCTTTGTAGTCTGCACAAGAAATGCTAGCATAGCACTTTTGCACTTCTGAAAAGAAGAAGATCAAATCTACACATCTCTCTCCCTTTATCCTGCATCTTCTTTTTCTAGGCTCTGATAAGAGCCCAGGTAACCTGTTCACTGATCAGACTATTGATTGTTTTGTCTCTCAGTTAAATATACCCTATATACATTTTGTTTTTGGAAAAGAAAAAAGCCCCTCACAATATCTGTCTCAAAATTTTCAAGGCAGGTAAGAGGATAAATAAAATAATAATTAATAAAAGCGATGAATATCAAAAAGCAACTAGAAGTCATGAGCCTAGGATGGGTTAAACTTACAATAACAAAAGAAGAAATGGGTTTGCAGCCATCTGGAGTATGCCTATATACATACAATGTACATTAAAACTATGTTGCAAAGCAGAGCAAATTGGATACCTCTTCCTCATGCAGAGCCTCACTTTTGCTAGGTATGGTGAGGTACCTACTTGAGAAACATTGCTTCTGAATAGCTCAATGAATTTCACAGGATCGATCAGACTTTCAGTACAGACCAACCAAGAAACACAAACCACGAGTGCTGAGTTTTTACTTTCCAAAGTAGGGAGGGTGCCTTCTGAGATACTTCCCATCATCCTTTTCCTCATGTGGGCTGAGATACCTTTAGCATGGTAGTTGTCTAGTCTCTGGCTCTTCCTCCTGCCTCCTAAAGTCATTCCCACATACCATTGAAAGGATTTTTTTTTTCAAAACCTAAGCAGCCAAGTACAATGTACAATTTAATCTTCTCTCCTCCACCTTGCATGTTCCAGATATGGGGTAATATATCCTTTCCATTTACTCCCATTCATCAGCTCTACAATCGAAAACAATTTATATCTTCCCAAGAAATGGCTAGGACATTTGTTCAGTGCTTCTCTGAACTACTGTAGATGAACACATATCTTGGGCTATGAAAAGAGATGATTGTAAATGCCCTGGAGATTCTTTTTCAACCTTTCTGGGATAGGAAGAAACAGGAAAGCAAGTCCAAGTCAGTGCCTCTAAACTAACTTCCATCATTTCTTGTGAGAATCAGCACATTCTTCCCAAGAAACTGAAAGGCAAGTAAAAAAAGAAAAGAAATTGTTAAAATACTGCTGAGCAGGTTTCAGAAGAGCAGTTTTTTTAGAGATAGCAAATGATACACAATGTAGAAATAAACATTTTTTTTACATTCTTTACTAGAGGGTGAGGAACAAATGAGCACTATCTCATCTGTTGTAGTTGTTTATAACAACAAATGAGCCCTACACATGGCTGGTTAGGATAACGCCTTGTCCGTAGAGTCTGACACTATGAAAGAAACAGTTTCTTAAATATGAAATTTCTTAAAATACTATGAATAATATGAATACTTCTTAAAATAATACGAATTTAATATTTCTGGCACTTCGACATAAGTCCTTACTGAACTGCATTGTTTGACAAGTGAGAGACAAGTGCTTTTAAAAAAATCAAAACAATAAACTACCATGCCAACACAGACAATACACTAATTATAAAATACTTAGCTGCACAAAGTGGTAAGAGAAAGAATCTCCTGCCTATTCAAATGCATAGTTGTGAAGGAACATTGCAGTATCTAATTTGATTTCCCCCAGAGCAGTACATGATGTGTTATTTGATGCCCTTCAAAGGACACTATTAACCAAGCTATAAAGTGTCTGATTTTATTAGCTTTGCTGGGTTTTATCAGTTTGTAAATGTGTTATTTTCTCCATTTATTGTGCCTATGGGATCCTGAGATAAAGTGAGCTTCAACTTAATATGTTTTGGGAAGCAAACAGTGGCCTTACTTTTAACACTCTATGCTGTGTTTGTGGTGACATTGAAGGTGGAGTCATGAAAACTTTAATGTCAGGGCCATTTATCAAAGCAATTCTTCACTGCTATAAAATTCAGTTGTGACATTGGATTTAACAGTAGGGTTTTGTCTTAAATAGAACTGAGTGTTCCTGAGCTGTACAACTAACAACCCTTGGTAACTGAATAACATGTAGTCAATAATGAGAAAATAGGTCAGACAAATGTTCAAAAAGTGAAGAATGGCTGTATGTTTTCTCCACTGCAGTGAAAGGCTGTTTTGTATATTTTGCTGTTTTGTGGGTTACTTCCTTTTTAAGTTTGGATTTTTTTTTAATGCACAATGATAGACTTCACCTTAATTAGCATTTGTCCTAAAAGGCTAGGAGAAAGCATTTCAACTAGGAAGATAAACAAGAAGTGTATATTCTCCTAGGAAAGAGTGGAAAGAAAGAAAAAAATACAGGCGTAAATATTGACTCCACCCAGTTATAATGTAGTGGCACCTAGTAGCTAAACTATATAATGGTATTATCCACCCAGCATATCCGTTACAGTGGGATGGTCAGCAGGCAACCAATTTTTTTTTTGCAGTGCATTACCCTTGACAGAAGATAGGGTAACAGTAGTCCAAACAGCCCACCATGATACATTTTAATAGAATGCCTGGTGTTCTTGAAAGCCTTTTCAGAGTAACTAACAGGTGTGAAACAGTGTTTGTAGTGTAAATGTCCTGCTGGGTGTTCTTATTTTCACATCAGGCTGCTTTCCTGCTACATTACAGCTGCTAAATGAATCATTCATTTATATAGTAAATATGTAAGTATGTTCAGATATACTGTATTTTAATCCAGCATTTGATCTGCAAACGCATATTAACATGAAACAGCAAGAAAGAAATCACTTCCAAATGCCAATGAACATTTATTTTCTTTTTAAGCACACACAGACACAAATGTTGTACCTTTGTACAGCTAATACTAATTTAAAGAAGAAAACAAAATAATGAAGAGTAAACCTGTAAGGAAATAAGGATGTAAATTACTCACATAAAATATTTACAGCAAATGGGACACTAGTTAATGCTATGAAAGCATAATCCAAAAAGAAATTACACATGAATAAGAATACATTAAATTTTGTTCAAAGCTGTAGTATTAATGCAACATCAAGATAGTATAATCTTCCATTTAAATAGTTGTTTAGATCTAAACATGGTAGAAGAGAAGGGTCATTTATTCTCATATTGCTTCATATCATCTATCTATCAATCTGTCTATCATCCCTATCATTTCACAAAGCCAGCTTTCTAAGCAGTCAGCTAGGAAAGAGGAAGGTCATTCAACTCCCACATTATATTTGCATGCATCTTATTATTTTATAATATTACACCTCTGTAGTTTTCTGTCATTGTTTTTTTTTTAACTCTACCCCTTCATAGGACTGAAATTTAAAATAATTCCTGGTTAAGCACCACAAGGGCTTCAGAACAATGAAACAACCACTAGTACAACAACAACTGATATGAATTATAATTGTATGGAACAAACAAACCTTGCATGGCAATTGATTGATTATGTAACACAGAGGTAGCTTTTGTCCATAGTGATCGGTCCCTAACCTGGTCCTTCAGCTCTTCCAATAGTGTGCCCATCACCACTGTAATTGAATACATCCAACTTGCTGCTGGCCCTCAGCTTCTTCTTTTTCCTTCCAACTTTGCCAGCATCAGAATCTTCTCCAGAGAACTATATTTTCAGATAATGTGTTCAAAGTTGGATCATTTGAGCATGGTTATTTGCACCTTGAATGATAACTCCATGCTGATTTTTCTGATGATCCATTTCTTTGTTTACTTGGCTTCTCACAATATTCTCAGGAGTTTTCTCCATTGCCAAAGTTCAAAATTATCAACACTTTTATTATTCTGCATCTTCAAAATTCTACTTTTGCTTCCATGGAGTGTCACAGAGAATATCATTGCTTGCACAATTCTATTGTTTATAAATATAGATAGAATCACAGCTTTTGAATATCTTTTCCAAGGCCTTCATGGCTGCTCTACCAAGTACTAGTTTGCAGCATATTTCTTCATTGTTCCTTTATTGTTGATAGTTGATCCTGTAAGGCAATAGCTATCTACTACTTCACTGTTGATTCTAAGGCTGGTTGTTGTATTTGTTGTCATTAGTTTGGTCTTCTTTATATTTAATTTAGTACCATTTTTTCACTGTGCTTCTTGATTTTTGATACTAGAGTTGCAAATTCTTTGCCATTTCACTTCACTTTGTCATCAACAATATGCAGATCTTTGTCCAGTTTTAAAATCATGCTCATCTTCTTCCAGTCCAGCTTCTCTTAAAATATATTCAGCATATAAGTTGAATAAATGAAAGGTAATTATACAACCTTGCCTCTTTTACCAAACTGAGTCTGTCTGTTTCACCATGTTCTGTGAATAGTGTGGCTTCCTGATCTATACTGAATTCTTTTTGTATTCCTTGGTATTCTTGTAAGAGAATGCAGAAGTATAAATTTCATTAGTACTTAATTATGACGGGAAAGACAGGGGTTGCTCTATATAACCAATGAACTATCCTCAAATTTTAGTTTTCTAAAAAAAATGAACCAATGCTTGTGTGTGTGAATCAGGGAGGGAGGGAGAGGGAGAGGGAGAGGGAG
>QLTV01003796.1:78505-94269 GCA_003457575.1 Thermophis baileyi | reverse complement strand
ACCTGCAGTTGAAAGTTCATCATCTCTCCTTACCCTGACGACCCAATTTCATTTGGAATTTAATCCCAAACTGATTGCCCTTTTAGCATTTCTCTTGATACTCCTCCAAAATGCACCCCGAAGAAGCCACTAAGCCTAAGCCTAAGCCTAAGCCTAAGCCTAAGCCTAAGCCTAAGCCTAAGCCTAAGCCTAAGCCTAAGCCTAAAACTAAGCCTAAGCCTAAACCTAAGCCTAAGCCTAAGCCTAACCCTAATCTTGGAGGTCTTATAGTTCAACCTTCTGCTCAAGGCAGAAGACCTCATACATACACACGTTTGCAGACATCCCAGCATTGGCTGTAAGAACTGCAGGCAGCCTTCCCCACCACACACTTCCTCCTCCTACCGCCCCATGCGAAGCGGGAGGTCCGAGAGAAAGTGCTTGGTCTGGGCACACAGCCCTCCACGACGGAGCCCTTCCCAGGGAGCAAAGCAAGAACTTACTGATCCATCCTGAAGGCGAGCTCCAGAGTGGCAGTGGCGGTGGCAGCAGCAGCGGAAGGAGAGCTTCAGAGTGGCAGCAGCGGCGCTCCGGGTGGGCGGCCCTTGGGGGAGGAATTTTCTCTCAGGCTTCCCACCCATCAAGATGTTTATTGATCTCGCAGCCACTTCTTGCGGCCCTTGTTGGTGCTGGGCATGTCTTGGGTGCTCGTGGAGACACTCCACGTACTCTCCGGGTCAGCAGCTGTTTCTCTCCACTGCTGCTCTTGCTGGGAGAGCATCTTGCACAGCACAGCTAAATTTAGCAGCCGTGAACCGCTGTTTTTCTCTAAGTCCCATCCAGAAAGCACTGCGGCAGAGAGAAGCAGCCAGGTTGAATGCCAGGTTGGATGGGACTTACAGGACCCAAAGCAGCAAGAGCAGCAGTGGAGAGAAAACAGCTGCCGACCTGGGGAACACGTGGAGCAGTTCCATGTGCTCTCCGGGTCAGTGGTTGCTTCTCTCCACTGCTGCTCTTGTTGGGAGAGTGTCTTTCACTTCTGCGTCCTCACACTCATTCTCTGCCTAGCGACTAGGAACTGTTTTTCCATTGGTTGCTCACTGACAGCTCAGGCGGTGGGAAAGTTACCGCCGCGCCATTGGCTGGCTGTTTGACAGCCGCTATATAAATAGCGGCTGACAGAAAGTTCCTTGGCTTGTTGTAGTTGTTGCGTTACCGATGTTGCTGTTCTAATAAAAGGGGTTCTGTTCTAATCACCGCCTCACCTCAGTTCCTCACCTTGTCGTTCTACCCAAGCTAGAACACTGGCGACAAAGGTGGGATTGTGAGGAGACGGTGCGAGCCGCGGGCTGATTTTTTTTTCTCCTCTCCGTTTTTTGCTCAAGGCAAACGTCTCCGTGCCAGTTAAGCTAAATATTCTTAACTGGCCATCTTTTGAAGGATGTCCTCCTCGACATCATTCACCCCTTTTCAATCGATAACTGAGACCTGGGACGAATACCTGGATCGTTTCGAATGCTACCTCCAGGCACACAATTACACAGAACTGTCCAGTGACAGAAAACGCGCTCATTTTTTAACAGCATGCGGACCACAAATCTTTGCCACAGCCAGAGCATTGGTGGCCCCACAACCTGTCTATACGGTGCCATGGGACATTCTGCTGAAAAAATTGAAGGATCACTACTCTCCAGCCCCATCCCGCATCTCACGCCATTTTGCCTTTTGCCAGAAGCTTCAACGCGAGGGAGAGACCGTAAACCAATATATGGCTTCCCTCAGGAGAGCTGCAATCCAATGCGAATTTCATGACCTCGAAGACTCCTTACTGGAACAGCTGGTATGCGGGGTGCGGGATTTAAGGCTGCAATGTTGCCTCCTGGCCAGAAAAGATCTCACCCTGCACTCCGCCATTGTCGAGGCATGTGCATCTGAAATGTCCAAAAGATCAACGGCCAAAATGCACGGGACCCTATCAGCGGTCGCTCCAGACAGAGCTGTGGCTGTCCACCATGACGACGTCATGCCCGAAGACCTAACTGACGATGAGGACGGGGTCAGCCGCCTCAAATCCCGAATAAACAACCGGTCCGACCGCAAGCTGTCCCAACAGCTGTGCCGCAGCTGCGGTGAAAATCACCTCAGGTCTGCCTACCGATTCCGATCTGTCATCTGCCGCCAATGCGGTAAAATGGGACACCTAGCCTAGGTCTGCCAATCGGCCTCTCAACAGGACATTTGCCCTTTCAGACATCCAAACGTTAGAAGCTCCTTTGCCAAGCCAAGAGATGACTGCTACACCATCTCCAAAGACAACAACAACCCTGCAGTGTCCATCAGTCACGCCTCCTCTGCCTCCAGCAAAAAACTCTTTCTCACTGTGCTGCTTGAGGGCTCTCCCTGTAAACTAGAGTTGGACATGGGCTCTTCTAAGTCCATCATAGCCTGGTCTACTCTCAAATCCTTAGTTCCCCAGGTCAGCCTTGCTGACCTGAAACCTTGCTCAACCAGCCTGAGTGATTACCAGGGAAATTCCATCCCCATTCTGGGCCAGGGTAAATTCCTCATAGAGAAGGGTTTGTTTAAAGGCCACCTCCCCTTATTGATAGTAAAGGGACACCTCCCCAGTTTGCTAAGGCTGGACTGGTTCCAGGCCCTGGGCCTCAGTGTTACAGGGATCCACTCCACCTGCAATGATGACCTCGAAGCCTTGACCTCCGAATTCGCCTCGGTTTTCAATGGACAACTAGGTAAATATACAAGGACCCCCATCTCCCTGAACCTTGACTCCAGGGTAGCCCCCATCAGGCTCAAGCCCAGGAGGGTGCCTTTTGCCCTCCATCCCAGGGTGGACTCTGAGCTGGACAAGCTGATCTCCCAGGGAATACTAGAGCCTACTGACATTTCCAAATGGGAGACCCCCATTGTGTTACCCATCAAGCCTGACGGGTCTATTCGTATCTGTGGGGATTTCAAATGTATGGTTAACCATGCTCTGCAAGCTCACCTTTACCCGGTCCCGGTGGTACAGCACCTTCTCCACTCTTTAGGCCCTGCGAGACTTTTTGCTAAATTGGATATGGCTCAGGCCTATCAGCAGCTCCCTGTGGACAAAGCCACTGCTGCCACCCAAACCATCGTCACCCAAAGGGGTACCTTTAAGTTCCGTCGCCTCCAATTTGGCATAAGTGTGGCTCCTGGCATTTTCCAGAGCCTCATGGAGCGCCTTCTGCATGGCATCCAGGGTGTCATCCCCTACTTCGATGACATCCTGGTGTCCGCCACCTCTCGCTCGCAGCTTTTTGAGCGCCTCCGGCTAGTTCTGTCCCGTCTGCAAGTGGCTGGCCTCAAACTTAAAAAATCTAAGTGCCAATTTGGCGTACCCAGGGTGGAGTTTTGGGATTTTTTAATAGATGCCCAGGGGATACACCCGACCTTGTCTAAGGTGGAGGCCATCAAACAGGCTCCCACCCCAACTTGCAAGGCGGAGTTACAGGCCTTTTTAGGTCTTTTGAACTTCTACAGTGTTTTCCTACCCCATAAAGCCTCTGTGGCCAAGCCTCTTCACAGGCTGCTAGACAACAAGGCCCCGTGGGTGTGGAGCAAGGTTCATTCTGCTGCTTTCACTGCTGTCAAGGGCCTGCTTACTTCTGATGCCGTCCTTGTGCAATACCACGCCCACCTCCCCCTGGTCTTGGCAGCTGACACTTCTCCCTATGGGGTTGGGGCTGTCCTCAGCCATAGGTTCCCCAATGGGCTCGAGGCTCCCATCACTTATTTCTCCAGGACTCTTTCGTCCACCGAGCGCAATTACAGCCAATTGGACAAAGAGGCCCTGGCTGCCGTTGCCGCTGTCAAAAGGTTCCACGACTACATTTACGGTCGTTCCTTTTCCCTCACCACTGACCACAAACCCCTTCTGGGTATCTTGGCTGGGGATCGGCAGACACCTCAAATCTTGTCCCCCCTGCATGTCCCGCTGGTCAGTTTTCCTGTCAGCTTACAATTACAAGTTGGTTTACCGCCCTGGCAAGGCCATACCTAACGCTGATGCCCTCAGCCAGTGCCCTCTCCCTCAATCAGTCCAGGACCCTGCTCCCACCTCCTCGGTCTTATTGATTGAGGAGTCTGACATGCTCTTGACGGCGGCTGACATAGCCTTCCACTCCTCCAAGGATCGAATCATCATTCAGGTCCTCGACTGGGTGCGCAGGGGCTGGCCCAGGGACCAGCTCCCGGAAGTTTTTTGGCCTTTCAAGCGTAGGCAACATGAGCTATCTGTACTGAAGGGGTGTTTGCTATGGGGTAGCAGGGTTGTGGTCCCACCTCCCTTGAGGACTGCAGTGCTGCATAGTTTACACGAAGGGCATCCGGGGGTGGCCAGAATGAAGATGTTGGGCCGCAGTTATGTCTGGTGGCCCAAGTTAGAGACAGCCATCACCGAGTGGGTTGGGTCTTGCCAACGGTGCCAGCAGTCTAGGCCAGCTCTTCCCGAAGCACCGCCCAGGGAATGGGAACTACCCAGAAGCCCATGGTCACGGTTACACATTGACCTGGCTGGGCCAATGCAGGGACAGTCATTTTTAGTGGTAGTGGATGCTTTTTCAAAGTGGGTAGAATTAGCCCTTATGCCATCCACTACCTCAGAAGCCATCAGCAGGGTCTTGCAGAGATTATTCACAACCCATGGGCTCCCTGATGTCATAGTTTCTGATAATGGGCCTCAGTTTACCTCTGCCTCGTTCCAGATATTTGTGGCTGGGCTGGGCATCCGCTATGTGCTGGTTGCCCCTTTCCACCCCTCCAGTAACGGTTTGGCTGAGAGGGCAGTAAGGTCAGCCAAGGAAGCATTGTCTAGACTAGGGCCAGGAAACTGGCAAGAAAAAATCAATAAGTACCTCCTGTCTCAGCATACGACCCCAAGCCCCAGCACCAACAGAAGCCCAGCCGAGTTGCTTATGGGCCGCCACCTCAGAACCACATTAGACAGACTGCATCCAACCTATGTGCCCGATGCCCCTACAGACTTGACCAGCAGGGTCAGAACCTTCAATGTGGGGGATGCAGTCTATGCCAAGAACTATGGCGGTGAGCCCCATTGGGTGCCTGCACAGGTTCTCACGGTGACAGGCCCCTGCTCCTACAGGGTAGGCCTGGTGGCGGCGTCATATTGATCAGCTCAGGGGGCGACCCTTTGCTTCCACACCAGCCACTGATGCAGCCGAGCCCTACAAGCCCTACGCTGAGACCGCAGACCACTACCTGACCGCTCCTGATGAAGACTGCCCCGGCATCTCCGCCGACCGTTCGGACCCAGCACTGGACTTACCTGTTTCCGAAGAGCTCCAGCCGACCTCCAGGGTCCCTGTCTGTGCTGACCCAGCGCCCGCAGCTGCTCCTGACCTCCCGGACCATCTTGCTCCAGCCGAGCCGAGGCGTTCATCGAGACCGCGCTGGCACCCTGCGTATTTACAGGACTACGCATGCGCCATCTGGGAAGGGAGGGGTGCTGCGTCCTCATGCTCATTCTCTGCCTAGCGACTAGGAACTGTTTTTCCATTGGTTGCTCACTGACAGCTCAGGCGGTGGGAAAGTTACCGCCGCGCCATTGGCTGGCTGTTTGACAGCCGCTATATAAATAGCGGCTGACAGAAAGTTCCCTGGCTTGTTGTAGTTGTTGCATTACCAATGTTGCTGTTCTAATAAAAGGGGTTCTGTTCTAATCACCGCCTCGCCTCAGTTCCTCACCCTGTCGTTCTACCCAAGCTAGAACATTCACAGCACAGCAAGCCTCAGGTGCTCAGGGAGACACTCCACATGTTCTCCCAAGACAATGGCCCGACGCAGCTGCTTCTCTCCACTGCAGTGCTTTATGGATGGGACAGTAAGGAAAGAACCTTACCCAAACCACTTCAGCCCACCTGTGCCACCCCCCATGCCTCTTCTTCCCCCACACCCATGCTGCCCCCCCCCGCAGCCCTTTGGCTGAGTGTGGCAGGCCGCAGGCTGGGTAAATTGCTTCGGCCCGGGGGGTGTAGTTTGAGGCCAGGGCAGGGTTCTCTAGGCGAGCGTGGGCAGTGAGCGTAGATTTCCTGGGGGAATGCATTCAATGGTCCCGGGGGTGAGATGTAAGTAAAACAGAAACTTACCTAACTAGGGAGTTGTGAAGGCTTAGGTTGGGAACAAGGAAGATGGAGAGAAGCTGGGCCGCGGGTGCGACGTGGTCTAGGCTAGGGCTAGGTGAGCAGCAATGGCTGGGGAGCCAGGAAAGGGGGCGAGGGAACCAGCTGGGCCGTGGGTGCCATGTGGGAAGGCAGGCAAGCTGGCTGGCCCACAGAGACTGTGTGGTCAACGCAAGCGAGGAGCCAAAATGAAGCAAGAGCTATGCTGGGGAGGTAAGATGAGGAGTGACTGGGAGTGGTGTGGCAAGCGGTGAGTGGGCGTGAGCGGGTGGGTAGGGCGAGCGGTGAGCGGGTAAGCAGGTGCAGGTCAACCACCCTTCCAAGTGCCGCTTCCCCGAAGGGGCACCCAGCTGTGCTTACCTGTTCTGCTGCTGGAGCGGTCAGGAGCAGACCGAGGCGAGCAAGAGGCTGCCACGTCATAGGTTGTGGCAAAGGCAGGCAAGCAGGCTGGGCTACGTGGCCATGCGGTCGAGGCAAGGGAGCCAAAGAGCAGCTGCAGCTATGCCGCGGTATGACTCTAAGGCATACCACAAGTGTGCAAGGCCAATAAGTAGTGGCTGGGCGGGGAGGGGAGGGGCGGGGCCTGCCAGCAATTTAACAATCGGTTCGGCCGAAGTGGTGCGAACCGGTTGAATCCCACCACTGGCTGTAAGTCAAGGACTACCTGTACTAACAAATGTAGTGCTGAAGTAAAATGATATGTATGGTGTTGGTTTTAGGATGATATTGATGCCAAGAGGGCATAGCTTTATGAATTTATTCATCAAATTGTTTGCCGCCCATCCCGCCACAAGATATCTCTGGACAGCTTACAAGGTTAATAATGCTGGAATAAAGCCGATGTTTAACAGTTTTAATTTTCCTCCCTGCCTTGTTTCACTGTTTCACTGTTTCTCAGTTATGATGCTAAATTTCTCTGGAGGTTGAGCTCAGGTTCTTTGAGCCTTTCCTCATTCCCAGCATTTGATAGTTTTTCCCTTGGACTTGTGCCTCAAACATTTTCCAATTTGCAATGCAAATTAAAATCATGTATAGCTAAAGATAAATTGAGCTTTTTTCCCCCATATTGCTGTACCATATTCTGTCTTGTTGCACTGTGTAATATTTTATTCGTGATAGTAAATATAGACTAAATGGCAGAACAATTATGGGGATATGTAGTTGGCTCAGAAATCAGTGTTAAAAAGTGATCATCAATGTTTTCTCATTAAACTGAAGAAAGGTATTAAGTGGTATGCTGGCTATGTTCTGAACTTTATCCTGTTCAACATTTTTATGAATAACAGGAATGAAGTTGTAGAGAGAATACTTCTCAAATCTGCAAATGACAATTTTTAATTTCCTGGAAGACAGAAATAATATACAAAACTGGTTAGAAAAAAAAATAGGTCTGCCTCAAATAAAACATTTAAGAAGCTGTAACCTTTACATAATAAAATATTTGAATAAGAACAAAGCCTTTTAATAAAGAGCAGATACAACAGCAAATTCATGACCATGAATTTTTTTAAGTGCCATTTTTTTTAAAGTACGAAGTTAAATCACATTGGTTACCAAGGATATTAGAACTTCTGCAAATAGCCCTTATACAAACTGATTATTTATTAATTATTTGGGACAATCAAAATAACAAAGTGAAAAAAATATTACAACTGAAATTAGTAGCTCCTACTTGGAAGACGCTTGGGATACTAATGTTGATACAGCTATAGAAAAGATAAAATGGCAGCCATTATGAAAGCCAGGGGGATTCACCTCAGCTTCTCAGAAAAAAACTTCAGTACAAGATCTTACTTCATTGGTATCTGACCCTGGTTAGATTAGTCTACATCTAAATGACTATTCTAAAACCTAGAGAGGCTATTCAGAAAAGAGACATTTTTTTCATATATGGTTGTCATGAAGTTATACCTTCTGGCATGAAATGTTCAGTGAGATAATTACTAAATGAATTGAATGTACTCCAGAGTTATTTATTTATGTAATCAAATTTTTAGCTTAAAAATAGGAAACCATATTGTTTACTTAATAATTAAAATTATAATCAGGGAACATTAATTACACAATTGTGATGTGGATCAGTATTGCTTCTTCAACTGCCATGCTAGAAAAAATTACACATAAAGTCAGAAAGTTGAATCATCAGATGCAGGGACTAAAATTTTACAAGTCTGAATGGGTTTTATGTACTATTTTCACAACAGACCTACTAGTAATACTATTGACATATGGTAAATATAAAGAGATTTATTACTGTTTTCTCTCTCATTTTTATTTTCTAGCATAAGTCCTTTCCTCCTTTTTATACATTATGAATTTATGTTATTCAGTTATTTATACATGTTTGCTAACTACTGTTGAAAAAATATATAGAATGAAATGTAACAGAAATGAATGCAAACCTATGCAGGTAGGAAACAGAAATAAAATGCATTTGTAGAGAATGAGAAATATCTCTTGTTTGAGCATAGTTCTTGTGAAAGAGGTTGGCATGGTAGTTGATTAAAAACCAAAATGAGTGAGCACTGTGGAAAATGGAAATATGAAAGTATAATTTCAAAATTGCAGGAATCGTTCCACTTTCTTCTGCATTGGTCAGATGCTATCTGAAGTATGACACCAGTACAAGGCAATGCAGTTTAAGAAGAAGTCAGAGATATTAGAACAGGTTCTCAGAAGGAAACTGGATTATCAGAGGACCAGAAATCAATTCTTATGAAAAGCTATTGAATAAACTGAAGAAGTGTAACTTTGAGAAGAGAAAACTGAGGGGAGATTAAGGCAGCACAGAAAAAAAGTCAAGTCTTCTTTTTTTTTTCCAAAAGGGCAAGACAGATAGGACATAACAGATTTAAGTTATAAAGAGATAGGTTCTAACCAAACATTAGGGGAAGAAGAAAAAAAAAAACCTTTCTAACGGTCAGAACAGTTCAACAGTGGAGCCAATTACTTTGAGGGGTTATGGGATCCCTTTCACTGAAGGTCTTCAAGCAGAGGCTGCCATCTGTCAGAGATGCTTTAATTTAAATTTTTGCATTGCTACTATTATCCTATGATTTTCTGCTGCTTAAAACTGTCAGTCTTTTAATGCCCTAAGAGCCAACATGTTCTGAAGACAGCATGAAATATCCTGAATTAGATAGATAGGGAATCCTGTAAGTAAATATTTTAAATATAATTAAAACAACCGTATCCCCCTATACATTTCCCTACCTCCAAAAATAATGGAATGTGTGCTATAAATTTAATAAATAAATAAATGTATAGAATGAATGTGTGGGTATATGTGCATGAATGTGTATGTGTACATACACACACAGAGAGAGATAATAATCTCCAACCACCAGTCCAGTTACCCATCCTCCCATCTATCTACAGTACACAAAAATAATATAATTGTGCCTTATTTTCTCTTGCTTTCAATTTCTGACAAAGAAAAACCAGGCTTCAAAGACCAAGGAAGGAAGTTTTATCTACCTAAATTCTTATTACAGTGCAAAACGTTTGCCATATTTTCCATTTTAGTAATTGAGTTACAAACATAAGGCAGAATTTTTAGAGTTAAGCATGATGCAACCATAGTATAATAAATTTATGAAGATTGAATTATGTGTGAGTTATAGCAATAATATATTTTTCTACTGAGAAATTAATTTTGCATAGTGCTTCTATTAGTGTTCTCTAAGACACAGATTATATTTTACCAAAATAGGAAATAAGCATCATATTGATTATTAAAAATCTTGCTCATTTTTAATTGTAAAAGACCTTAGGTTCTCAATTCCTCCTGACTATATAGCCCAAATTCCTTGGGACCAAGTTGCTTGAAACTTCATTTCCTGCAGTGTGTTCCACTTCAAAGCTTGATTTCATCTTTAGAGACTTGTTTTCAGCTGTACTTAACAAGCAAGAAGCAATGAAGTGTGATTTGGGAGAGCTTTTTTATTATTATTAATATGGGCAACATGATTGTAGAATGTCCTTCTAAAAAAAGACTAGGAAACATGTTTATGCATATTTTGTCATCTTGGTCCTAGATGGAGTTCTTTTTATTCTTCTGGGTTCAAAGTAAACCTTCTTTGAAAATATGTATTTTTAAACAAGATAAGAAAGATATTCAGAATGTACCTTCTGGAATTCTTTCTTTGCCTCTCAATAGCAATTCCAGCCTAGGTCACATGACTGCAAGGAAAGAGGACATAAAATTAGGAATGGAGCTGTCAGAAATATTTCCATTCCTGCCTAGCAACCTTTTCTATAATGGAGGGGATTCTTTTCTCTCTATCCCAATGTCTAGATCCCACCAATTTTCCAACTCATCTCTTCTGCTGGCTTCTGCCCCTGTGCAACCCTAATACTAAAACATATGAAGAACGGTTACAGGAACTGAGGATGGCTGGTCTAGTGAAGAGAAGGACTAGGGAAGACATGATAGCAGAGTTCCAATACTTGAGGGGCTGTCACAGAGAGGAGGGGGTTAACCTATTTTCCAAAGCACCTGAAGGCCAGACAAGGAATAATGGATGGAAACTGATCAAGGAGAGATTCAACCTAGAAATAAGGATAAATTTTCTGACAGTGAGATCAATCAAACAATGGGACAGCTTGCCTTCAGAAGTTGTGGGAGCTTCATCACTGGAGGCTTTCAAGAAGAGATTGGACTGCCATTTGTCAGAAATGGTGTAGGGTCTCCTGCGTGGGTGGGGGGTTGGACTAGATGACCTACAAGGTTCCTTCCAACTCTTTTATTCTGTTATTATGTTGATTTACTGTGCTTCTAATTAGATAAGTATATAAATAGTGATATAGAAATGATAAACACCATCCAGTGACTTTAATACATGCAAAAAAAGTTGATGCACATTCATTTTCACATGCATGGGTGTAAATCTAGCTGCTTGGGATGTATTTCTAATGGTTGGTCCTTTATACAGATACAAATACAGAATAATACAGAATAATAGAGTTGTAATTGGAGGATTCCAATAAGGATTTTAAATGTTATGCCATAAAAAAGTAATTGTTATGTATACATAAAAACACACACATACACACAAACACTTATAGGTTCATGCTTGTAGGAGATGATCAAGCTGAGCCCGAGGGAGGAGTCAAGCATGTCATCAGTCTCAAGTCACAAGAGATCTAAGTCCACTTTGAATTCCATTGACTCTGATCTACGGCCAATTTGCTTTGACTGTCAGTTAATTCAGATTCTTGCAGAGACTGTTAGCATGCAATAAACCTTTATTTGTTTATTTGTTTGTTTGTGTTTGTTGATTGATTGATTGATTGATTGATTGAACCGCTTTGGCTGCTGATTTCCTAAGTTTGACAATGCTTGGGATAAACACATGTCCATCAAAAATTAAGAAATAAAAAAAAATTAAAACATAATAACATACAAACTAAACTAAACTAAAAAAAAAAAACCCTCAAAGGGTAGACACAATGGATCACTAGGTCTTTTTCTGTTTTCTGTGTTTCTATGTTTCTCTAAAAATATACAACCAAAGTTAACTAGACTGCTCAGCAAGCTTCCCTTCCATCAATCCTGTTCCCCACAAAGGGGTATAATAATACTGGGTTATCCTGCAGGATTGGCATTTGATGGATCTATCTTTATGTGCTTTATTACTGTCTCCATAAAACCTTCTGTATTTCTTCCAAGCTTTTGTTTGGATTTCTGAATGATTCTTTGGAAACAGCAATCACTTTCCACTGGGAAGATTATACTAACACCAACAAAACTCTTTCTTTTGATTGTGTATGTTCATTGTTGGAACTGTTTTAACTGTGGTTAAAAATACTAAAAAGTAGCACTAGGTTTTCTCCCATGCTGTACATCTCTTCTAAAAACTGTTTGTTTGTTTTACTTTTCGGTTAAAACTTATTCTGCCCTTTGGATGGCCATGTTCAGTACACCTGTGAAAAGCTTCTACACTTCTATTACATGTTGTTGAAATTTGTTTACTAGCAAGTGATGTAAGATTAAACTGTAAGTAAAGAAAGGAAAATGGCAGTAAGAATGTTGGCATTATTGGAAATCAAATCTTAAGAGGAAACTCAGAAGAAATTGGTTAAGTTTACTTTTGAGAAGGCACTTTTCAAAAACCTGAAAGACAGAGGTGGGTTCTAAAAAAATTTACTACCGATTCTGTGGGCGTAGCTTATTTTGTGGGTGTGGTTTGATGGTCATGTGACTGAGTGGGCATGGCCAACTTGACATCACACACGCACACTCAGTCACATGCCCCCCCACCAAGCCACGTCCCACGCCCCCTGAAACGGTGGCAAAAATTTTTGGTACTTTTTGACATTTTTTTTTTTGACACTCTGGCCCCATATCCAGGTCGGGACGCCGTGGGGTAGCAGTGGTTGACTCAGCTTTCCCTCCGTTGCCCTTCCTGGCCGAAAAGCACCCCTTCTCACCTCTGCTGGGCCTTCCCCGCGGTTGCATCCGGGGCACCCCACTCCTGCCGCGTCTGCGAGATGAGCGTGCAGGAGAAAGTCTTCCCTCTGGACCTCAGGGGTGGCTTCACCAAGGATGCACCCAGGCCCCCAGTCAAGAGGGTGACCCTGTTTCTGCGGCCCACCGGCCATGGCCTTTCGGCCGGGAAGGGCAATGGAGGGAAAGCACGAAGCAGCTTTCTTCTTGCCGGCTGACCGGAAAATTGGCATTGTTGTTGCTGAGCTCCTGGAGAGCCATGCTCATGCTAGCCCACATGAGTGTGGAGCCAGCCGTGGGCGAGCCGGGCAGGTCAGGGGCGATGGCAATGGCAGAGTCCAGCACTTGGGGAGGGAAAGGAAAGGCGTTCACATTCGGGGTCCTTTTTGCCCCACCACGGCCATGGTAGCTGCTTGTTACCCTGGCGACGGGCTCTGCAAGGCCACTACAAGCAGAGGCGAAGACTGCTCCTAATCTTTCCGATCTCCACATGGTGGCTTTGGGCCTCGTGAGTCGTTGGGGGGGAGCAAGGAGTCTGCCCGGAGGGCCCACTCGTTTTGGCTGCGGAGCGAGAACAAGCTTCCACGCCCCATTGCTAAGGCACTCTCTCTCTCTCTTTCCCTTCGCCTCAGCCGGGGCTCAGCCCATCGCTCGCAAGTCCCTCCTGCCCGTTGTCCCCTCGCCTTCTCGGGGAGGACAGTGGGCCATCTTGGGGGCGAAGAGGAGTACAACACACACATATGTAGGGAGCTACTCTTAGCACAAACTACTGCAGAGAAACCTCTAGAAAGCTTATCTTCGCGCCACACACCTGATACAATGTCTGTTCTCAATCAGAAATTCTTCCCTAGAAGATTAGTTTTCTCCTCAGACGTCCTCTTTCCCCACCAAAGTCCCTCTCCTGGGAATCTACGAATAGCTCCTCTCCTCGTAACTAAGCTTCTTTCTTCATTTTTTCCCCTCTTTCGACCCACCACACCGTAAGATGACTGGCTAACTGGCAATCTCCAGCGTGTCTCACAGCCCTCCCGCTTTTGCCAGCGGGGGGTGAAAAGCAAGCTCTAGGCGGTGGCGGGCGGCGCTGTCCTGGGACATCTGCCTGGCCTCTCGGACTGCTGCCCGCCACCACCTAAAGCTCACTTTTCACACACACACCCCACCGCCCAAATCCCGTGCAGGGAAACTTCCTGGGAGTTCCAAGACGCCCCAAACTCCGGAGTTTTTTCCTGCGCAGCTTTTGCTGGCGGGGGTGAAAAGCAAGCTCCAGGCAGTGGCAGGCGGTGCTGCCCGGCCTCTTGGACCGCTGACTGCCACCGCCTGGAGCTCGCTTTTCATACACACACACCGCCGCCCAAACCCGTGCAGGGAAACTTCCTGGGAGTTCCAAGATGCCCCGAACTCCTGAGTTTTTTCCTGCACGGCTTTTGCTGGCGGGGGGAGAAGCGAGCCACCTGGAGCTCGCTTTTCAACCCCCCCCCACCGCTGCCCAAACCCATGTAGGGAAACTTCCCGGGAGTTCCAAGACGCCCCAAACTCCAGAGTTTTTTCCTGTGTGGCTTTTGCCGGCAGGGGGTGAAAAGCGAGCTCCAGGCAGTGGCAGGCAGCACTTCCCGGCCTCTCGGACAACCGCCCGCCACCGCCTGGAGCTCGCTTTTCATACACACACACCGCCACCCAAACCCGTGCAGGGAAATTTTCCGGGAGTTCCAGGATGCCCCAAAACCACCCCTCTCAGCCCCAGCGCAGCAGCTGCATCTCCCTTCAATGCAAGGGCTGCTAGCTCCCTTCCCCGTGGCCGGGTGGCCCCGACATGCTTGCCTGCCTTCAATCGTGATGTGAGCTCCAGCCGCTGCGGTGGTGGAAGGAAAGTTCCAGAGCGGCAGCAGCGGCGCTCCAGGAGGGCGGACCTTGGGACCCTGGGAAAGTGCACAGTAAGGAGTTGCCGCTTTGGGTCCTCCCAGTCCAGAAAATGCTGCAGGAAAAACTACCCAGAGCACCGGCGGACTTCTCCATCTACGCGAGCCCGGGGAGTGGCAGCAAGGAAGTGCTGGAAACTTGACTTTTGCGCATGCGCAGAAGAAAAAAAAAACGGAAAAAAATAAAAAAAAATTCAAAAAATTCAAAAAATTCAAAAAATTCAAAAAAAAAAAAGATGGTGGCGCCCACAGACCGGCACAGACCGAACCAGATCCGTGATGTCACTGTGACATCACCAGCGGGTCGCTACCAGTTTAGGAGAACTGGTCAGAACTGGGAGGAGCCCACCTCTGCTGAAAGAGAGTTTCACAGACTTTTTGGTTTGGTCAAAATCCCCAAATGTAGGACTACCAGATTCTGTAACAATTTTGTTCTCTATGCCATCACAAGATTCATTTTTCTTGCCATGTATATGTATCCATCTGAACTAGACTGTGTTGTTTATCTGTGTCATATAATTATATATTATATTATATTATATTATTATATTATATTATATTATATTATATTATATTATTATTGCCTTGCCATGCCATGCCATGCC
Organism: Thermophis baileyi; assembly: GCA_003457575.1. Taxonomy (NCBI): domain Eukaryota; kingdom Metazoa; phylum Chordata; class Lepidosauria; order Squamata; family Dipsadidae; genus Thermophis; species Thermophis baileyi. The sequence goes on along the minus strand of QLTV01003796.1, from coordinate 79,139 downwards.
ATGCCATGCCATGCCATGCCATACCATACTATAATGAATATATTTATTGTGTTATCATACAGTACAATTAGAAGACTAGATCAAGTAATCACTGAAGGCAGTGGCACAAGACAGTTCTCGTTTGCACATTTCCCCCCCCTGCTGTACAAGAATAGAACATTCTGACTGCTGGTCCAGCACAAACCATGAATCTGTAAGACAGAAAGAATTGTGAGATGTCTTACTGAGGGTCCAAACAGCCTCTTTGCCAGAATAAAGAGGCTTCAGCCGAGAGCTTTTTATGCTATTATCTGCAAATTAATAGGAAACATTAGATATCTTGGAATTTTGATAGGATTAATCATCCCAAGTTTGTACTGATTCCTTACAGAGAACTCAAAGAATCAGCTGAACAACCCCATATGCTAAGAAGCATCTTTAATGAGCATTATAAGGCTTGGCACATAGACCAAGCCCTGGGGATGGCCAATTAGTCACTATTACAAGGCGGTAAACCCAACTCAGTCTGTGCCATTTCCAAATAAATGCAGGTTGGCTCATCCTGTGCAATGGGAAATAAGGAGGGATTACCAGCTAAATCTTTTCCTTGCGCCACAATGCATTGAACAGGACAGTTAAGCCTTGTCTGTTATAG
>QLTV01003796.1:57706-77341 GCA_003457575.1 Thermophis baileyi | reverse complement strand
TTCTATTAATTTCTTTATGTGTTTTTGTAAAAGCTGGAATGGCTTGAATAATGGAAGTAGATTAATTGGAAGAGTTGAAAAAAGTATAAACAATTATATTATATTATATTATATTATATTATATTATATTATTATATACTGTATATATATTATATATGTGGGTATGTGGTTATATGCATATTACTGACTGACTGACTGACTGACTGACTGACTGACTGGCTTGCTTGCTTGCTTGCTTGCTTGCTTGCTTGCTTGCTTGCTGGGTATATGCATAATTTTGTATTTATTTATTTATTTATTTATTTTGTCATGTTTATGTAGTGTACTGTATATTGGAGGTGGTGACCCTTTGAGTGCTGTATGCAATGAAATTTCATTTTAATGTATGCCAATTAGTGTACATTTAAAGTGACAATAAAGTTATTCTAAGTCTGTCTAAATTAAATTAAATTGCTAGTGTAATTTTAGGAAAAAAATAGTCACCAAGCTAGGTGGTGAACTGCCCTTTACTGAGTATCTTCACACTGAGAAGAAAAGCTATGTTGTATGGATGGCTTGATTTGGACCTTTTTTTGCTCTGGCGCCAAAAGGGCGCATGCGCGTGTCCACACCCATAATGCAATGCCCTCCCCCCGTGCATGTGCGCATAACCCCCCTGCACTCCCCCCCCTGCATATGTGGCAGATATCACTGAAGCCTCTGGACTTCTGGTAGGCCCGTTGGGCCATTTTTTGCCTCCCCAGGCTTCAAGAAAGCTTCTGGAGCCTGTGGATGGCGAAAATGGGCCCAACGGGCCTACCGGAAGTTCGTTTCTCCGGTTGGGCTGTTGGGCCGTTTTTTGCCCTCCCCAGGCTTCAGGAAAGCCTCCGGAGCCTGTGGATGGCGAAAACGGGCCCAGTGGACCTACCAGAAGTTCGTTTCTCTGGTTGGGCTGTTGGGCCGTTTTTTGCCCTCCCCAGGCTTCAGGAAATGAACTTCCGGTTGGGCCGTTGGGTCATTTTTCACCATCCACAGGCTCCGGATTCTTTCCTGAAGCCTGGGAAGGGCGAAAACGGCCTCCCCCCCGCCCTCCAGAATGCCAAAAATCAGCTGGCCAGCGCGCACATGCCTCGCGTGCCCTCAGATATGGTTCTGCGTGCCACCTGTGGCACACGTGCCATAGGTTCACCATCACGGATTTGGACCCTTCACTCAGCAAGGATTGGATGTAATAAGCTATGTGGCACTTTCAAATCTATGTGTATGAAGAGAAGTTATTTATTTAGGAGTATCAGACCTATGTTTCCAAGAATCTGAACATCTTTGGTGAGCCTCCTCCAAAGGTCCTGCTAAATGCTATAGAAGGATGGTTGCAAGAAGGAATACTGTACAGCAATGGCACCAAAGGTGCTTTCCCCCCAAAAGGCAACTGGACTTTCTTGGGGCTTTTGCTTTGAAAACATTTCACTTTTTATCCAAGAAGCTTCTTCAGTTTGGAGAACCTTCCTGGATGAGAAGTAATACACTTTCAAGGGAAATAAAACCAAGAAAGTCCAGTTGCCTTTTGGAAAAAAAAGCAACTTTGGTACAACCATGACCTGGATGGTTGAGAATCTCCATAGATATGGCAATGACATTTCGACTGTAAAAAGTAAAATGATCCTATACAGAATTCTTTCTGGCATTAGCTGTTGCCATTCAGATACCAGCTCTACCCCTTTCTATTCTACTAGGAATTTTAAATTCTAGTAGGCGAATGATTGTATTATGCTGAGAAGGCTGCCTTTTCTGTTTATGTGTTTTCTGCTCTATTTATTGCTGTACTTTAATGTAAATAATTTAATTTAAAATTAGAAATAACTGAGTTATTTAAATAATATATAAGCCACTCACTCTATCTAGAAGTACATCTCTGAAAGTGGGTTCATGTCTGTGTGCAGCTTTGTTGTCTTCCCAGGAATAAAATAAATAACAGATAAAAAAAAGCAATAAAGAAAAGAATAAACGATAAGGAAGAAAAGACGTTTCCTCTGTAGGTTTTAGCTTCCTTTTAACAGATAATCTGCCTTCGTGTTCTGCATTCTTTATTTCTATCAGCTAGCTCGATCTGTTCCCCATTCACAGAAAAAGATTGAAACTGGGCACCTGGACTGTACAAGATTAATTTTGTGAACACTAAATTGGAGACTAGGTTGTGCTTTTTAACAATCCTGAGAAAAATACGGTATGGTCTACTAGCTACATTTCCAAATGGATTTAATCCATTAAACACCGGAAACCTCCTCTAAAGCATTATTTTATAAAATCTGGAAATGGATATTCAACAGAAGGCTAACCATGATTAGGAACAGACAAGTGTTTGGCTCATTATAAAGTCAGATGTGTTCTATGGCATTTGAGTGGACAACAGAGACACTGACATTAATGCATGGCTCATTAGAAATGAATTTGAGTTTGGCCTTTTATTCTACTTACTTCACTTAAAACAAAGCACTTAATATATACTGGAATCTCCTTCAAAATGCCAATGATGTGTCTCTTTTTATGCATACTGCCGCGCTGTAAGGTAGTATATGCATGCTACTTTTGAACTAATAAGAACTTGGCTTCCTTTCAGGCATGAATCCATTACCTAACAAATAAGAAGATCAAATTCATTTTAATTTCTTCTGTCTCTGATGCCAAAAAAATGCAGAATGTTTCAGATTCCTCTTTGCCCTTGGCAGTTATCACATTACAAAACTGACAGCAAGGGCAATGATTTTTATCCTGTCAAATTTAAAATTATTACATAGTATTTTTAGAATCAGCTACCAACTTTATAATAAACAATCAGGGGACTTTTTATAAAAATATCCCATCTTTTATGGTTTTTGTTCATCCTAAATATTAATCCCTGTAGAACTAGGCTTCAACATTTGGAAATTACTAATATATCAATGAGTCAGAAGTATACCTATTTTTCATTTCAGCCAATGAAATAATAGTTGTTATGAGTGCAGCAGCTGGATTGTGTCTCTAGCCTGAATGGTTTGTCAGGCTCAAGAGAGACTGTTCATATAGAGATTGCTGATTGTTTCAATGCAATATGCATGCCTCTACATCAAAATGGGGCATTGGAAAAGGACAATTTATCACTGTGATTTCTATGGCCACCCACTTATTATTTCCACTTTATTCCCGGGACAGTAGCTCTTCCTTGATTAGACTATGGAGGTCTTAGGCTAGAATGTTTAGAGAAATTCTGCCTAGGAAGGAGAAAATTGAAAAAAAGGACCTCTAGGGAACCAAACTATTTTCTTAGGCAAGGAATATTTGAAAACAACACACACATTTTACCATTATAGGAAAATACTCTAAGCAAATATAAAGCTCTGCTGTTCCTGAATTGTGTTCCCAAACTGGGAATAAGTCAGGATGAACTTTTGCTGAATTGTGCTGGGGCATGTTATTTCTGCAGTATCAAACCTTGATGTAAGAAAGATCTGTTCTTTGTTCTGTTCGGAATTCTTTTATTTTGGTAAACCTCTTTGGGTAGAAATGGATAGGGAAGCAATGTTTTGGTACCATTAAACCCTAATTCATTGAACCTTTGTCTTGGCTGTACCATTTTGGTCTGCAGCTCTCCTAACAGGAGATAATGAACTCTTCTTGACATCTGGAGTTTCAGGCAGACTCTGTGGAGGTTTAATTCATTTGAACTAATTTACATTAGTCATTTACTTAGAGGCAGGAGGCTGTGACTCTGGAATGGAGACAGATAATGGAAACTGGATAGTTGCCTTTCTTAACAATGTGAAAAAGGAATGGTGTGAAACGATGCAGTATATGGGCACAATAAGCCATTGTTTATAAAACTAAATGTTACAAATCAGCAATGTAGGATTTGAATAGTGCCATAGTGAGATCATCCCCAAAGGTTTCATCAAAGGCATTCCAGTTTAGAGGTCATATTGTAATTTACAGTATTGTCTTTCATTGTTCCTGTGTAACAAACCAACAATATAACCTATAACTTTGCTATATTTGGGGCTTTTCTGTGTTCCTTTGATTGTTGTATTTGTGCATGCAATAAAAGATTTTACCTATCTCCAATTGCTTTGGTCCTCATTTAAAGTGGGCAATTTTTTGACATGAACAGTCAACACATGAGTCTCATCTACAAACAGAAGACATAGAATTTGGACTTTATGAGAGTCCCAATTGTTTGGAAGAATTTGCTTAGCTCTTTCTATTTTCCCAACAATAGGTGGGGGAAAAAAGAAGAGCTAAATATCACTCCTATCAGTATTGAACATTAACTCATTCAATATCTATATCAAATCATTGTTTGTAATGTTCCACTATTTACAATGTTGGATATGCTTCATTGGACAATGTGTTAGAGAGCATGGAGACACAAATTGATACATCTCATTCACATTTAACTTTGAGAAAACGTGGGATCGGGAAAGATACTTAAGTGTGAAATATGAATGAAATATTACACTTTATATTCAATAGTCTTGAAAAGAGCCCTGCCCCAGGGCTTAGAATAATATCCTTTGGTTTTTGCAATAGAAACTCAGTCATTTTATATGAAGGAAATGTAGCAAGCAAATCTAGATACAACAATATTAAGCAATCGATTTGATATATCTTACATTGGGAAAACATCTTATGTTAGACTTTTGCAAAAAGCATTTTAATCTAGTGGTGCTACTCCATCCTACTCCCCCCCCCCAAAAAAAAGTTTAAAAGAGAGCAAACTGTCTTTTGGGATAGGACAGGTGCAAATCATAAGTTTTAACAGAAATACAATATACTTTAGTTTAAAGCATATAATTTATAATTAAATTGGGCAAAGACTTGCCTTTTGTATGAAATAGAGATTTTCTTCATTTACTGCAGAACAATTTTAAGGCCCTTTTTTTTCCCTGAGAATTTTTTTAATAAAAAAAATTCAGAAAAGTTGATAAAGTTGAATAGAATCAATACTTGTTTTAAATATATATATATATATCAGCCTCTTTTAAAGAAGTTTCTTTCCTTTTCTAGCACTTACTCAATTCTTTCCTTTTCTAGCACTTACTCAATTAATATTATGATATGCAACTTTGCTTTGTCACATGGCCATTCCAATGTCCAGGGCTGCTGTATCTGCACCAGACTTTTAAAATATTAAACAGAGCTGAAATACCTACCATGGCTACCATGTACTTTAAAAAAAACACCTTTAACCTTTTCTAAGACCACATAGTATTTTCCAAAGTACCTGAAGGCAGGACAAAAATCAATTGATGAAAACTAATCAAGGAGAGAAGCAACCTATAATTAAGGAGACATTTCCTGACAGTTAGAACAATTAATCAGTGGGATGACTTGCATCCAGAAGTTGTGGATGCTCCAACACTGGAAGATTTTAAGAAGATATTGGACAACGATTTGTGTGAAATGGTTTAGGGTTTCCTGCCTAAGCAGGGGATTGGACTAGAAGACCTCCAAGGTCCCTTCCAACTCTGTTATTCTGGGTATACCCTAAATGAGTGCCTTTACCTGATATCTAATGATTTCTGAATAGGAAGACTTCTCTTGTTTTTACATTGTTTTGTTTCTACTTGTTTTGTCTGGTGTGTCCTTTTTTTCTTTGATCATCTCTTTATAATTTCCATTCTTCAGATTTTCATCATTTTTGTTCTACTTTTGTTAAACTTACACATGGTGTGTGTGTGTGTGCTGATGGTGGTAGCCAGTACTCTATTCTCCATATACAATCATGCCACATTCCTTAGTTGCATGTACATGCAGCTTCCCATTATCTATTGCAATTTTCTTTGAGGAATGTTTTTTGACCCAGCACTTTTCTAGCAACATTTATGTCAATCATACCTAAAGAAGCTACATTAGGTCTTTATGCAATGCTGTAAGTCCAAGCCATAGAAAACAAGCTTCCTTGCTGCTACTTTAAAGTATGAAGGCCCTTATGTGTCTTGTGTAAAACCATCAAGTTTGAGACTCTGTTTAAATTTCTACCCATTCTGAAAATTCAGTGTGTGACTTCAGGCAAGGTAGTAAATTGTGTCCTAATCCTCCCACAGGAATTGGTTGTGAAGATAAAAACAGATAGCATTATTTTTTACAATGTGCAATAGAATTGGTTCACCAAGCAATCACATCAAAAATTTGCCATATGATTTTAAAAATGTCACATTCTCCCACTCAATCCCCCTTAAATGTAAAAGTCATGAAAAAGGGCTCACATTTCAGACTTTTTCTTAGGCACGCTGGGCAGTGGTAATCCAGAGTAATAAAATGTCTTTTTTTGAGAGAGAGGGAGAGGGAGAGATGAGGTCCATAAAATGTCTCCAAGATTAGTTCAACAAATGGGCCATATATTGATTTTTTGTTATAAAAGTGAGCTGTCACTTTTCCTATAACATAACAATGTAAAGCACAAATGGGGACCATAAAACAGCACAGGTCAGAAGTTTGACAGCACAGCCACCTTAATAGCTCATGTTCTACTCCTTCACTGGTAGCCATTTTGGTATACGACATAGTTTCAATTCATTCAAAACTGATTCTAGAAAGCACCTGTTGTAATATCAAAGTAGTCATCCTTGAGACATTGGTCTGCTGAGAAAGACAGGAGTACTAGTTGAAATAGATACTTCTTCCCATTCAGTCTTAATCCAGTATATATGTCCAAGGCTAGAAGTGGGTAATGTGTGGCTTTAGGCCATGCTCACCTTTTTAAGCCCTTTGGTGTGGTCCATGGAGCCTTCCTGTTCACACTATCACATTTCCCAAACAATAGGAGTTCTTCTTGTCAAGAAATAAAGCAGCAGTTAATATATAAGTTTGGTCTGCAGAGATACAGCTTCTATTCCCCATTCAATCACAGCGCTCATTCAATAATTTTGGCTTAATTACTCTCTCAGCCAATCTTGTTTTCTTGTTATGAGGATAAGCTTCTTTGCATGTTCAAAGAAAAGTTGAAAATGCAGTAAATGAGTAAATAAAACAGAATTGTTAAAACAAACAAACAAAATCATCCAATCCAATCACCAACAATTCTGAAATAAAGAAAATTGACTCCTATGGCCACACCTGTGTCATTTTCTTGTTCATTTTGCATCACCTCTTCCCAAAATGTGCACCAAACTCTGTCCTGGCTCCTTGATGTGTTCAAACATCATCTTAATTCTTATTCTTATAACTGTTATCACAACCACGTATCACAGAAATACATTTGTTGGCAATACATATAAAATATTGGCGAGTCCATTGGGGTTCCTAGGATTTTATTTTATTTTTTAAATATATAGATTGCAACAGAACACCTGCAATAATACGGTATGGATAAATTGTTTGTTTAACATCAACTGCCAACTCAACTTCCAGTTCATTAACACAGCAGTCCTATGGGAGAGAACCAATAAAAGTGGCAGACTTCTGTTTTCTATCTTTGGGAAAGTAAAGGTCATTTTCTTCTCTTCTTGCTATTTATCTGTCTTCCTTTCTTCTTTCCCCCTTTGATTCTAGCAGAAAATAAGTGAACAATGCTCAATTAACTATGGTCTAGTTTTTTTCTCTCATTCTAGGATCCACTGGAGTTATGGTATCAGAAAAGTTTGCTTCTGCCTTTGGGGAGGGAGTTTTAAAATAACCTGAAGGGTTGTCTTCCTAAAGGTTATAGGAACTTATTTTGCATTGTTCCTATATCCATTATTTGCAGTTTCCAACAACTGTCAAGTTCTAGTGCCAGTCAAACTTTCTGCAGCTTTCCTAAAGGGTGGTATATAAATAAATAATATATAAGAGATTTAACTTGTGCAATTTATAAGAGTTAGCCTTCCTCCTCCTGAATATATTGCTCAAATTGCACAAGTTTTTAAATGTTTATCTAATTTTTAAATAATGCCCTGACAAACTCTTTCTTTCATAACCATTGCAAGTAGGACATTAGCAAAGTTTTTTTTTTAATGCCAATAAATAATCTATAATCTGATAGTTGTAGTACAGATCCTTTGCAGTGTTATACAGATTTCTGAGAAATCTTTAATGATGTAGCAAACAGTAGGATTGATCATGGGCTAGTCTACACTCCATATGAAGCATGTCTGGGAGATCTTAAGAGTAAAGTCTGAAAGAGGGACCCAAAAGTAATAACACATTTATGAACAAATAAGCTAGGGCAACAAAACTTACTCCAGATAGAATCTTCTCGCCATAGGTGTAAAAATAAAATAACACAACAAAACATTCTAGCTCAATAACCCAAGAAATGTCAACATCACACAACAGTATTTGAGAAGGCTCAACTTGTCACTAAATGGAAACGTAAGGATAAATGAATGCATTCTGAGTTTGTTTGATAGATGCGAAGATACTCCCTGAAGAACATCCCTCTGAAGGTGTGGTTAGGATTTGTAACCTAATTGTAAGTTACAATTTCTTTCTGTTTTTTCTTCCTTTATTTAAATGGAATAATTAACATTTTATTGAATTACGAATAGAAGCGTATATATAATTTTATTTAATCAGATTATTTAAGAAGCTTGAAATAGATAGCAGGCCATCAACTTATTGCTTTCTGATCCCTAAAAATGATTCCACTCACTTATGATGATAGACAGTCTCTCTATATGTTTTACTTTTGATTAATTTTCTATGAATCTTATTCCCATGAAAACCTAAACCCAAAAGATAACCTTATTGGCCCAACTGCAGTCATCTAGCTTGTCATGAGGTCAGAAAATGAATAGAATCTATTGTTCTAATGAAAGCACTAGGGAGGCCAAATTTAGCTGGTGAATGGATGCTGTTTCTTAAACTGTGTCCAAGCTGCAGTCAGGAGGGATGACTTGTATTAAAATTAATAGCTTGTTTGTACTTTTTTTTTAAATCAACTTATTAACAAAATAGCATTCTTCCAAGGCTGCGCAGCTGCTTCACTTCTGTTTGTGTTTTAAATCAGAATAGATAATTAAATAAGATAGAAACTGGCATTAGGTTATGCATGACACAAAAAAGTGCAAGGAAAGTTATAATAATAGTTACACCACCACCACCACCATCACTATCCAAATAAAAACAAATAGAAGGTGGAGGAGAGGGAACAAAGATAAATTTAGTACATTTAGCTCCCAGCTTTTTATTTCTCAATCAGCAGGAAAAGAAAAACTCTAAGTGTTATTGTTTTACTTTATAAAGCAACAGTAAATTAATATCCCTGCTGTTCATATAGTCAGTTCTACATGTGAGTCTTGTTTCCTCTTTTGTCTATTCATCATAGACAGCTGTTTCTCTTGGCCCAAAAAAAATTGGTTTCTATTTGCCAGTAAACATGATCTGTGTCTTGACCTAGCAAGGGAGAGCAACATTACGTGAAAGCAATTTTATGTTTTCTTTTTCTTTTTTTAACAAGCCGATGTAGAAAAAAAATGTCTTTTTCTGCATATCCCTTCACATGACAATGATTATCTAGGCCTTGCTGAACTGACTAGATGCGTCTCTTCATTGGTTGTCATAAAATGAGGTAACTGTCAATGTTCCCTGTAACAATAGAAAACGCCGTGCGGCAGTTAGAAACTGGCGCACGGTGCTCTCTTTTCATGTGCGCGGGCGCACAGGCGCGCAGCCTCTGCCATTAGAAAACACTGCACAGAAGTTGGAAACTACCGCGTGGCGTTCTCTCATAATGTGCGCGGCCGCGCACCTTAGAGGGAACAGTGGTAACTGTACCTTATGACAAATGACAGATTTGTTTTGTACAGTGCATGGACAGACACCTTGAAAGCTGAGCAGAAATGTTTATAAGCAGCAGACTGATCTATAGGAGCCCTGGTGGCACAGTGGTTAGAATCCAGTATTGCAGGCCAAATCTGCCCACAACCTGGAGTTTGATCCTGACAGGGCTTCAGCTTTTCCTCCTTCCAAATTTGGTAAAATTGGGACCCAGATTGTTTGGGGCAATATGCTGACATTGTAAATTACCCAGGGAGTGGTGTAAAGCACTATGGGGTGGTATATAAGTCTAAGTCAGTGGTTCTCAACCTTCCTAGTGCCGCGACCCCCCCACGACCCCCCCCCCCCTGGCGCCGCCCCCGCCCGCCCCCCCCNCACCTAGATGGCGGGCTAGCGCGCGCTTAGGTGACCCCCATGAAAGGGTCGTTCGACCCCCAAAGGGGTCGCGACCCACAGGTTGAGAACCGCTGGTCTAAGTGCTATTGCTATAACCCAGCTAAAAGTGACAAACCTAGACTCATGTGAAAATACATTGCAGGTAGTCCTTGACTTACAACTAGTTACTTAATGATAATTTGACGTTACGATAGGCTTTCAAAAAACTACTTGTGACCCATCCTTGAAGTTATGATTTCTGTCCACTTCACTTTAATCACATGATCACGGTTTACATACTTGCCTACTGCCTTTCATCTATGACGGATTGCAGCATCCTGACATCATGTGACTGCAGTTTATGATTATTATTATTTTTTGCCATTTTCTGGTGGAAAAAGGCAAAAAATCTCTATTGGATATGCTTGATTCTTAATGACCATATGGTTTGCTTAATGACTATGTGATTCACTTAATGACCACAGTGGCTCAGTTTATTACTGTTATAAGAAACACTTGTAAAATGAAGTCTGATCATATGGTGTCTTGACTTATAACTGCAAAGACTTATGACCAAAATTCCTGGCTCCATTATAACCATAAGTCAAGGACTACTATAATTTCTCCAGATATGCTTCTAGAAGTTATTCACAGCCAATAAAATGTTTCCTCTTTGTAATTCTCCTTCTTATAATTGTCCCAATTCTTTTCCATTCTTTATTTTATATGCAGATTTTGGGTCTTCCCTTTTATTTGTCTAAATTAAATCTACTCAGGTTGTTGACAAATAGGTAGCACAAGTTTGAAAATGAAGTGGTTTAGCATAGTGTTACATTTTAAAGAACAGTGTAACAGAGATGGTGCTAGGCTGGCCTCCTATGGTAGAAGATTCCAGTATTTTGATAAAAGTGCTGGGAAAGTCCTTTCTCTAATGTGGTGTAATTCTTATATCATCCTACCTGCAAGCATCCAGACACGTTCTTATAGGTTAATGTTTTTTTTAATGAAAATTATCTAGGCTATTGTGATCATAGCATGAAACATCTGTTTGGGTACCAAATGTTCAGGTCCACAGGTTTGTAGTGTAATCCCAAAGGTTATTTCCTGGTCAATTTGCTTTGCCAAATCTATTAACTGTGCTGGAAATATGTTTGTGGGAAGTTTGAGTTTTTTACTGAACGAAACAATTGATCTTCAGTTTGGATGATAATAAGGTCCTGAGCTCTGATATATAATAATAGGATCAGTGCCATGTGTTAGAGCCAAGTGCTATTGCAGCACTTCCTGACAGCCTTCATTCCATTCTTATTTATCGATGTTTTGCAATGGAAAGTGAGATGACACAAAAGACTCCTGGAAAATATTAAGATGTTTCTATTGCTAAATTCTTCTATATGCCGTTACAAAAAATATTAATGAGTACTTAAAACCATGGGAAGCTTGAAATGTCTTCCAGTCAGGACTTGGCAATAAACCATAGACCTCTTAACTTTATACAGCTTTTACCCAAGGCTAAAATTTGGCGGAAATGTCCTAGACATAACTTGGAATCTTACTGCAAGCAAGAATGAAAGGAAGAAATTTACACTCACTTAGTGGACAACCAACTGTTTAATTTGCTTCATCCTTGCTTGCAATGCTTGTTGACCTTGAACAATTATCTTCTGCTGGAACCTTCACAAGAATCATGGGAAGCTGGGAAGTTTTTATATGAAAGAACAGGTGGAGGAAAAGAGAGATTATTGGTACCCATGCAACATTCTTTAACACTGTTTTTCTATCTTTAACTTTTCTACTGCCTTCTTCAGATGAGCCACCTAAAACAATAACCATGAAAATCATTGAAATAATGCCCCTCAATAAAAATATAGTAAAACAATACAGAGATGCACATCTCAAATAGATAAAGCTACCCCTTCAACACATAGTATAAAAGTTGCAAAAATAAAGACTTGGTATTGACAGAAACAGTGAGCCAGTTTCATGTAGTGGTTAAGGCAATCAGGCTACAAACGAGGAGACAATGACCTTTAGTGTCTCCTATTGCACAAAGTAATCTTGGGCTGGTCACTTTCTCTCCCCCCCTAGGAAGGAGGGAAACAACCTTGCTAAGAAAATTGCAGGAATTAGTTCAGGCAGTCTTCGAGAATTTAACAAAATTGAATGGGAGGAAAACAACAATTAAAAATTATTGATACCAGTGGAAGAGAATATTTGAAGCTCAGGGATGAATGGTGGGGTATAATCCTGTGCACCAATCTTCAGTTCTTATCATGTGCAACCAACATGGCCAGCTTGAGGGTCAAAAAATTGGGGTGAGATTACTCCAATGCAGGGGTGGGTTCCAACTTACCTCGCTGCCGGTTCGCTCCCTCCCGCGCCGCGTGGGTGTGCCTCGTGGGCGCATGCACAGTAACAAAAAATCCCCCCCAAAAAAAGCCGAAAAAAAGATGGCGACCGCATGCACAGTGCCAGAAGTCAGCTTCTGCGCATGCTCAGAAGGGGGGGGGGAGATTAAAAAAAATTCAAAAAAAATTTGAAAAAAAAATTCAAAAAAGATGGCGGCCCCCACAGACCGGCACCGACAGATCCGGTTCGGTGATGTCATCGTGATACAACCAGCGGGCCGCTACCGGTTTGGGAGAACCGGTCCGAACTGGGAGGAACCCACCCCTGCTCCAATGTGAATGCAAGTTTGGATTTATACTGAGACTTTTACTTAATCCTTAACAATGCTGTCATCAATATACATTTTTCTAAACATCTTTGTCACTATTCATGCATCATAAGTAAATAGATGTTAGCAGCAGAAAGTTGTGACAGTAAAAGCGATGCATTCAGCAGAAAAGTGGCTATGTAGACTGGCGCACCAGTAGATCTTTCCCAAATGCTTGCTGTTGGTTGAGAAGGAATCTTAATAGAGTATAACATTTATTGATATGAATCAAATGATTTCAGCAAGGGCATCTTCATTGAAAAGTTGTATCTTGGCACAAGGGAATGAAACTAGCGATCGAATATAGAACTTATGATATTTTCCATTGTTCATAAACTGCTTAAGATCAACGCCTGGAACAGTGGCTCTTCATTACAGAGCTGAATGAGAATTGGGTCTGAAAATTATGCTTTTAAAAAATTAGTTTTATAGCTTCTGTAATGGTCTTGGAGCAAAATTGGTTCTACAGCATTTTGCTGAGCTTACCAGTGTTGTTCAGTTTGTCATAATATATAAAATATCACTGCTCTGATAGCCCTGCATCAGCTTTTTCAAACTACTGCACCGCAGACATAATTAAGAATAAGCTAATGTCCTCAGGCTCCCTGTCTCATTCTCTCTCTCTCATTTACTTGTGCCTGATTTTTTTTTTTTTTGTCTCCGTGATCTCAACTAATAGTAGGATTTCCCTCAGTGTTGTTATACTTCCATTACATTTAGTCACCATTTAAAACCTAAAATTAATTTTTACTATCCAAGATAAGCAACCTCTCTCATAGACAGGCACACACATATACTGTTTAAGTTGGGCTATGTCTGCCCTCACCCTTTAAAAAAACATGAGATACTTCCATGATGATTAAACTGATGTGATGAGCTGATATGGAACTGCTGGTTTCTCTTTCTCATGTATAATTGACCTTCAGTTCTTCTTCCTCCAGTTGACTGCATTTTACTACCATAATGCATAGCTGGGATTTGTGGAGAAAAGCACTCTGCAGATTTACTGTTGCAATGTTTCATGGATAGTTAAGGAGAGAAGCTTTGAAATTTGAATGGTTTCTTTTATGATGATGTATCCTCTGAAATTATCTATCCTTTATTCATTAATTATGTACCATAATATTAACAGTAATTTACAGTTTTGTAAGAGTTCTGAAAATGCTGTTCATCAGGCATTATTGCTGAGTCCTTGTGATAGCCCTTCTGCATCCAAATATTCTTGGCAAAAGCATTAATTAACCCTATTAATATTTGTGATAAATTGCATGGTGCTGTCAAAAGTTGAATGACATTTTAATTTGATTATCAATAGTCAATCTTTGGGCATTTTTACCAAGGGTGGTATAAAAAGTAATTAGGAAGTTGGGTGCATTTCTGAATAGGCAAAAGGGGCTAATTGCTATATAATGTTATTCTGGTATAGTTTTACTTATTAGACATTGACAAAGATCAGAGTCACCTATATTTGACTCTTGCAAAGCCATAACTTGTTTTCTAAGAAACTTTTGTCAGAGTTTGTTGCAAAATTAAATCCAGAAAGCACACACAGATAACTGATTCACCTGGATTCATTAACTTCTTCATATACATAATAACAGATGAATTTACAATACCAGTAGTAGATTCTTTCAATGTGGTAGAAGTTACAGGCAGACACAAGCAGAGTACAGCAGACTAGTTTTAGTTCAGAGTTGCAGACAGACTAGTTTCAGTTTCAATTCTCAGCACAGCACTCAGAGTTGCAGGGCTAAACCACGCCCAGGCTCCAATCTGTTTCAGCTCCCATTGGCTGACCTTGTTACTAAGCCCTATTCATTGGCTGACCTTGTTACCATGTCTCTGCCAGTTTGTGAATATTCTGACGACTTTTAATCTGACATAAACACAATGGATAAACACTGGCATTTGCACTACTGCTATAAATGGGGTTGAATCCAAGCCATCACAAGCCTAATGGTTAGCAAGAAATAGTGCCCCGACATAGACATGTTATTCTCTTTAAGACCATCAAACACATCTGTTTTTCTGAACAAACAAGTGTTCCAAATAAATTCTTAAGTGAAAATAGACATTTGCTTTGATCATTTCATCTTTTATACTTAATAGCATACTGGCATAGGTGATTATTAACATTCTGAATTCAGACTCTCTAGAATGCACAAACATATTTCTACCCAATTAGAACTGAAACTCCTGCCTTTGGAATTAACTCCTGCCTTCAAATAATCTGTAAACACCACTCTGCTTCATGATGAATAGACCATTTAAAACACTTTTTAGTTCTCTTAAGACATATATTTGGAAAGCAACAAGCAACTGCTTGTAGGGAGTTAAAAATAATACAAGGAAATGAATCAGGAATCCTGACTTTAAAACATCCTGTTAATTCATACTACAAGCTGGTCCGCATTCAGTACAAGATATTATTTTAAATCTTGTACCTTCTTTTGTACCTGTCTGTAACAAAACTTGACAGCTACTGATAAAGCTGTAGATGGACCTTAATCCACCAGTGCAAATTTATCTATGAGAGTCCAGACTGACAGTTTTTATTGTTGTTATTTTATTACATGCATAATATTTTTGTTGATGCACTCATATTTTGTATTGTCATGTCACCATGAGAAAGTTTCTTTGCAGGACAGGCTATAAGTAACTGAAATAATAGTAAGAGATATATATCTTCACGAAACAATAATCTTTTTTTTTTCAAAGTCTTTTCAAGCAAGCATGATAAGAACCCAAAGTTTCATGAAAGTTCACCATTTTTGTTATGGCTGTAGGCATTATGGTCCCTGGTAGTTTTGATAGCTGGTGAGCATAAATTTTAAAAGTATCAATCAGGCACTGATCATGAGAACATGCCACATCATAATTTAATATCATCCAGAAGCCACCATACGAGCAAACTTGTCAGAGAGTAAAGTGGAGGAAATACGGTAAAGTGAAACAGAGAGTAAGCAATGCAGTAACTCTTTATTGTGACTCAGATTTTTGCAGCACAGATATGGTATTGTTAGCATAACCCAATATTGCAAACATGGGATATCACTTGTATTATATTCTCTTCCTTTCAGGTCTCAGAACTGTTATTCCTTAATCCCATGTTGGTTAAAAAACAAAAACAAACCCATAGCTTAGTTTGAGTAATCAAAAATGTATTAATTGCTGAATGGATGGACCACTTTCATAAAGTCAGTTCTGCATACTTATTTCTTTTATCCAAATAGTAATAGAACATATTGTAAGCAATTGCTTTCACAGTATGTATATGTATATACAATGAAATGCATCAGGTGGGTTAGGGCAATAGAGCCCTCATGTAGACAACAAAAAAGTTACAGTTCTTCTGTCAAAATACTGAATGAAGAGCATAATTATTATTGTACCTATGCAACAGTCTTCATACTATGCATGGGTGTTTTCTACCTATCCAGGAACATGTCCTCTTCATGCAAAACTAGTGACAGAATAATGGGAAGAATGGGACCCATCCTTTAAACCAGGGCTATCAAACTCTCGGCCCGCGGGCCGGATGTGTCACGTTCTGGCCATGCCCACACCCAGTTTAACGAAGGGGGGGAAAGTCCCCATAAGTCACGTGATGCCGCCATGACGACGTGAGTTTGACACCCATGCTTTAAACAATGGGTTTTTGATCATAGTGTTTGGCAGCTGTGCCTAACAACAATCAAGTCTGGTTAAGAACAACAGAGGAACAATTTTCTAAGTTTGATTAATGGAATTTACTAGGAAACCAGTGATATGAAAACATAAGAATTTTGGCAAATAACTTCTGTTTCCAAGTGTGAAACCCACTCATAGGCAATTTAAAGTCATTAGATTTTGACTTTCTTCCTCCTGTATTTTAGATGCAACAAGGATGTCAATCTCTTCTGAGATGGCAGACTAGCCTGTATGTCTGGTTTACATAATGGTTATTGTCTACATCGACACTGTGAGAATCCTTTCTTCTAGGAGAGACTTTGTGCTACCTTGTGCACTTGAAACAATTTGATGTGAAATTATAACAAACATGCTCCACATGCTTTATGATTATGATGAATTTAATTCCCCATGAGTCATTCCCTTCTCAGTGTGTTTACTTTGTTTATTATCTTAGTCAATGAAAAATTATGGAGAACTTGAAAAATTGGGTGCTACCTATGACCTTTTGAAGAATATTGGTGGAAAACATGCATGGATATCTGAAAAAAATTGCAATAACCTTAGGAGCTTTTGCAGACAGAGATGATTAAAGAAAAGAGTAATCCATTTAATATATATACAAGATTGGATTTTAACAACTATGCTTCAAATAAATGTTCCAGCCTCTTCACATCTGACCAGCATTTAAGTGGTTTGTTTGGGATTCTTATTTATAATGAGCTAGTACAATTGCCTTAATTGCAAGTTGTACTGACTATAAAGCAAAATTAATGTGTTTCTGATCCTGAAGGAAATCATGGAAAGCACTGTAGCATGAGAATAAAATCCCAATGTATCCAAGCAGAGAAGTTAATCATCGTCATTAGCATAAACACTGTGTTGTGATAACTTGCTGAGTGCCTTAGCAATAAATTACCTGATTCAGTTTAAGTTTCAATGACAAATTTCTAAAAATCTCTGTTCAGAAATAAAGAGGGTGAAATGGTGCAGCAACCTTTGCTAGTATACTGCCCTCAAGATATTTTGGACTACAATTTTCCAGAAAAAGAAATGGCAGACCAAAGATGGCTGTGCAAAAAGTAGAGCCAACCACCATGGCAGAATAAAGAGCCAGGGAGTAGATTGGCTCTTCAAAACTTCTTTGGATAAGAAAGCATTTAAGATTGCCCACAAGTGCTCCAGATATCCTTTCCTCATAAGAAGTCTGTAAGATAGTATCTCTGGTGGATTTAGAGCTCCGAAGATCAAGGAATACCCATCTTGCTTGAACTTTGAATAAGTGACTTTCAAAGGACAGTGAAAAAGTTCACATGCTTCCTTTTTTTAATCATTTTTGGAATTTGCTTATTAACTGCTTTCCAGCTATTAGAAACCTTTGGATTAACAAGTCTGACAGCACTGGGTCACCTTCCTTTCATTCTTAGCAAAATGTTTTAATTACAAATGTAAGAACTTACTTTTTGTAATAAACAGCAAAAGGTTGATTAAAACTTCAATTTTAGAACATTACACCAGACTAAGAGTCCAGATAAATAAATAAATAAATAAGAATTTACAGTTCTTTATAAAGAATCTTTCCTGTGGGATAAAGCTTTTGTTTTGATTTTTTAAAATATTTTTAAAATTGGGTACTAAAGGGAACTAAATCTTACAATTAAAGGAGAAAAACACATAAACTCAATTTACAATGATAAAATGAGCAAAATAATCTAACATTGAACATATTGGAAAATATTTTTTTGAAAAAATAGACTCAGAAATTATTATTAATATGTCAACAGAGACATCTGTCTCCTTGGAATTATTATGTCTAAAAGATGTTATTGAAGAGGAAGTTTTACCTGATATGATCAAGATCAAGTTGAAAGTGGATTTACAATTGACAGGATACAAGAATGACATTGAACAAATGTTACATTGGACATACAAAAGAAACTGCATAATGTTTTAGCAATAGCACTTAGACTTATATCTCACTTCACAGTGCTTTACAGCCCTCTCTAAGCAGTTTACAGAGTCAGCATATTGCCCCCAACAATCTGGGTCCTCATTTTACTGACCTCAGAAGGATGGAAGGCTGAATCAACCTTGAGCCGATGAGAATCGAACTGCCAAACTGCAGGCAGAAGAATTAGCCTGCACTACTCATTTGCTATTGTTATTATTTCAATGGACTAAAGATTAAGATTTTTTGCACTAAAAGAGATATTGAACTACAGACACCAGCATTCCCAACCATGGTTATTTTTAGGTTTGAAAAAAGCTAAAATATCAGCCCACTTATTTTATTAGGTTTAAAGAATGGTGTAAAATCACTAATATGGGGCTAAATGGCATGGGTAACTTTTATAATTTCTCCAGTGAAAAGACAAACTCTGCAACAATTTATCCAGGACAGGATTATCTCTTAATCATTGCAATGGAACACTACTGAAAAAAAGCTCAATAGGAGAAATCTTCCATGATTCCTTCCCATTTTTGAAATGTAGAAAGCTACAGATTCTTATACTTTATATTGGTGGAGAGATGGAAGAGACATAACAGAACAAGGAACAAAAAATCTACCCATAAGATTTCTTCAAAATTCTCTTCTACTTTGCATTATTTTCTGAAAAGAGAATTATTGTTCATTAAATGTAATAATTAAACTGATTAAGGACTGCCAGGGGAAAAATCAAGAAAAAAAATCTCTTTCAGAGGTGGTATTCAGCCGGTTTGGACCGGTTTGGGCGAACCGGTTGTTAAAATTCTGCCCAATTTGGTGAACCAGCTAATCCCACCAGTGGCTGGCCCCACCCCTGCCCATTTTTTGCCCATTTTTGCAGCATTGTTTTTGGCTGTTTTCGGCCATTTTTTGGGCGAAAAATAGCCCAAAATGCCCCCAAAATGCCCCCAAAATGGCCGAAAACAGCCCAAAAAACAGCCCAAAAAATGGCCCTGAAAACATTTTTGGGCCATTTTTTGGGCTGTTTTTCCAGCCATTTTTGGCCATTTTTTGGGCTGTTTTTTGGTCTGTAAGCCATTTTCCAGGCCATTTTCCAGGCCATTTTCTGGGCTGTTTTCAGCTGTTTTTCTGGTGAAAAATGGCTGAAAAACTGCCTGAAAATGCCCAAAAAACAGCCCAAAAATGGCCAAAATATGGGCTGAAAAACAGCCTGGAAAAG
>QLTV01003796.1:41808-57603 GCA_003457575.1 Thermophis baileyi | reverse complement strand
AGGAAGGAAGGAAGGAAGGAAGGAAGGAAGGAAGGAAGGAAGGAAAGAAGGAAGGAGATGGGAAGGAGGAGAAGGAAGGAGGGAAAGAAAGAACCAGGGGGTTAATCCAGCTTTAGTTTAGTCTCTTTCAGAATTGCCTGCACAGAAGTATTGTCAATCCTTCTCCTTCTGCTATTTTTTTTTTTTTTGGGTTGCAAATGGGCTTTAATTGTAAATTGCTTCTGAGGAGTCAATGTGATTTATTGCATCTGCCACCTCAGGTATGAAATGTTGGCTGTTATGACACAATATAATGCTTTTTAATAAGCTCAGCCTCCAATGTCTTACTTTCCTTGGTGATGGGAGCAGAATGCTTTGCTGGTCTCTCCCCATCCTTTCACTGGGGGGGAGGGGCATTTGCACCAGGAAACTGAGGGTTGGTTAACCTTTTCATTTCTGGAGGTGTTGTATATAGGCCCAAGGCCTGGGGAAAGGGAGATTGGTCGGGAGGCGGGGCTCGGTGTGATGAGTGATGTCAAGTTGGCCATGCCCACCCAGTCACATGAGCACCCGGCCACGCCTACCCAGCCAGTCATTAGGGCAGAGAACCGGTTGTTAAATTATTTGAATCCCACCACTAATCTCTTTCTGGTCTTAAATAAAATAATAGAATTACTTTTCAAATCATGGATGAAATTGACATGCTGTTCATGACCTTTTGATATAAGAAGTGGAAGTTATTACTTTTAAATACTAAATAATCAGAGGCTTTTTGTTCACCAAAAGAGAAAATAATAGACATTGATGTCCAGTTGTGGTGACACAACTGTGCAGTTGAAGCTCACCCCTTTTTCAAATCAAATCCAATTCTTTGTTGCAGGTCAGCAACCGAGACGAAATGAAACGTTAAATAAAACCCACAGTACAGCTACGAAACAACATGCATTACATGCACCACACATGTAAAAAAGGGATAAAGCTTTGATCCTGCAATCTTGACCTTTTTATTGTTCCCTTGTGGATGCCACCAGCTATAGCTAACCTTCCTCAATCAAGTCAGCAACTTTTCCACAAGACAATGTTCTTGGGAAGAAGACTATTATACTTAACTGTCTCATTGAAAATGATGGAATACTTTATAAATCAGCATGTGAGCCATGATTTAAGGGCAAGTTGCTATAACATGCTTCTTCAGAATGATGCCTGATTTCATTTAATAGGCACAATTTTATTATTTTATTATTTTTATGGATCTTGCTGCTTTGTCAACTCAATTTGCATTGTGCCTCAATATCTAATTTCATTTCCCTCAATAACAGTGTATCCATGCTTCTATATCAGATTGCAAGAAGAGATTGCCCTTCCCAAATCATTAAATTGTGCAGAAATAAAAGGAATTTTGCATTTTATTGAATATGATTAAATATCATTCATTTTATTTAATCTATATTAAAATTAATTTTATATAAGTTATAGGGACCTTTCCTTGATTCCTTCTATAGCTTAGCAATTAATGTACTTAGTCCAAGAGGGTCTGATACTTACATATGTTAATTGTTTGGAGGAAAAACAATGCTATACTGAATTGCTGCTGAAATCTAAGTTAATTCAGTATTCTTTGACCTATGATTTGGCATCACCTACTAATGAAAATGAGGAATTTTTTTAGCTGTAGCTGAAACTTACTGATATACTGTTCACATAACTTTTGATTCTGTTACAGTATGCCATAATAACATCATAAAATGAAAGTTGCATGGGGTTGTTTTATGTTGTTATGTTAGGACATAAAAGACATCACAAAAGGAAAGAGTGGAGACAACTACTGTAAATATATGATCAGGGATGTCATCAAGAAACTGAAACAGTTTACTACTACTACTACTACAAACAATGACATCAACAATCAGAAGAGATTATTGAGTTTCATCCTGAAATGTCAACACAAGTTCAACTGGTCTTATTGGCCAAGAATTTTGGAAATTGAAATCCCAGCTCATGTGAACAATATCAGCTGAAAGAGAAGTCTGAACTGGGTACGGGAGCAGTGAGAACACAAATGTTATTCTGTTTCAATAGCAGGATTAAATTGAGGAGCCACAATTGTCCCAGAGGGTGCTTCACCTTGGATGTTCTCTCTGCCTCCTAAGAAGAAAGTAGAGAAGTAGATAGTCTACACACACATAGAGCATGAGATAAAATGCAGAACAATCTTCATTACTCTGAAATTCAGCATGACGGGGAAATGGAATTCAAGATAATCTCTGTCTCTGTCTCTGTCTCTGTCTCTGTCTCTCTCTCTCTCTCTCTCTCTGTCTCTCTCTCTGTCTCTGTCTCTGTCTCTCTGTCTCTGTCTCTGTCTCTGTCTCTGTCTGTCTCTCTCTCTCTCTCCCCTCCACTCCCTCCCCTATTATGGCTTTAGAGACTACTTTGCTGGTTGATGAATGTCACTAGATCATAGCTTTTTTTCAACAGTTCATGGGTAATTAAAATATGGATAACGTACTAGGTATTAATTTTTACAGTATAATCTATAAAGCATGTGTATAAAGTGACTTGTCATGCAACAATTTCAGAAGTATTTTCCTTAATGCCCTTTATTAGGATTCAGTGTTCATTTCACAAGATTTTTTTAAAAATAGTTATACTCACATGAACCCAGACTCTTTTTGTTTCTTTTACAGAGTCAATTTAGCTGTGAAATCACTGAGGAACCAGTGGCAGAGGAAAATAACCTTTTCTGTTCAAATAGACAACCAGAGAGCTGAATTCCACTGATACCTGAGGGGAAAAAATGCATCTTGAGTGATTTAACATAGCAAAATCAATATCTTTTTGACAGTTTTATAGCAATTTTCATGGCAATGTGGACCACTGCAAAACAGAAGGCCATTTTGGGTGCCATAAGATCATCTGTGCACTGTACCAATAAGTACACACAGCTTCTTTAAAGCACTGGCTTAAGTAAATGTAGTTGCTGAGAATTTATCAGTGCTACAATCACACAAGTAATCACTTAATACTAAGGTGTATTATCCCATTGATCACACCTGTATCTACATGAATGCAGTGCATAAACATTTTACTAAGTAATAACACTTCTGAAATGCTGAGCTTGTCGATCAGAAAGGTCAGCAGTTCAGTGGATCGAATCCCTAGTGCTGCGTAACGGAGTGAGCTCCCGTTACTTGCCCCAGCTTCTGCCAACCTAGCAGTTCGAAAGCATGTAAAAATGCAAGTAGAAAAATAAGGACTACCTTGGTGGGAAGGTAACAGCGTTCCGTGCGCCTTCGGAGTTTAGTCATACCAGCCACATGACCACGGAATTGTCATCAGACAGCGCTGGCTCTTTGGATTAGAAACGGAGATGAGCACCGCCCCCTAGAGTCAGGAACGACTAGCACGTATGTGCGAGGGGAACCTTTACCTTTACCTTTAACACTTCTGAAATTCCAATGTTATCTTACAAAGGTCACTGAATTCTATGCTCCCCCAGTGGACCCTAAGAACCAGATTCTATCTCCAACTGAACAGGACAAAAAATAGGAACTGTCTTCTTTTTAACACTGCCTGTATATTTCAAAGCAAGAGATATGCCCAGCTTTGAACACAAGACTAGAGAGAAAGTTACTAAATTTTAATTTCAGTCTATTTAGGTAATTTTAGCTATAGTCATCATTGTTAAACAAATAGCAATGTCAATAGCAAAGGAAAATGGAAATAAACTAATTGAGTATGTCTGTTGTCTCTGTCTTTTCTCTAAACTGGGTTACCAATGTAAAGTCACCCCATTTCTATTCCAGTGTCCTTTAATCTGGTTCTAGAGATATCTTAAAGCATTTTTTAAATTATTCATTAGGGAGTTTTTCCCCTATTTTCCTTTCCTTAAGGATTAAAATCTTAAAATAACTGGTTTATTATTCACATAACATGTTTCAGCCATTAACCTTACATCATTTAAAATGTGTTTAACATTTTATTGCATCTAGCAATAGCAATAGCAATAGCACTTAGACTTATATACCGCTTTACAGTGCTTTACAGCACTCTCTAAGCGGTTCACAGAGTCAGCATATTGCCCCCAACAATCTGGGTCCTCATTTTACCCACCTTGGAAGGATGGAAGGCTGAGTCAACCTTGAGCCGGTGAGATTTGAACCGCTGAACTGCTGAACAGTCAGCTGAAGTAGCCTGCAGTACTGCACTCTAACCACTGCGCCACCTTGGCTCTTATATGACTCTCTAATATATATTGTGCTTTCTATTTCAATATAAGATCTCCAAAATATAGTTTGTAAGTCATCTTCACCCTATAATTTAAAACAACACTATAAAAATATATTTTCCATTAAGGAATTTTTAAAGGATGGATAGCTTTTTTGTTCACTAAATTCATCTAAAACTTTTTAAAATGTGGATGTTTTAAATCCTTCCATATATGAACATACAATGTTTGATCTCACTGAAGAAAAGGACAGAAGACTCCACTTTAATTGTGCATCTTTGTGCATCTCCTGTCAAAAGAACAATGTTTTTTCCTCATAAAAACAAGACAGATCCTCAAAAACAACCACACACACTCACAAAACCATACACACATTGAAAAAGGTCATATAGATATTTCCTTTATATTTTTGACACCTATGTGAATTGGTCTAGTTCCCTGGTCTGTTTATACATTTACTCATGTTTGATCTTTGGGTATCGAGAAAGGATCTCTCCCAATTTAAAGTTCATTTTTGTTTTAATTAGATTGACCTTTCAGCCCACTTGAAAGCCCTCTAAATGACTGATAATGACTGTTCTTTTGGAGAGAGGGACAAAGGACTGGAGATAGTCAAAGGAAATAAAATGATTTGATAGAGTGATCTTGGTGATATAAGGACATCATCATTAGTTTCATCACTGCTAACACAAAGAAAGACTACCCTCTGCAAATTTTGTGAAGATTTTATGACAGGTTATTTCTCATCTTCCTGAATGAACATTTTATAGCTCACTTCATGACTAATATCTTTAAGGGACTTTTTTTAACGACTTTCTTTTTTCTACACTTACAGAGTTACTAATGGTAAACTTTAAAACAGCTTCCAACCCTGACATCAGCTATCAATTTGGGGAAGCAATTTGCAAACATACGCAAATACTGTATGCCAGGGGTGGGTTCCAACTTACCTCGCTGCCGGTTTGTTCCCTCCCGCGCCGCATGGGCGTGCCTCGTGGGTGTGTGCACACTTTACGCACGCGCGCATGCACAGTAACAAAAAATCCATTTTTTAAAAAAAGCCGAAAAAAAGATGGCAACCGCATGCACAGTGCTGGAAGTCAGCTTCTGCACATGCTCAGAAGGGAAAAAAAATTCAAAAAAATTCAAAAAAAATAATAAAAAAAAATTCAAAAAAAAAAGATGGCAGCCCCCACGGACCGGCACCGACCAATCCAGTTCGGTGATGTCATCGTGACGTCACCAGCGGGCCACTACTGGTTTGGGAGAACCAGTCCGAACCGGGAGGAACCCACCTCTGCTGTATGCACTAAGAAAGTGTTTCAATTGAAAGCTGCAATTTCATGATGTGTTGAAGTTTTTCAACCAGTCAGGTGTTGGGTTTTTTTCTTTTTACACAAGGCCAACATCACTTATTTTTAAAAAAGTGCAAGCACTTTACATTTGGAAAATGTGACAAACAAAAACAAATTTAAATAAATAAATAAATGGTGATGGCATACAGTGCAACAGTATATTTTTAATGTCTGAGGCTGTAATTTATTACTTGCTTACCTGAAAGTAAGCTCATGGAACTTAATGGAGCTTATTTCTAAGTATATCTGCACAGAGTTGAGCTTCTAGGAACTATAAAAACAGATTTGCAAAAGAAGAAACACTTTAACCTTCTTTCCTATCACTTCGCTGGGCCAAACTGTCTAAAATTCCACTCCACTTTCCATTTAGAACCCAACTCTGTTTCCTTGATGGTGTTCAATGGAGCTGAAGTCAGATATAACATATATGGTGCCATCAAGCCAAGGGCTATTACTCATAGAGCTGCCTGTTTTCTGCTTCAGTAGTGCAGCAAACTAATTGAAATTAAGAGTATCTCAACATAAATTTTGTAATGCTTGGGCTTCATTTTCTCTATTAACACTTGAATGAACTAAAAATTCATTAGGTACTGAGTCATTCCAAACTCCTTTAAAATCCTGCAAGAGCTTTGTGCATTTTACCCGTCTACTGCACGAGCAATATACTATATGTTGCAGATATGAAAGATTTAAATAAGTCTCAAAATCATTTCCTATCTTAGACTACATGGTTTTACTTATACTTTCAAAGACTTTCAAATATGGTTAGGATAACACTACACAGAAACTGATATATATTCCACAGGCAGATTTGGTTACATAGTAGCAAAATATTATCCATGAATATTTTAATAAGATCCAACAGGTCTACTCAAATATGTGGATACCTCCACTAGCATTCCTTAATAGTTTGCAAACAGAGCGATACATATCTACAGTAAACTTAACTGTTGATGCAGTTCAGCATATCAAAATATTGGACCCCAGAACACTTTGGGAGAAGGTACTACTCATATAGACAATAGCAGTTCACTGATCAGCTAGTATACAATAGGCTAGGCAGGTGGTCTAGCACCACATTAATTAATTTAACCCTTATGTCTTTAAAGGATAATTTTTCAAAGATATTGCAAATATATAAATATTAGCAAAATGTGTCCCTGTCCCAGTATTGTTTTAGGCATAAGGAGAATCCAGCCAAGGCAAGAGTCAAAGCTGAACCATACTAGTACATTGGAGCTTTAACTGGTGCCCAGAAATCCATAATAGTTGCTTTTACACTGCTGATTTTTTAATTATACAATACTGCGAGTGTCTTTTTCTTGAAAATTTTAACACATTCTAGGACTAAGTTAGCAGTCCTACTGTATTAACGGAGTTAGTTATTGAGTACAGTAAACCCCCTGATATAATTCAATGTCCAAAATAATGAAAAGTATCACTTAAAAAAATCCTTATGTATTAATCTAGGTACTATAATTTGAAGACAAGATATCAGTGATTGAAATTGCTGCAGTAACTCCACTTCATAAAAAATGTCATTTAGTAAGAATTGCTCAGTTGGGCCCTCACTGGATTTTGGAATAACTGATACACAAACTTCAAAAGTAGATTTTTTAAAAATTGGAATCAGGTTTAGATTAAATATATAAGTGCTATTTGTGGCTCTGATTTAAGCATAGGAATAACATAGTCCCAAAATTAATATACACATTTCCCAGCATTTGAACTTTCTGAAGTTCAGTTGTGAAGAACAATTTGAAGGCTCCTTTAGCTTGTAGAGTAATATTTTCAGTGTTCCAAAGAACACAGTTTCTGCCTAATTTGCATGATAATCATGATCTGGATGTATCATTAATGGCAGTAATTTCAAAGAAAGTTTTCTTGAAATTTGAGCACCTTGTATAGTTTTCTATTTGATGGCTTTTGGAATCATTTTTTACTGTTTCTGTTGCTGCATTACTGTTTCTCCAGTCATATCCCCCATTTGCATTTACCCAATTATTTGTATCAAGATAAAGACAACAGCAAAGGCCAATGAGTCATAGAAAATTTAATTAATCCCTGGAGTTTTAGCTTTTTTTCAATCCAACACTACCAAATGTTTTAGATCACAACTTCAATCACTGTTGATCATTGGCCATAATGTATAGGGCTACTGGCAATTGAAATTCAAAATAGTTGGAGAAAGCTAACAGGATAGAATAATCTGTGGCTCCAACTATGAATTGGGAAGACAAAGTTAAGAACCCATGTCATCAATGAATGACTGTAATACTGGTAGTTTAATATTGTGAGACACAACCATGAAAAGAGAACATAAATTGAATGATGGTGGTTACAGTGAACATTTTTTTGACCTTTAATAATAAATACTGACATTTATCAACATTGGAACAAAGGAGAAATAAAAAGAGATTGGAGGAAGAAAGGAAGGGAAGAGAAAATAAAGTTATCTTGTTAAAAGATACTAGTATTGAAGCCACAAGGTTAAGCTTTTTAGAATTCTATCAGTTTCATTTCACTAGGCTTAATACACCCATTTTCTCTATAAAAGAGAAAAAAGAGAAAAATCAAACTATCCTAGTTGGATTGAAAAATTTTGCTTTTTCTATTTCAGGGACTCCCTGTGAGTATTGTGTCCCCTCTGGCCCTTTGAAGCTGGAATTTAAAAACCAGGATGATTCTTGGTGGCAAAGAGATTGGCTGTTCCTGGGTTCAGGGCAGAAGGTAATTAGACTTATTTTTAGAAATGTACAAAGTGGATGAGGATGCTGACAGGTTCTTAGACTTATTCTTTGCAGCACTTCTTGGATTGACTATGTGACCATGCTAGGCATTTTGGGATTAAATAATTAAAAAAAAGAGCTAAGACTCCATCCATTCTTGATGATTATTTGTGCTGTACTGAATCCCTGGAACAATATCCCAAAACTTCTCCAAACAAGATCTTGATTCAGTTCTCTGGATCAATAAATGCTGTTACTCCTTTGGATTCATTCTGCCTATCCTTAGAATTAAATAAAGGCATATAAGAGGTGGAGATTTATTTCAGCAATAGAAAAAGGTGCTGTAAGGTCTTTAATTAGATATGAAGTTCCAGAGTGATAGACCCACATATCACTTTCTCTCTGTTTGCCTCTGGATTTGTCATTTAACTAAAACTCTGATGGATTCATTTATTCTGGAAACTCATAGCTTTTATATTATGGAAAATACCCACCCATCCCCAGGCACAAAATGTTCCTTGTTGCATACAATACAGAGACAAAATGTAAACAACCACAGCAAATGCTTACTAGTGCCAACAATGTTACTCATAACAATATTGGGAAGTGAACTTTCAGGTTGCTTTGATTAAAAAAAAGTTTTTCCCCCCTAACTATACGGCTCTCATGAGTAGCAGAGTGGAGTAAAAGAGATTTCAGAGAATATTTTTGAGCCCTGAAAATCCTTATCAAAGAATCCCTCGATACATAGTTGCTTCTAGCTTTTCCAACTGATATGTAAAATTTTATGCATAATTTAACAGTGAAAAGGGTTGCCATAGAATACAGCTTTTTCTTAAAAACAAAAAACAAATATAGAATAACAGATCCAGAATACCTACATACATACATATATAATTATATACCTGAGCTTGATTCTGAATGTTTATTGGCAATCTATAGCTCAGTGAATCAAACCATAAGGCTGTTAGGTTTAATCCTTGGCAATTTCACTTGAATCCATATGAAATTCATGAAGTTTTGCAGCACTATTAAACTAGGCAATGCTGTTTAATGCTGTGATCAGAGAATCCTAAACTAATTGATTTTGATGCCATCCACATGGACATACCAATGATGTAACACTAAGGGCTAAACTAAATACCTTATTTTGAAGTTAAGCAGAGTGAATGAAGAATGGGGAATTAATTAATCTTCTTGAATTGTCAAACTAGAAAAAATATGATGGAATGCTGGATTGCACTAGGCTGTTAATAAATTGGCAAACATGCTGTAAAACAAAATAAATTAAACACATTTTTTAAAATTGTATTATTTACAGTATTAGCATTGAATCAATATAACACCTTGAGCTATATTGTTTGCAGGCTATGAAGAACTTTGAAAATCTTGAGCAATATGTATAGCAAAGAAAGGTGAGAGTTATTTAAAGTTGTCATTTTCTATCTGAGCCTTGATTTACCTAGGTACAAGTAATCAATTTACTGCCAAACATATACTTCTAGAAAGCCAACATATGGGATATATATTGTATGTTGCATTGATTTCTGTCAACACCAAATATTACAAATATTCTGGGATACACATACTCTTGAACCTAGATAAAGTCATTTGCAGATGACACTTCCATATAGCTAAAAATGAAAGGGTAGAGAATGAAGTACACCCTTGAATGTACTAGCTAGTTTTGATATTTTGTTTGGCTTTGACTTATTTTCAGACTAATCCAATTTAGGTCTTGTATGGTAGACTCTTATTTTGTATGCATGGGCCAAAAACTCTTTATCCAGAGCACTTTTATGAAGAAAAATAATATGTGTATGCTAAAATCCTTTTTATTTCTTTGATTCTTAAATACAAATGAACAAATAATCTTTTAATCAGAAGTAACTCAGGGGTGAAATCCAGCAGGTTCTAACAGGTCCTGGAGAACCGGTAGCGGAAATTTTGAGTAGTTCGGAGAACCGGTAGCCGAAATTTTGAGTAGTTCGGAAAACAGGCAAATACCACCTCTGTCTGGCCCCAGGAGTGGGGAGGGAATGGGGATTTTGCAGTATCCTTCCCCTGGAGTGGGGTGGGAATGGAGATTTTGCAGTATCCTTCCCCTGCCATGCCCACCAAGCCACACCACACCCACCAAGCCACACCCACAGAACCGGTAGTAAAAAAAAAAATTGGATTTCACCACTGAAGTAACTGTATATTTTTTAAGATGGATTTTTGTATACTTCTAATCCAACTTTTTTATTTCCACAATATGATCAAGATTATCCTTCTTTTGCCAGATTTCCAGTTTTATTTCCACTGAGTTTATCTCTGATTTAAATGTATCTGTTATCCAAGATCACATCATTCCATCCCTACAGCAGAAAATATTAACTCAACACTTATAAACTAATAAGATAGCAATATAATATTCCAAGTGACTTAGATACATCAGATTTCCAATATTTCACCTCCCGTTTCCATTTCTTTCCCATCACTGGTTTCTTTTAATTTTTGAAATTCCAAAATTAGAAATCCTCAGAACAGTTGTGGGAATTAGTTATATCTATTATAGTGAAGAGAAGGACTAGAGGAGACTTGATAGCAGTTTCCCAATATTTGAGAAGAGGGTGTTGAACTATTCTCTAAAGCACCTAAGTGCAGGACAGGAAGTAATGGATGGAAGATCATTAAAGAGAGATCCAACCTAGAATTAAGGAAAAAAATTCTGACACTGAGAACAATTAATTAGTGGGATGACTTTCTTCCAGAAGTTGTGGGTGCTCCAGCACTGAAGATATTCAAGAAGAGATTGGACAACCATTTGTCTGGAGTGGTATAGAGTCCCTGCTCGAGCAGGGGATTGGACTAGAAGACCTTCAAGATCCCTTTCAACTGTGTTATTCTATTATTTTAAGAATTAATCAGTTTAAAGAGTGAAAGGAATTTGGTATTTCAAATCCTCCCAATCACCTATAATACCCTGCTAAGGGGCAAATGTACACCATCCTACCAGGTTTATATAAACACATGGATTATTTTTATTAGGTTACACTGGACATATTTTAGTGTTTCATTCCTCATGGTGCAACAGGCGTAGATGAATGTTTAAATGAAGAAAGGAATGAAATAACAGAGCAAATGACCTTTTCAGTCTGCGCAGGGATTAAAATTATTACCTAACTACACTACTAAATGTAACCTACATTATGCCTAAAATGTAGAGATAAACAAAACAGAATGAAAGGAACAAATTAATGTCCTTTTCTAACAAACTACAGCAGTTCCACTGTGTATAGCTTGAAATGTTTAATGAAGAAAAGAACTGATGGCTTAAAATAACTGCAATTAGAATTAAAAATTAATTGATTTTGAAAAAGTGATTCATAGGAGTATTAAATTATTTCTGCTACAATCATTAAGCCCAGAGTTGAAAGGAATGAGGGAGATTTACCTCTAGTCTGGCTTCTTTATAGTACACTATACACAGAGACACACAACACACACACACACACACACACACACACAAACTATATGAAAGTTATGAATAATTCTGTCTTTAAAGTATTCTAAACACAGAAACACAACACACACACACACACACACACACACACACACACAAACTATATGGAAGTTATGAATAATTCTGTGAGGTAAATCATTAACAGTCCTCCTTTTCACTGTAGAAAAACAAGTTATGGAAAGAATTTCAGCACTATTCCTTCCAAAAAGCTGTCTCCAGTTTAGTGTCATTGTGTCCTGTTAACTTCACCCCATCATGGCACCTATCCAGAGCTGACTTGACTGCTCATTTTTGGATGTTTTTGTTTTTGTACTGAGGGCAGGGCAGAGCAGACTCAAGAGACATTGCTGCTTGAAGTGAGGAAAAAAATGATATTCACTATACTGTGTGCCAAAACCAACACAGACAGTCAACCGATGTTCAGTTTTGCTGGCTTCCAAAAGACAGTATATTTAAGACTCTGTCTTCCAACAAGATCTGTTTCCTGAGAAGATCATGTCACTCAGTTTAACAGATGCTCAGCCTTGAGTAGAGGCAGATCTACAGTAGAGGCTAGAACTTGTGGCAATAGGTTGGAGAGCCAGGAGCCACTCTTATACTCTTGCGTATTTTCTTTTTATCTATTCCTGGAATTTGGGAGGATATTTTTCAAAATAGGTAATGGAATTTTGATAACCTTCTATACATACCCCACACACTACATTTTGTTCTTCTATTTAAGGATTTTTTGGTTCATAAAACCACAGAATGGTTTTGAATTCTACATTATACCTCCCCAGTTAAGTGGTTATAATTCCTCGCCTTTCCTCTTTTATTTAGGAGGCAAAAAGATACAGTTATGTTTTGAAGCTCCTTACATTTCCTATAATACTGTATCCTGTTTTCTCTACTCATGAAATCCTTCATTCTTGTTTAAAAGGGAGAGGGGGGGGGTCCCGCGTCTTTCGCAGGGAATAAAAATTGTTCTTTAATAAATCTCTGCAAAAAGGTCAATCTACCATATAAGTAGTAGTTCAATAAGTCTCTCTCTCTCCCTCTCCCTCTCCCTCCCCCCTCCCTCCCCCCTCTCTCTCCTATTCATTCTTTATTTTTGTTTTTTTCCTCACAAATGCCCTGTACATATACTTATCTAGGATAGCATAGGAATTATTCCCATTGTAACTTCTTACAGTGGCAATTCTTGGCATGGCCTGTTGATGATTCTTAGACTGGCCAGGCACTGGGCCATATACCAGACTAGTCATTTAGCAACAGCACAATATTTTAATAAAATTCTCAATCCTCAATTCATCCTTCACAAACATGGGGAATTGAAGCAGAACAGACAATTCAGCCCAATTGTGTAGGTTATATCAGCCTAAAGATATAAATGGGGCCGACAGAGGCTACTGTCTCTATATATGGGATTGGAAATAAGTTCCATTTACACCAATGCTCTTTAAGATTACTTCATGCATGGGTTAATTGTTTTACACTTGAGGGGTACCAGAATTTGTAAACTAGCTTAGGGTAAAGCAGTGCGTCTGAGGAGATGAAAGCTTAACGTTGTAGTTGTCATCAGTTGACAAATATGCAGATCTGAATCCAATGCTGTTTCCATGTGACCATGCTTACAATTTAGAGGGCTTCTGAGGTAAATCCCAATTATATTCAGAAAAAAACCATTTTACTTTGAAAGGCAATATTTATAAGCAAATATTCAGGTTCTCATTTTGAGCAGAACTCCTAAGCTATTAAGAATTAACTGCAGGTATTGAAGTTAATTTAAGAAAGAAATGGAAAAATCTTTCATAAAGATTTAAAAAAAAATAAATAGCTACCAGCAAACAAGATCTGCTTCTAGCACTTTTCAGAAGTATTAGAAGCATTTTCAGTATGATCTCATACCCTTTGAACTTTAGTTTATTTTAACATGCTTTTCTATTAGTCCTCTAAAGAAAAGGAATTGGCATGTGTCATGTTGTGCACCATGTATAAGAAACAACAAGTATTGACCTTTTAACTATTCACTAAGATACAGGAATATACGTTTCTGTTTTGTATGCTGTCTGGACCAGTGAGGCATAACAAGGGTACAGCTTGGAATACCTTCTATTTTCATTGTATAACTCTTAGAAGCCTGTAAATACAAGTAGTCCTCAAATTATGATGGAAACTGAGACTGAATTCCCTGTTGCTAAGAGCTGTGGTGGCGCAGTGGTTAGAATGCAGTATTGCAGGCCAACTCTGCTGATTGCCAGCAGTTCAATCCTGACAGGGCCTTCCATCCTTCCGAGCTCAGTAAAATAAGAACCAGATTGTTGGGGGCAATATGCTGACCTTGTAAACTGCTTAGAGAGGGCTGTAAGTCTAAGTGCTATTGCTATGCAGCTGTAAGGCACAAATCACTGGACTGCATCAGTTATCCACAGCAATCCCAGCAGTCCTAATTAATGCCGCGGTGGCGCAGTGGTTAGAGTGCAGTACTGCAGGCTACTTCTGCTGATCACCGGCTGCCAGCAGTTTGGCAGATCGAATCTCACCAGGCTCAAGGTTGACTCAGCCTTCCATCCTTCCGAGGTCGGTAAAATGAGGACCCAGATTGTTGGGGGCAATATGCTGGCTCTGTAAACCGCTTAGAGAGGGCTGTAAAGCACTGTGAAGCGGTATATAAGTCTAAGTGCTATTGCTATTGCTAATGTTATTAACCAAATCTCATCAATTGTTAAGCGAGGAGCCATCCCTTGGCCCTTCCCATCCTAGAGCCTTGGTAAGGTAAGAGGCTGCCTTCCCTTCAATTCCCCGCCTTACCTATTATTTCCCATCTTTCCCCTTTTGGCTGTCTTGCATTCTGCTGCCTCTGCTTGCCTTGCTACCCTGCTTGTCCTGCCAGCCTTGCAGCCCACCCCATGATTTAAAAAATAACCCCTATCCTTAGATAATAATTGGAATTAATCAGTACAGAAAATCATTTGCTACATCCATTGTGTGGATGTTTCAGCCAAAGACTGATTCACAGCCATCTGAGAACAATCTGGACATGTTTCCTTCTTGCTGAAAATATAAAAATGAGAGAATGCTGACTCTAGCTATCTCCTATCTGGAATAAGAAAAAAGTCAAGCAATTTGATTCTGTAAATTCAAGCATTATTTTTCTTAAGTTGATAGTTTGGAAAACAGGGAAAATCAAATTAGATAACAGCTGCCGGTACACAAGAGAAACTTCAATCATCTAACCTTGAACCGAGTTATTAATATTCAGAAATAGTTGCTACCTTTTAAAAGAAAAGTTAAAACACTCTGGTATTCTCAGCAGAGACTGAGATTTAAGGATAGTTTAGAATGTCTCTGTTCTCTCTCCAAAGACAGAGGCATTTCAGTGTCATCCTCCCTCTTTTGAGACCTGCCTTATTAGTTCATCCTTCCTTTGCTTTCTAGTATGAGAACATTGCAACATTTTACAGAAAAGCACATTCAAAGTTAAATAGGGTCTAAAAATAAATGTTTAAACATTTTAAAAAGAATCTTTAGAGATAACACAGAAAAAGTTCCTGAAAACATTTCTTATGTTCCTCCAACCAACCTCAGTCCCCATACCCACTAGATCTTTCTGCCAATCTCTAGCTTCAAGGCTTGGATCTGCATGAATGGCCTTTGAACTAGTCTACCATTGGCCGTCTTTTCCTGATGGTTTCCTCTTCACTAATCCTTGTGTTTTTCTTTCTCTTTCCCAGATGTTTGCACACATGGATGCCTTCATCCCTCCATTTCCATATTATCTACTTTGACACTAACATTATTTTTCCTCTTTTTTTGCCCATATGACACCAGCCTAGTTACAATGCTATAGTAGTTAAATAAATAAAAGTTTTTCTTTTGCTCTTACTCGTCTGTAAGTCCATAGAAACTTTGTAGCAAGAACAAACTGATAATTCAACTTCATAGAAACTAAGTAACAGAATTTATATGTTGCAATGTAAGACATTAATAGAAGGGAGGGAGGTTGGGAGGGAGGGAGGG
>QLTV01003796.1:2150-24761 GCA_003457575.1 Thermophis baileyi | reverse complement strand
TGTTATCAGAAAAATAAACAGTTGGTGAAACAAGGTTTTGTAAAATTGCAGTACATACCTACACGTGATCAAATTGCTGACATGCTTACCAAGCCATTACCAGCAGCGCAGCATGAATACCTGCGTGAGATGATGTGCCTTAATTGATGTTTTGATGTATAACTGATATTCGCCCTACTGACAAAGAAGGGGTTTGTCACTACGTTCATTTTAATTTGTCAGCAGGACTCTTATTTTGAAATGACATTGTACACTGATATGAAGTCCTCATGTGATACCTGTACTGCGCATGTGTTAATCTTTTCTTTGTTCTCTTTGTTCTTCACCATGTAGACACAGACTTAGGTGTTCTTATTTTTGTTTTGAAAATATATTACTTTTATTCTGTCCTGGACTCCGGTCTTATTTTTGAGGGTTGACAGCAGGGAAACAAGATTCATTTCACCTCTAATTATTTATCTCCGCAACAGGGACAGAATATCTAACTGATCCATAATCTTTAATGCAAATAAGGATTAAAGGTTGTTAATAAAACAACTGTACATATTTATGCCAATTCTAAATTTATCCTTTCAGAACCCTATCAGAACAATTACGGATTTCAGTGTATTTGAAAAACCAACAGCTGACTGCACAATAATTCTTCCTTCTGTATATTGGAACTATAGTTTTATTGAATCTGTTTTAGATTCTGGACCATGTAATTCTTATATCCCAGTTCACAAGAAATAATTTGTTCCAGGAAACTTTATCATTCTGCACTTGCCAAGTCTCTTTGCCAGAGGCCTGGCTTTGGTGGATGCAATCCCCAAACCTTAATAATTATAATTATTATTTTTATAATTATTTTTAATTATAATTATTATAATTTTAATTATTTTTATTTTAAAAGGATAAAATTGTAAATGGTGGGTATATGCCAGCAAAACAAACATTTCTTTCCCTTTTCTAAAAATGGGTCTCAGCGTTCAGAGATTTACATTTTAGAATTAGGAAAATTACAGAAAAGAAGTGATCCACATACAAGAAAATATTTTTCGTTGTCTGCATTCTAGAAAAGTTGAAGCTAAGACTCAAGCTAATTTAAAAAGTAGTTTTCTATTCAAAAGGAGAATGAAGCCTTTTTACATGTGAAAAATCTTGCTTGTAACATTGATTTACAATAATTTATATATCATGCATATAAATATATAATTTATATATTACACTTATTTTGAACAATGATGGGCAATTGTTACACAGAGCCAATAGAATTCCATACCCTTAAGGTGTGGCAATGCTGGGATAAGGAATTTAGCAGGTGGAACATAGGTTGTGTGGACCAGAGCAAATAGTGGATTCAGCACCTCAATTTTTATGTACTTTTTTTTTTTGACATTTTGACATTTTGCTTTCACTCTGTCATCATTGTCTACACTTTTTCTTCTCCCTATATATACAACAAGCTGCCAAAGAATAACCTTTGCCAGAAGTCTAAATTGTTTGCTTACAGAGGGCTTTTCAATTTAACCCAAGGTCAACTGAAATATGGTCATAGGCTGAAAGTGGCCCTTTGATCGCAGATTGCTAGTCCCTATTTTAAACTGTCCGGTTGCTATTTCATTTCTTGTCCCCCTTTGGATGCCAAATGAAAGAACTTACAAATTTGCTTTTGAAAGCTCATAAGACATGCAGTCCTACCTACACAAACTTGCACACTTTCTTTAAAACTCAAGCAAGGAATTAATGATCGTACAATTCTAGCAAATAAGAAACATTTTATAGATTCCTCCCCCCCCAAATCATTGAAGCTGAATGTGGAAATTATTAAAATGGCCTTTCTAATAAACGAGTGAGGGCTAGGAAGTAGAAAATCTAAAATCATAATCATGTGAAGTATTAGTATCGCTTTATAAACCCTTAGTAAGACCACACCTGGAATACTCCAATTTTTGGTCACCACATTACAAAAAAGATGTTGAGACTTTGGAAAAAGGGCAGAGAAGAGCAACTAAGATGATTAAAGGCCTAAAACATATGAAGAACAGTTACAGGAATTGGGTGTGGCTAGTCTAGAGAAAAGAAGAACTAGGGGTGTGTTGTGGCCCGCCAGCGTCCCGTGCCGGTGCTCAGGGATCCCAAGGACGATGAGGCAGTTGTGGCATGGTACCATTGGCCCGTGCACCCGGTGCCCGAGTCAGAGAGTGAGGGGGACTCAGTGCCAGAGGATGACAGCCAACCAGGGCCTTCTGCACCTCCTCAGTGGGAGCTGAGTGACTCAGGAGAAGAGGAGGAGCCTCTGCTTGATGCTAGGGCACGCAGGGCAGCTAGCAGGCAGGAGTGGCTCTGTAGAAGGAGGTCTCCTCGTGAGTAAATCTGCAGGCTGATTGGCCACGCCATAAGGCTATTTAAGGCTTCAGCATGCTGAAGCCGACTGCTGGAAACAACGTTTTACATTCTTGCTGCTATTAGGATTTCTATGGCTTCGATTTCTGGATTCTCCTTTTGTTGAATTTTTTGCCGACGTCGACAAGCTTTTTGCCGACGTCTGTGAGTCACTGATAACAGAGGAACTAATTGGCTATTTACTTTGGGGGTTTGAATTCTGGCCAGCTTTCTACCGGACTTTTTGGCACGATGGACTTTCTTATGCTTTAATGATTTTAACCTCTAGTTACTAAGGAGTTTATTAGTACTAAAGAATATTATTGACAAACAGTGTGTGTGCGTCATTTTCCATAGGGCGTGCCATGCTAGGACACAACAAGGTGAGATGATAGCAGTATTACAATATTTGAGGGGCTGCCACAAATAAGAGGGGGTCAAGTTATTTTCCAAAGCATCAGAAGGCAAGACAAGAAGCAACGGATGGAAATAATCAAGGAGTGAAGCAACCTGGAATTAAGGAAAAACTTCCTAACAGTGAGAACAATTAACCAATGGAACAGCTTGCCTTCAGAAGTTGTAGGTGCTTCATCACAGGAGGTTTTTAAGAAGAGACTGGACAACGACTTGTCTGAAATGGCATAGGGCAATGATGGCGAACCTATGGCACGTGTGCCAGAAATGGCACGCAGAGCGATCTCTCCGGGCATGCCAGCCATTGCCCGTTGGTCTTCTGGGTCTTCTAGTCCAACCCCCTGCTCAAGCAGGAAACCCTATGCCAGTGTTGGTGAACCTTTTTGGCACTGAGTGCCAAAACGGGAGCACACGCGCGCGGGAGAGCACTAGAAACCAGAAGAGCAGCTTCCTGGTACGTATGCGCGGGAGCACCGGAAACTGGAAGAGCAGTTCCCCATTGCACATGCACGCACCGGGAAGCTGAGCTTCCAGTTTCCAGCATGCGCATGTGTGCCAGTCACCTGGTCTTCAGGTTTCTGGCGCGCATGCGCGCGCGAAGACCAGCTGGTCTTTGTGCCCATGGGAGCGCTGGAAACCGGAAGAGCAGCTCCCTGGCGTGCATGCTGGTCTTCACACGCACATGCACACCAGAAACTGGAAGACCAGGTGACTGGCGTGCATGCCGGAAACTGGAAGTTCAGCTTCCCGGCGTGTGTATGCTCTTCCAGTTTCTGGCCCTCCCCCCACCCCCACACGCGCGCTCCCATTTCGGCACTCTGTGCCGAAAAGGTTCGCCAACACTGGCATAGGGTCTCCTGCTTGAGCAGGGGGTTGGACTAGAAGACCTCAAAGGTTCCTTCCACTCTATTGTGATTGATTGATTGATTGGACTTTTAAATTTGCTTTGGAAAGCTTATAAGATGTGCAGTGCTACACAAGGTTGCACACTTTCTTTAAAACTCAATCAAGGAGTTTAATGATCATGCAATTCTAGCAATGAGGAAACATATTATTTATTTTTCCCCCCAAATCACTGAAGCCAAATGTGAAAATTATTTAAAACTGCCTTTCTAATAAATGAGTGAGGGCTAGGCAGTAGAAAATCTGGAAAGCAACAGTCATACAAGGAGATGTGCAAAATAATAATATATAAAAAATAATAATATAAAATATAAAAATTATAAAGTAAAATAATATCCCAAATCTCTGAACCCAATATAGCTAGACCTACCATATATTCTACAATTTGAATATACCTTGGATGGCAGAAAGAAGAGGTGCCCTGCAATGTAAGCGTAGTACACCAGACGAGGAGCCGAACTTCCAGCAGCACTTGTTTATTTAAGATAAGGATTCATTATAAACCAACATCCCATTCCTGGCTGATAACCCTTTTTATAGGAAACTATCAGCCCATTAACCAATAACTTTAAAATACGTCCCGCACTTGCGCCGGCAGGAGGATAAGCCTCTGATCGCGCCTGCGCAGACATAACATGCCCAATCAGAAAAACTGTTTGTTTTCATCTCATGATCATCATCATGAACAAATAAAGTAATACTAACAGAGTCCGTTAGATGGTTAGGCTGCATTTGAATCTTGGGTTCAGAAATATTCTATTACTGTTCAAAATTTGTGTATATGAGTCTAACTTTACTCTTTCAGAAATTCATTTTGTCCCTCTGTACTCCCCCTTGAGGTGTTTTTTTTTTTTGACGTTATTATTCCTGCCACTGTTTGCATCTCTACTATCATGTTCCCTGTTTTCCCAGTCTGAAAGGTTTTTTTTTCCCAAAGGCAACCAGATTTTGTTTTTGCTTGAAGACGTTTCACTTCTCATCCAAGAAGCTTCTTCAGAACTGAAGAAGCTTCTTGGATAAGAAATGAAGCGTCTTCAAGGAAAAACAAAGTCCGATTGCCCTTTAAAAAGAGCACCTTTGGGACAACCATGACCTGGATGATTGATAATCGCCACAGACATTTTGCAACTATTTTAATTTTCTTCTGTATTTTATATCTTGACATGTGTATTAATTAATTAATTATTAATATAATAATTTTTAGGTTGTCACAAGGGTTAACAATGCCTTTTTAATTTTCTTATCTATATACTATTTATCTCTTTTTTTTCTTGTAACAAAATGTGTTAGGAGTTATTGGACATTGGAGAAAATAAAACCCATTTCACTACCTTCTAGGACAATGTTTCTCAATGTTGGCTGGAGAATTCTGGGAGTTGAAGTTCACATCTTAAAGCCATCAGGTTTGAGAAACACTGTAAGTATATCTTACAGCTCTGGGATATTTTGTTGGCCTCCCATCCAAACATATACCAGGTCCAATATTGTTAATTTGAATCCAGACAAGGTGCTGTGAAACATTTATTAGTACATCACAGTTGTACATATGCAGTTTCGAGGATGACATTATTGAAGAGTAAGTTTCATGCTGCCATTTATTGCCTATACAAGTAGTCCTTGACTTACAACCACAATTGAACCTAAAATTTCTGTTGATAAGTGAGGCATTTGTTAAGTGAGTTTTGCCCTATTTCACAACCATTGTTGCCACAGTTGTTAAGTGAATCACTGCAGTTGTTAAGTTAGTAACACGATTGTTAAGTGAAATTCGCTTCCCCACTTTGCTTGTCAGAAGGTAGCAAATGGTGATTACATGGTCCCAGAATACTGCAACTGTCATAAATATGAGTCAGTTGTCAAGCATCTGAATTTTGATCACGTGACCAGGGAAATGCTGCAAAGGTCGTAAGTGTGAAAAATGGTCATAAGTCACTTTTTTCAATGCCGTTGTAACTTTGAATGGTTGTTAGTTGTAAGTTGAGGACTACTGGTATGATGTAAAAAATTTTACTTGCAGCACAGGTTTTTTTGTTATTATTCTAGAATACCCAGTTGATCTTAATGAACTCTGGAAAGAGATGTGGAATACACACTTTGAGTTTGTTTGAACAGAATCCAATATTGTATACAAAAGTAAAATGAGTTGAAAGGGGATATGATTTTTCCCTCTGTTCATAGATTCCCTTTCAGTGATCAAGACCTGCCTGTGGCAAATAATTTTTCCTTATGGTAACCAGGAAAATGCCTGATTCTTCTTACAATTGCAACTTATACTTACAAAGGTCAAATAACTCTATCAGTTTGTGAGAGTTTGAACACTGACTCCGGTGAGTATCTCTAGAAATATTTGTTTTCAATTATCCAGTTCAAATGTTGCAGGAACAAAATGCTGCC
This sequence comes from Thermophis baileyi, assembly GCA_003457575.1. Taxonomy (NCBI): domain Eukaryota; kingdom Metazoa; phylum Chordata; class Lepidosauria; order Squamata; family Dipsadidae; genus Thermophis; species Thermophis baileyi. The sequence goes on along the minus strand of QLTV01003796.1, from coordinate 18,686 downwards.
AGCACTTCTGAAAGCCAAGGAAATGTCAGTGGTACTTCAAGAGAGACCAAAATTACATTAAGTTTAATGTGGACAATATATGGTCACTCTATTTAGCAGAGGACACTATTCTTTCTTGTTTCATTTTTTTTCAAATTGTCCAAAAATAATGTTTATACAATGAGGCCAAATACTGAACATTCAAGTCCTTTGGTTATTTTTATGACCAAGTCAAGTGGTCGATTTTCCAATCGAAATTTTTATAATTTTCTTCATTTAGTTTGATGCTTTATCATTTGTTTCTTCAGGATTCTTTCATATCTTCAAGCTTCTGAAGCCACATAAAAACATCAGAAATGTCTATATGGGCAAGGATCCATACAATAATCCATCTTCAAGAAATTAGCCCCAGTTGCATTAGTAACACACAACTTGTGGTTTCTTGAATTGACTGCTGGAAAATGCAAAGTTTCTGGAGTCACTGTGAAAGTGTGATTGGGGGATTAGGATTCCTTTTGTATTCAGTTGGTTTCATGATTCACAACCTGATCAAGCATCTCTGATTTTTGATGTTGTGTAATAATCCATTTGATGTTCTAGAATAGGGGTGTCAAACTCAATTTCATTGAGGGCCGCATCAGGGTTGTGTTTGACCTTAGGGGGCCGGCGTGGGCATGCCAGGGTGGGCATGGCCAGCTCAACATCACTCGTCTGGGGCACCTGTGGTGGCCCGAGTGCTCTGCCAGAGAAAACAGGCTCCCGAGTACCATTTTCGGCTGCGACGGCCTCTTGCAACCCTCTGCCAGTGAAAACAGAGCTCGGGAGGGCCACGTGGAGCCCTCCCAAGCTCCGTTTTCACTGGCAGAGGCACCACGGGTCAGTCCTTTGCTGTTTCCAGGGGGCGAGATTTAAGCATCCCGCGGGCCAGATCTAAGCATTTCCTGATCCCGTGGCCCAGATCTAAGCATCTCGCGGGCCACATCCGGCCCCCGGGCCTTGAGTTGACACCCCTGCTCTAGAAACAACTATACAAGCAGACTTAGAGGAAAAAAGACTTTACATGATACACCACCCTTATAATGAACATATTGTGTAACCTTTACCAAGTAATCATCCTTCAACTTCAGATGTTTCTATAAAATAAGAATAATCACAGTTAAAGAAGCTGCTGCTTTCATATTTTACAACTGCTATAGAAAGTGAGAAATCATATCAGCAGAAACATGAATATTTGGGTAAAAAAGAAAAAAATATTATTTAAGGATGCTGAGGATCTGAACACTTCTTTCAAATGGCACTAGAAAAAGAGGATGAGAAGTAAGAAAAAATATTTTTCATTGCATTCAGTTTTAAAATGAACATTCTTTATTTTTTAATAAAATATGTTTATATTATTGCAGTCATAACTGGAGGGATCGTACTGAATACCGATGAGCATGATATTTTTTTATTAAGCAGCTGAAGAGAAAAAGAGACATAATGATGAAGAGGGCCTTTAAGAACCCATAACGAACAAGAAAAATGCATCTGAGATGTTTCTGGAAGGTAATGTTTCTTTGATTTGGGAACATTCTTTATAAATGCCATTATTACTTTCATCGTTGTTATGTCTGACATCAGCTAGTTTTAAGATTGTGCTAACATCACCCTTAATGGTCTTCCTGCCTCATCAGTGGGGGGCTATTCAAGTAACAAAGGGCCAATCAGCCGCTCTTGTTCCTCTTTAGTTCAAAGACATTTAGCTGAAAGACTGGTGAGGGTTATTCTTTTTTCCTTTTCTTTCTGAGACATTATGCTCTCTCACACTTTCTCTGTGCTTGCTGTGTTCTTTATTATAGTTTCAGTGGAAGGTCTCGAGCATATCTATTATAAAGGACTAATTCTCCCAGGCTGTGAAAATACACTCCTAGATAAAACCGAGCATACTAAGAGCCTATCCTTAATGTGATGTGCTCACATGATCCCCATTTGCTTTAATAGGCATATCATTTCAATTCTTTCCATTTCCCAGAAGCACTTGAGAAAGAGAGGTGAACCGTCTATACTGGCTTGAGCTATATTTATGAATAAGTATAAGCTGCCATACTGACTAGCTCATATTATAGCTTTCAAAGGCAACAGGTATATAACACTGAAATATTTTATATTTCCAACCTCAGAAACAAAGCACTGGAGAAACAGGCTGGAGAAAGGGCTGTGCAGTTTAAAAGAGCTTTCATTATATAATAAAGCTATGCAAAGCATTTGAAAAAGGACCCTTACAAAGCACATTGCACTGAGGTTGGTATTCCTCTGAAGGTGAAAACAATCATATCCCTTGTGTGATTCTTTCAGGCACTTTGAAAACTGTTACAAGCTGTGTCTACCTATCTGTAGGAACATTTCTACTGCTGGTAATCTTAGAAGGACTGCCTGGACAGACAATACCAAATCCTTCAAAGAAACCTTCAAACCTTCCAGGGGATTAAATTATTTTAATGCTTCAAGAAGAAATGCCCTTGAACTTTGTGGAACATCTCTTTCAAATACTTTGTACAAGCTCACTTGCTACAGTAGTGGTTTCCCTGTCCCTAATGGGACCAGTCCAAATTTTGCAATCCCTGATTCCCTTCTTAAGATTATGCTTTTAAAATTTTGCTTATTTAATTGATCCCATTTTGGCACCATCAGAATGATTCTGGGCAGCTAAGAATGGAAAAAATAGAAATATAATAACTTAGACATAACTGGGTATCTCTAATCTAACAAAGAGAAGGACTAGGGATGAGTTGAGACTAGGAGTCTTCCAATATTTGAAGGGCTGTCACAGAGAGGAAGGGGTTAACTTATTTAGCAAAGCACCTGAGGGAAGAACAAGTAATCATAGGAAATTAATTAAGGAAAGATCCAACCTAGAACTAAGCAGAAATTTCCTGGCTGTGAGAACAATAGATCAGCAGAACAGCTTGCCTCCAGAACTTGTGGGTACTACATCACCAGAGATTTTAAAGAAGAGATTGGACAACCAATTGTCTGGAATGGTATAGGGTCTCCAGCTTGAACAGGGGGTTGCATCAGAAGACCTCCAAGGTCCCTTCCAATTCTGGTATACGGTTGCTGTTATAATAGTACATAAAAATACAACAAAAGAAATAACACAGCTTCAGCACTAAACAAAAAGAGTATCAATCATCTCTAACATGTGTGTGTGTGTGTGTGTGTGTGGGGTGTGGGTGGGTGGGTGTGTGTGTGTGTGTGTGTGTGTGTGGGAGAGAGAGAGAGAGAGGGAGAGAGAGAGAGAGAGAGAGAGAGAGAGAGAGAGAGAGAGAGAGAGATGTGCAGGCACATGGGCCATCTAATATCTATTGTACCCTAAAGCCTGGGAGAACAGCGAAGTCTTTAAGACCTTCCAGAATGCCATAAGCATGAGAACTGACTGGATTTCAGGTGGATTTTATTTCAGAAGCAGGAAATTTTGCAGGAAATCATTGATTTTCAGAGCAATAATTTTTAAGTCTCCTGGACTAGGATGTGTGGAAGAGAATGACACACCTTTGTTATTCATTCAGTTTGAATTTATTCATTCAATCAGTGCTCAATTTCAAACTGACTCTGGGTAACTCAAAATAAGCCAAACAGATAGAAAATAGCAATAGCAATAGCACTTAGACTTATATACCGCTTTACAGTGCTTTACAGCCCTCTCTAAGCGGTTCACAGAGTCAGCATATTGCCCCCAACAATCTGGGTCCTCATTTTACCCACCTCGGAAGGATGGAAGGCTGAGTCAACCTTGAGCCGGTGAGATTTGAACTGCCGAACTGCAGCTAGCAGTCAGCTGAAGTAGCCTGCAGTACTGCACTCTAACCACTGCGCCACCTCGGCTCTTTATCTTTATACAAGATAAAGAGGAAGGAAGAAAGGAAGGAAGGAAGGAAGAAAAAAGACGGTATATCTGTCTAACAATACCAATATATAGAAACATATCCAACATATTGAGTAGCCCCAGCTACTCAATCCCATGGCCTGGGAGAACAGCCAAGACTTTAAGGGTTTCCAGACTGCCGTCAGGGTTGTTATATCTCAGCTAGATTACTTCTATTCACTTAATGTGGAACTATCCTAGTGATGGAGGCTACAGTTGATACAGTGTACAATAGCCTACATATGCTTTTCAGTGTCACTCAGTTTAGAAGAATAACACCAATATTGCAAGAATTGTACTGGTTCCAGAAGAATTCTACACCTAATTCAAGTTGCTGAACTATGAAGTCTCCAATGGATTGGTCTTTATTACCTTTGAAATAATCTACTACAGATAGAATTTGTCTGTCCTGCATAATCTAACAGACAGGATGCTCTGCTACTTATCTCAAAAGAGAACATCTTGAATAGCTTGCCCCTGGCATTAGATGTGCCTCTAGTATGAGGTCTTTCTATAAAATGGCAAAGACAGTTCTCTTCAGGAGACATTAAAGAAGACTAGGCTGCTAGTAGCCCTGAGTATCACTGCAGTTTGTATTAAATATGTTTATAGTTTTTTGACTGCCAGTTATAGTTATGAATATTTTATGGATTTTTTTTTATTTACCATAACCAAAAATTGCTTTAAGTATTTGGACTGAAGTTTTATAAACTATTTTTAAGTTACTCATATTGCCTTCTTCAATAATTAAAACAGCCTGAAATTTATCTAATACAGTCTTTGGGGAAGATGTGTGTCATGTTCCAACTCATATGGAGGGTATGAGCTTGAGGAAGATTAATGTATGCTATAGAAATAGTAATGGATAGCCTGGTTTTATGATTGAAATCTCTATAGTAAAACTTCTAGAAGGATCCAGTTCTTTTTCTTGTATTGCCCTAGACAGGGGTGTCAAACTCACGTTGTCACCTCATTGTCACGTGAAGTATCGGGACTTTTTCCCCCTTTGCTAAACCGGGGGTGGGCGTGGCCAGCATGTGACGCATCTGGGCCGTGGGCCTTGAGTTTGACACCCCTGCCCTAGGATGATCAATTAAGGCCGAAACCATACTATATTGTCAAATTCAGCATCTATCTGGACATGCTTCTCTGACTTAACAGAATTGTGTACTGTACGATTCTATAAAACTAAAATTGATACTGGCAAATTCCACTCCCAAATATCAAGTAATTTACTGGAGTTCTTAAAAAACCACTTGTAGATAATCTAAGAGATACATGAAGCATTCAGAAAATTGGGGTCGAGTGTCATGAATATGTTGCTGACATTCAGTATATCTCTCCTAGATAAGGAAGTTTAATTATATTGAGTCAGATTATTGGTTCACCTAGAGTTTTAATGGTGATTTTAATCTCTATTTTGCAATCTGTGATATATTGCATATTTCCACAGCTTCTGACTCCTTGCCACCCACAAAAATTCAATTGCCCTTTTTTTGTTATTCTCTGTCTTAGGTAATAGATGAAGCCAATGTCCCAAGAGCTCAATATAATAAGTTAGCATAATTCTGATGGTATTTTTGACGATGATATTGGATTATTTTCATATATTTTAGGGTAGCTAGGGAATTTTTTTTTAAAGAAATGATCTTAGTAAACACTTATGGTCTATAGTTTACTTAAAGACTCCTTTATGAATCTGTAGCATGCCTTCAAACATTGTATTGTGTGGTTTAATGGGATTTGTAGAATAAGCCAAGTTATTTGGAAAGCTAACTTTCCCAAATGTCCCAAAGGTGCTTTTTAAAAAGACAACTGGACTTTGTTTTTCTTGGATGAGAACAAAACATCTTCAAGGAAAAAGAAAGTCCAGTTGCCTTTTTAAAAAGCACCTTTGGGACAACCATGACCTGGATGACTGAGATCTCCATAGACATCTAACTCTAAAATTTTCAACCAGTATAGCAGGATATATACTTTATACTAAGTAAACCTTAGCCATAACTAGAAAAGACTATTCATTACGTGTGGGCAGTTCTCATCCAGTGATTGTGAAATGAGATGTTAATTATTCTTTAATTCTGATTTAACTGACCCAATCTTATAGATTTTGTATGTACAACAATGTGGGAGTCATTCTCATAATGGTAAATAAACTGTTTATCTATTTTATGCAAGCAAATTCCTTTTTGAGTAGCTTCTATGCACACAGTATGTCTTGCACATTTCATTATATTTTGTTGGGACAGTCTGAGAACCGTAACTTGCCTGCCTTGAAAAAAATGTGTTAAAAATATTATAAAATGTGTTTAAAATATTATAAAAATAAATATACAAACTTTAGGCAAAAAGAAGATAAGAATGGCCACCTCAGTGATAGATCATCTAAGCATGTTCCAGTTAAGAGCCTCAGGCTTCATCATATAACCAAGTTCCAAAATATTAAAAGTGATGGTGTTAAACTAATTTTGGTGGTGAAAACGTTCATAAAGCAGACACCACAATAAAGAAGGCTTGTTTTCTGGGACTCCTCCTACCAAAGTGAAGATCCCAGCTGATGGCACCTGCAGTTTGCCTTTCCTGCCAGATCTAATGTAGAAGGTTGATGTAACCAGGAAGAGGTGATCCCTCAGAAAGCCTAGCCCCATGCCAGGAAGGGCTTTAAAGTTTAAAACTAGAACCTTGAATTGGACCCAGAAGCAAACTGGCAACCAATGCAGCCTGTGAAGCTAAGATGCAACATGCTCTGTTTTAGGAGCAGATATGCCCCACTGTATTCTGTTCTAGTTGAAGCTTCTGAATAATTTTCAAGGGCAGCACTATGTAAAGTGCATTTCAGTAGTCAAATCTGGAGGTGACACTCCCACATTTTGGAAAAGAGTCTTGGGAATAGCAATAGCACTGATATTTATATACCCCTTCACAGTGCTTTACAGCCCTCTCTAAGCAGTTTACAGAGTCAGCATATAGCTCCCAACAATCTGGGTCCTCATTTTACCCACCTTGGAAGGATGGAAGGCTGAGTCAACCTTGAGCCGGTGAGACTCGAACTGCTGGCAGCCGGCAGTCAGCAGAAATAGCCTGCAGTACTGCATTCTAACCACTGTGCCACCACGGCTCATATAATGAATAATGCATAAAAGATTACACACACACACACACACACACACACACACACACACACACTAATATTATATATTTCAAACAAAGCTTTTGTTGAATGAATAATAATTGGGATTCTTCTCTATGTAGTAATAAAATTATCAGCTTAATTCTTTGCTTTATAAAGCCTTTTAATGTATCTGAAGAAGACTCTAAAAAACATTTTATGATTTAAAAAGATAATACAGAATACAGAATGATAAAGATGGAAGGGACCGTGGAGGTCTTCTAGTCCAACCCCTTGCTCAAGCAAAAACCCTATATCAATACCATTTCAGACAAGTGGCTGTCCAGTCTTTTCTTAAGTGATGTTGTTCTGACTATTAGGAAAGTTCTGCTTAGTTCCAGTTGTTTCTCTCCTTGATTAATTTCCATCCATTGTTTCTTGTCTTGCATTCTGGTGCTTTGGAAAATAGGCTGACAACAAATTGACAAATAGGTAGAAACAACTTTCAAAATTTAGGAAATGACCAATCTAAACAACATTCAAGTATCAGAAGCTTTTGAAACAAGTTCTGTTGTTTTAATAGTAGAGGGTATTACTTTCCTGCCTGCCATTATTAGTATGAGCTCTAAACTGATATTTGAAAGTTGAGGCTATAAGCCAGGGTTGTCAAAGCCAGTGAAAATGGGCTCTGTTTTTGGCTGCGATGGCTTCCTGCAACCCTCTGCCAGCAAAAACAGAGCTCGTGAGGGCCGCCCGCAGCCCTCCCGAGCTCTGTTTTCACTGCCAGAGGCACTACGGTCTGGTCCTTTGCTGTTTCCAGGGCAGCCAGATCTAAGTACCCTCCGGGCCAGATCCGGCCCCGGGGCTTTGAGTTTGACACCCCTGCTGTAAGCCATTAAACATGATTTTTTAAATACTCTGACTCAATTCCAATTACCATCAACAAGGATATTTATTCAGGAAAGCCAAATTGAATGCATGGATTATTTGGGGGAATAAGACTATAATATTTTCTCATATTTTCCAATATATAATTAGCTGGCAAAACACAAAAACATATGTGCATACACACATGCACAATAGAATAAAATATTTTCTTATTCTGCTCAATAAAGTTGTGGATTTGTTTTGTCCTATGTTATTTTTGAATTTACATTAGGATTAGATCTCATGAAAACCAAGGAACTGCCAACTGAAAGAAGAGAAATCTGTTTACAAATGCCATCTGGGTTCTAAGTATTGAATTAAATCAAAAGAGTAATCCAAATTAGTGCAGCCATTGTCCTTGTTTGAGTTCATACAAAAAATGTTCCACAAAGACTATTTTATAATAACTAATTCTGGAAGAAATCAAAGAGTCGATTGTATTCATTTCCTTCTTGTGAGCTTCTGGGAAGACTAAGACTAACATCTGGCTGACCTAGATGCTCCTTTGATGTGCCAACCAGAAATGCTTTGGCTTTTTCTTGGGGCATAACACACAACAGATTTGCATATTTCAGTCCTTATCTGACATTACATGATTCTGAGGCATCCATTTTAATTTTCTTAAATTATGCATGGAAAATTGAGCTGCCAACAATCAAATTGATTGCAGGGGAATATAAATGCAATAAATAAGTAAACAAATAAATAAAACCCAACTTTATGTAAGATTAAAAATATACCTAGCACAAATCTTAACAGGAGACTTGGAGAATAGTAATTCAGTTTCCAATGAATTACTCAAATGTTCCTATCAGGAAAACTGAGGGACAGAGGTATATGTATTTCAGTGACATTAAATTGGTCCTTTGGTTAATAAGTAAACAGAAGAAAGAGTCTTCAAGGAAGAATTTACCGTATACCAGCGCTGTCAAACTCCCAGCCCGCGGGCCGGATGCGTCACGTGCTGGCCACGCTCACGCCCAGTTTAGCAAAGGGGAAAAAAAGTCCCGATGCGTCATGTGACACCGCCGTGACGACGTGAGTTTGACACCCCTGCCATATACAGTGTAATGTTTCTCTTAGTTGCTCTACCATTATCTGCATAATAGTATCTCTCTACTCTATTATTTTGAATTTAAAAAGTACTTTGAATAAATAAATCTAAATTACAGTTCTGACAGGTACAAATCACTTTCTGCCTAACTTCTCTGAAAAGTTTTTTTTTTCTTGAGATGATTAAAACTATATGGGATGATTTAAAACAATATTCAGAATTTCCTTTAGTCAGAATACACCGGATTATTTAGCTGAAATACTGAGATTAGGGAAATGCAAAGAGCATACAATTGTATTAAGGAAATGGAGGGGAAAATGTGGAATGTTGAACATATCATGGAAGATACTTAATAATATGCCCTAAATGAGAAGGAAGTAGATTTGGAAATATTGGTAAATATCTGGATTTCCATCATCAGCTGCTTCCAAAAGCAATTTCAAATCAGCCATGTCTGAATTAAAATTTTCAGTGTGAATCAAAAAGCTGAACTGATTCAATATGAATCATCTAGCACACAGGTCACCAACCGGTGGTCCGCGAGAAAATTTTGGTGGTCCGTGGAGAAATCTTGGTAAATGGCATCCGGTCCGGGGAGCAGCCGGAGTTTGCTGTCCATTGCAGACGCAATGGACACTTGCCTTCCGAGGTCGGCGGCCCTTGGTGGAGACGCAGCTACTGCTGCTCTGGGGCTGAGAAGGGGGGAAGTGGCAGCGGCAGGACTCCGGAAGGGAAGCGTATGTCCCGGGGCTGCACATGCACTCTCAGACCCCCCTCGGAACCAGAGGAGCAGCCGCAGCAGCTGCTGCCAGCTTCTCAGGGGCCTCGTGGTGGGGAGCTTTGCTGAAAGCCGGCGTCCCTGCCCGATTCGGCTGCAGGCTTCGCAACGCCCGTCCTGGCACTTCCCCTTAAATAAGTCGCCTTTTCCTAAATGCTCAGCTGGGACTCGGAGCCTCCCGAGAAAAGCAGACGGTGGAAGCCGCGTGGGGCTCTTCCTTGCTTGAGCAGCCATGAGCTCCCAAGGGAAGCGCCGGCCGGTCTCCAGCCAGTCTCCAGCCTGCCCGGTCCCACCCCTGAGAGGCTGGCGGCAGCTGCTGTGGCTGTGGCTGTGACTGCTCCTCTGGTTCCGAGGGGGGTCTGAGGGTGCCGCCGCCCCCCTTCTCGGCCCCAGAGCAGCAGCAGCTGTGTCTCCACAAGGGGCACCCGCCCACCCACTGGCCGCCAACCTCGCAGGGGACCAGGCCATGGGGGCTCATGGCTGCTTAAGCGGGCATCGCGAAGCCCGCAGCTGGGTCGGGCAGGGACGCTGGCTTGCAGCGAAGCCCACCACCACGAGGCCCATCCGTGCAATAAGCTGCGCTGCCCTGGCCCCCTTACGCGGCCTGGTGCCAGAACCTGGGCCACCCGGCGGGTGAGGTGGCGTGGTTTTGGTTGCGCCACGAGCGGTAGCTCCTCCTGCAGCAAGGCCCCGGCTTGGGCCTCTCCGAGTACCTGCCGGCTGCCCATGGCTGCATGGCTTTTGCCACTTGCCTCCACATGGACTTGGGGCAGCCAGCGCTGGTGGCAAGACTGTGGCTGGAGTTGGGCAACGAGCTGCACTCCGCCGGCAAGCCAAGCCAAGCCGTGCCGGCTTTCCTGCGTGCCACCAACCTGCTGGCCGTGGGCCACCTGCCCATTTTGCAGAAGGAACTGTGGCCGCTGCTGTGGTTCGGAGCAGAACAACCTTGGGGTTGCTTCAGGCAGGCGGAGGGGGCGGGGGGACTCGGCCCGGTGGTCCCATCAGTTTCCCGCAGGCGGAGGGAACCGGGGGGGCGGCTCCCTGCGGCCAGAGGGCTTTTGGAAGCGCAAAGCCGCCATGGAGCCTGTGAGGTCTGGCCTTCTGCGTCCCCTGAGTGCCTGCGCGGGGACCCCGGATCCCCTTCCAAAGCCTGCGTGGCAGGCTGCGCAGTGGTGCCAATCAGGAGACCCGGCGGGCACGGCGCTGGGTGGGGCAGAACTGCTGCTGGAGCGCACCTGCCAGGGAGGCCAGCCGAGCACTCAACCAGCCACGGCGGTGGCGGGGGTCCAGTTGTGCAGTTGGGGCAGCCACTCCCCGCCCCTGCAGCGCCGGAGCCATGCGTGCCCCGACAGCTCTGTGCAGCGAGGAAGAGCAGGCGGGCAGGCACGTGTGGAGGCATGTGTCCTGGCAGCCGTGGGGCGAGGCGGGCTGTTCTGCCCTTGGGAGGGAATGCCCCCCAAATACAGGCGGGGGATGAGGGGAAGGCTTTGGCGTCCGACTGCCTCCGCTTTGCTGTCCTCCAGATCAGGGCTGTCCAAAAGGGGCTTTTGCAAGAGGCAACAGGACTTTCTTGGATTTTCCTTGAAGATGTTTTGCTTCTCATCCAAGAAGAATTGAAGAAGCTTCTTGAATCAGAAGCGAAAGGTCTTCAAGGACCTTTCAGTTTTTGCAAGAGTCCAGTTGCCTCTTGCAAAAGCCCCTTTGGGTGAGATGCATGTCCTGTCACTGGCGAAGGGTGAAAGCTCAGGGATTCCAGGCTCCAATCTGCCCGGGGGGGGGGGTGTTCCTATTTTTCAGGCCATTTATTACTAGTTAAAAATGCTTTAAAATGTTAAAAAAAAAAGTTGGCCACGCCCACCCAGTCACAGCCACTCTGCCGGGGGGGGGGGGGGTTCCTGTTTTTCAGGCCATTTATTACTAGTTAAAAATGCTTTAAAATGAAAAAAAAAGTTGGCCACACCCACCCAGTCACATGACCCCCCTAAGCCACGCCCACCACTGGTCCACAGGATTTAAAATTATGACCTTGGTGGTCCCTGAGGTCCAAAAGGTTGGGGACCCCTGATCTAGTACATCCAATTCAATGCATCATTGCATGCATGTGCCAATTTCCATCAAACTTTTGAATATTTTTCCTCTTTTATAAAATGTATATTGGGATATTAGTCGAATTACTATAATCTGAAATGCTATTTTTGCCTCTTTTAGAAGGCCTGTAGGCATGAAAGAGAGAGTGATGATTGTTTATTGACACTGCCAGCTGGAAGCAATGCAAGAGGCAAACTTGAAGTAGCTATCAAATGCTTTAAATGACAAACAGGAGATGAGATTTTTAACTAACATGATTAAATTTAAATTAAATTTGCTGACACACTCAAATTGTCTTGTTCTTTTTAAAGTCTCCTTTGTAATAGTAGTAGTTGTAGTAGTAGTAACAGTTGTAATTCTGCAAACAAATATCATCAGAGCTGCAAATTAACATATTTCAGATGATATCAAATCCTGACTATATAAAATCAAAGATGAAACTGTCAATTATCTAATTAGTGCTTGTAGTAAAAGTATGCAAACCAAGTATAATCTATGCAATAATACGATTGCAAAAGTTTTTCACTGAAATTTATGCCAGAAGTTTGGCTTTACTGTTAACAAAAACCATGGTAACCACAAACCTGAAATTTCTTAGGAGGTCAAAATTTTAAAATGCAGACTGACAGGCACCTAAAACACTGCACACCATTACCATTACTATTACTATTATTGAAAAGAAAAAGTGTAGCTCATAGATGTCATGGCGAGATGGGCAGCAAGCAAACAAACAAACAAATCAATAAATATTGAGTTTATGAAAAGCAAAATGAAAATACTCAATACTCAAGAATTAAGATGTTCTTTGCTAGACTGGATCCCTGATCATCTAATCCAGCAATCTGTTCACACAGTGGCCAACCAATTACACTAATTTCCCGACCTTCAGAGGCAGTGAGATTGCCATGAGGACTAATAGACATGCATTCCCTGGTGGCGCAGTGGTCCTAATGCACTATTGCAGGCTAACCCTGCCCATAGTCAGTAGTTCGATCTTGATAGGCCTCAAGGTTAACTCAGCCTTCCATTGTAAGTTTACATTAAGAGAGTCATGCAACTTTGAAAGTATTCATCATATTCTTCCTTTTACCCTTCAGAAAACTAGGGAGGGTCACTTCTAAAATGCTTCCCAGATCACTTCTGCTTCTGTGGACTGAGATATCTTTCGCATGAAGTGTCTGGTTTTTTTCTCCTGTCTTTCAAGGTCATTCCCACATAGCATTACATACATATGCCATAAATAATGGGGATTCTTTTTTTTTTTTTCATTGCTGTTTTCTGTGAAGCCAAAAAGTAGAATAAAAATCTGTCTTTGATCACCATGGAAATTATCTCTGTTGCTTGAAATCCCAGTGAGCTGCTATCCTTCAGCTGAACATCTTATAATGCTTGGCTTGTGTGTTCCTGGAACAATATTATCTTACTAGGAGTAGTAAAAAGTTAAGCAGCTAATAGACTGCTCAAAACACTCTAATTTCTGCCCCACCTCATCAGTCTTCACCTTGCCACCATCACTGTTTGTGACTGGCCTCTACAGAATGAGACTGACCTGATTACATTGTCCATTTCTTTGAAAGACAGTGCATTCATATGAAATATCCATCATATATCCCCAAAGAACCTTCATTTGTATACATGTATTTGTCCATGAATTTAGAGGAACTGAAGGCCTTTGGGCATGTACCTATAGTGTGTTGTGTTATTTGATTCAGAGGTGGGTTCCTCCTGGTTTGGACCGGTTTGCCTGAACCGGTAGCCACCCGCTGGTGTCATCACGGAGCCAGTTCAGTCGGTGCCGGTCCGTGGACACTGCCATCTTTTTTTGGGATTTATTTATTTCTTTTGGAATTTTTTTTGAAATTTTTTTTTATTTTTTTTTCTTCTGCGCATGCACAGAAGCCGAGTTGCCGGCACTGCGCATGCGCCGCCTTGTTTTCAGGGGGTTTTTTGGAATTTTTTTAAATTTTTGGCACTGTGCATGCGCACGCCCACGAGGCGTGCCCACGCGGCACGGGAGGAAGCGAACCGGCGGCGAGGTAAGTTAAAACCCACCCCTGATTTGGTTAATGATTGATTAAACATCTTACATGTTACTCAATGACCTTGGGATCCTTCATATATTGTAATTATTGAAGAATTACACTGGAGTAACAAAGGTGCTTTTTCAAGAGGCAACTGGACTATTCTGTTGTTGTTTTTTGCCTCTTGAAAAAGCACCTTTGGGACAACCATGACCTGGATGACTGAGAATCTCCATAGATATACACTGGAGTAATTTTCAGTAAGGTAAGGTAAAGGTAAAAGTTCCCCTTAAATATATGTGCTAGTCGTTCCCGACTCTAGGGGGCAGTGCTCATCTCCGTTACAAAGCCGAAGAGCCAGCGCTGTCCGAAGATATCTCCATGGTCATGTGGCCGCCATGACTAAACGCCAAAGGTGCACGGAATGCTGTTACCTTCCCACCAAAGGTGGTTCCTATTTTTCTACTTGCATTTTTACATGCTTTCGAACTGCTAGGTTGGCAGAAGCTGGGACAAGTAATGGGAGCTCACTCCGTTACGCGGCACTAGGGATTCGAACCGCCAAACTACCAACATTTCTGATCAACAAGCTCAGCATCTTAGCCACTGAGCCCCCACTTCCCTCAATTTTCAGTAAAGCAAGCATCAAAAAAGCTTTCTCCCAACTCTAATGTCTTCTACTGAATCTGTAGAAAAACTAAAATAGTAACCCTATTTCCTTTCCATTTTTAGCATAATAAAACTGGGAGGCAGTGAAAGAAGGATTGTTGTTATTATCATTTTCAGTGTTGTTGGAATTATAACTCTGCAGCATATAGGCTGTATTTTGTGACACATGAATGGATCCTGAAATTAGTCAGAAACCTCATTAAAAAATAGATTCACACCAGCAAAATATAGATTTATACTTTCTGCTTTCCTCACTTTTAGACAGCTCCTATTTTTCTAAAGAGATTTATATGCCCCAACAAGCTGAGATAAAGACTGTTTTGATGGGTTTATTTCTTCTTCCTTTTAGATTTTGCCCCACATTTTTCCATGGCTCCTTAGATAAATAAACATGTGTATAGAATGCATATAAAATCTCCTGCAAAACTCTAGGAAAGTAACATAGAATATCTTCTATCATATTCACCTTACAGTTATGCTTTTAACTTTAAGCGTGTTGTGTATATATTCTACAATGAATTTTATATTACAGTGACTGAGACAATGCATCTTAATGCTTCAAGACATTAGAAAATCCAGATACCAACATTAGCAAATGGAAAGTAGTTCAGACATTCAGTTGCTGCCCATTAGGATTTAATTAGTTCAAATGGCCTGAGAGGAATTGTCAATCTAACAATTGTAGAAAAGGTTAATAAAATTCCCCAAAGAGAGAAATTGTGCCCTCCTCCTATAGCACTTGATCCTTCACTCAGACCACAAGGATTTTATTAACCTATTTTACCCTGAAAAGGAAATTGGAGTTCAAAACAATTCTAAAGGAAAATATCATCCACAGTTCTCCCCCATATCTATTTGTGAATGCTCATCAAGCAAGGATCCCTGTCTTTTTCATCTTTAAGTCTTTTTTTCGTTAGGAAGGTATGCGTTACCTTCACTACAAGTCTGTTTTTAGCCAAATCCACCTAAGTTCTCCTAGCTCTTCACTGGGAATCCCTTAGCTCTCCCTGCCTTACCCACCTAATATATCTTAGATGTTTTATTGTTCAATATACATGTTTTACAGTTATAGTGGCAGAAATAGTAAGAGAATATAATTACCTGAACAGTATTATGAATGTTCCATATCATAACAATTTCTAGTGTAAGGGCTAATTTAAATAATGCATATTTATATGCAATCAGAGTCAGGCAAATACTTTGTTAGCAAAGGATCCCTCTGACTACACTCCTCAAAGCCACTAAGCAAAGCAGCCATTCAAAGATTCAATGTGGCAGTTAAGTGAACATCAAATAGAGGCACTGAAAAGCAGATGTGGGTGGCCTTCTGCAGAGGTGTAGGTGCAAAGATGAGAGGAAAACAGGGTTTTAGTTTATGACAAAGGGTTTGCTTGCATGATATTGGATAGAACCCAACTAGTGTACAAGTGCATATGTGTCAGTTTGTAAGAGGCATTGTAATTTATTTATTTAGTGAGTCTTACATGCTGTATTAATGGGGAAAAATTACTCTGGATGAATTACAACTCCAAAATATAGTATGTGGATTAAAACATATAACTAAATATAGCAAGGTTGTCAACCTTATTTTATGAAGTTTTCTCTCTGGTAACTTTATACTTCTAACTAGGGCATACAAAAACTTTGCCAGACCTATCCTTGAATACTGCTCACCTGCCTGGAACCCACACTGTATTTCAGACATTAATACATTAGAGAGGGTCCAGAGGTATTTTACAAGAAGAGTACTCAACTCCTCTGCTCGCAATAAAATTCCTTATTCCAGTAGACTTGAAATTTTAGGCCTGGATAACCTTGAACTACGCCGTCTACGTTCCGACCTAAGCTTAGTACCCAAGATCATCTACCTTAACGTCCTACCTGTTAACAACTACTTTAATTTCAACCGCAATAACAATAGATTAGGGCTATCAATAGATTCAAACTAAATGTAATCCACTCTAGTCTTGATTGCAGAAAATACAACTTCTGCAATAGAGTAGTGAA
>QLTV01003795.1:48507-66610 GCA_003457575.1 Thermophis baileyi | reverse complement strand
AGGGGAGGAAGCCCCGCAGCCCAAAACAGCGCTGGGAGGGGAAAAAAGCCTCGCGTCCCAAAACAGCACTGGGAGGGGTAAAAAGCCTCGCATCCCAAAACGGCGCGGGGGGGGGAAGCCTCGCATCCCAAAACAGCGCTGGGAGGGGGAAAAAGCCTCGTGTCCCAAAACAGCACTGGGAGGGGGGAAAAGCCTCGCATCCCAAAACAGCGCTGGGAGGGGAAAAAAGCTTCGCGTCCCAAAACAGCGCTGGGAGGGGGGAAAAGCCTCGCATCCCAAAACAGCGCTGGGAGGGGAAAAAAGCCTCGCGTCCCAAAACAGCACTGGGAGGGGTAAAAAGCCTCGCATCCCAAAACAGCGCTGGGGGGGGAAGCCTCGCACCCCAAAACAGCGCTGGGAGGGGGAAAAAGCCTCGTATCCCAAAACAGCGCTGGGGGGGGGAATCTCCAGAGATCTGGGAAGGCACGGGTGGCAGAAAGTGAGGAGAAAGGTAGGGCACGCTGGAGGGGATCCTGCGGAGATCTGGGAAGGCACGGGTGGCAGAAAGTGAGGAGAAAGGTAGGCCCCCCGCCCGCCCCCCATGCGCGTGCGGCCCCCGCGCATGCACGCGCATCTCCCGCATGCAAGGCAGAGACCCGAAAATCAGCTGGCCGGCGGGAGGTGTGCGCGCATGCGTGGTGGAGCTGAGCTGGGCAATGCCTCGCGTGCCCGCAAAGAGGGCTCCGCGTGCCACCTGTGGCACGCGTGCCATAGGTTCGCCATCACGGCCCTACAGCATGAAATAAATAGACAGGGGCCAATAGACTCTCAGAAGCAGCTTAGAAAAAAGCAGCTGATATACAGTATACAAGGCATAAAGAAATTGTGTCTTTTCTCCCTTTCTGTGATTTGACCACTGAAGTAATGCTTTGTTTAGTGAGTAAAATTTTATAATTGTAACTAAAAACAATACAAATATAGTCAGTTTTCTGTGTGACAAATAAAACATATTAGCTGTAGGACAGGGGTGTCAAACTGGATTTGTTCGAGGGCCGGATCAGCATTGTAGTTCTCCTCCGCAAACATCTATTTGGTAAGGCTATGTGGTGTTTTGGAGGTGACAAAAAAAGTACTCTGGAGTGCATGGGGTCATGCATATAGGAACTGTCTGCAACTTCTTGCAGATATATGTGTTCCCCAGGATCATGCAGCTGCATTTTACTGCTACAGCAATTCTGAGGAAACAACAATTTTAGTTTAAGGAGTTGTAGACAGGTTCTATATGTGCCCCTCCATGTGCTAGAACGGTGTCAAACTGGATTTCTTCGAGGGCCGGATCAGCACTGTAGTTCTCCTCCACGGGCTGGTGGGGGGGGAGCAGGGGGGAGATGGGACGGACGCCTCCTGCAGCACCCTGCTAGCCAAAAACGGGCCGCACGGAGGCCTCCCGAGGTCCCCGCACTGCCCGTTTTCAGCCTCCCCGGCCTCCAGTAGCACTCTGCCGGCCAGAAACGGGCTACACAGAGGCCTCGTTTTTGGCCAGCAGAGTGCTGCAGGAGGCCGGGGAGGCTGAAAACGGGCGGTGTGGGGGCCACACGTGGCCCGTTTTGGCCGGCAGAGGCACCACGGGCCGGTCCATTGATATTTCCAGGCCGGCCCCATGGGCCGGATTTAAGCACCCCGTGGACTGGATCCGGCCCGCGGGCCTTGAGTTTGACACCCCTGTGCTAGAAGTTACTTTTTGCTTTTAAATAGAAAACATTGCACAATCTTACTAGTTACACAAAGCTGTTTCTCCCATTTTCTTCACTGTTCTAATGTAAATGAAATGCTAAAAACACATGGTTTATGGTTAATACTTTTCCGTTTCAACAATGACTACAGTACTGTAGTAACTGGTAAGTATGTGACAGCTGAGGAAAGTTGGCCTTATCAGTAACATACAGCAGGCAAAATCCCCCCAAAACAAATGCTATGGAAAGAGGTCACATGTCTATTCTATTTGCACAAATTATTTCCAATCTTGTATGTGTCAAAGGGACTGGGAGTAAAGGAAGGTCAAGTAAAACATTAAATCTCTTAAGCAGTGCACAGTGAATGAACATCCCCAAAGCACTATGAAATTCATCAATAAGCATCTATTTCACAAGTTATTAGTATTTACTGAATTATCTATAATCAGTCCTGCATCCGTGATTTCATCTGAATACCACAAAAGGAAAGTGGAATACCACAAAAGGAAAGTGGAATACCACAAAAGGAAAGTGTGTAACTTAGTTTCCCTCACAAAACTACTTCCCCACAAAACTACTTTATAGATAAAGCAAAAAGCCCGTGTGAGCAATGAAGAGTGGTTCACCACAGAAGCTGGATAAAGCATCAGTTTTCTGCATAACCCCTCTTCTCCAGATGACCAAAATACAATGAAAAATATACACAAATGGGATTAAAAACTGACTCGTACTAATCTGCAACTTTATTTGTACAAATATTTTTATCTTGATGGAACAATGTGGAGGAGTGCTTTGAGTGGCACCAAACTAGTCTCCTCCATAAAGAATAAAGAATTACTCACTCCAACTATAAAAGAAGGACAAGTCAATCCAAAGCCTGTAGTAAATTTGGGCAAAAACAGAGGTATGTCTATTAGAAGAGATCAGATGTATTAAAATGCCCAGCTGATTATTCTAGCAATGCATTACTGGGATAGCTATCACAAATAGAAAATTATCCTGAGTGGATACTTGGATTTAGCTGGGGTGGATAACTCCCAGCCTCCCCACAGCAGCCAGCATGAATACAAAATAAACACTAAGGTTGATACATCCAGACAAATTAATACTGACCTCAGATTTCATCTTGATTTTACTGGGGACACTCTGGGTAACATTTACCATTTAATCTACCCTAATGTCTCCATATCTTCAGGCCTGGTTTCTCAGCTGACATAACATGACCTGGGTCTGCCTACACTACTATACAAATGCAGATATGCCCACCCTCGGTAACAAATATAGGGAGCCTCCAACAATAAAGATTAATGATACCCAGGACTATAGAAGTGGATTTAGCTATAATTTGAGTAATTTTGACTTAAATATACTTCTTAAATACCATAGTTACAAGGTTTCCAAACCACTGGTGAGCAAGTTCATGGCCCACAACAAGGGCTACCCACTGGCGAGACGAAGAACAAGAGTTTTTGGGATCAATCAGCAGTGCAGTTTCCCTGCATAGGAGAAAGAACATAGATGGAACAGTGTGACATTAGAAAAGTGAAATTTAAAAGCTTAGTCAAGTTTGAGAACTCATTTAACCCAAACTCATGTGGAAACAGTAAAATTGTTCTTCCATATCTACCAAGATGCAACAAGGAGATACATTTTTCAGAGCACTCATAAGAAGAACGCACTCCTCAAAAGCCAGTTAGTCCATTAAATGACTAGGTAGAAAACTCCCAATTGAGTAAATGTGTGTATCTATGAAGATAATAGGTTGCTATGGTTATTTGAATTGTAATACAAGGATGTTTCTTATGGTCAGTGACCAGTCCAGTTTTAATTATAATAAAACAACTACATTTTTTCAGTGATTTAAGAATTCACTCCAAAATACTTCTATTAAAAACTCCATGATATCATGATTTCAGCACATTTTATAAACTGACATAAATCAAGAATAAAAGGATGTTTTATGGATCCTGCTGCTGCAAATTCCAGATCTGTGCTCTCAAATTCACAGGTTCCTTGGTAGTGGCGAAGCACTCCACCAGAATGACCGTGAGAGGCCCTAACTTGTCCTCATTTCGGGTATACTCAGGTTTGTGGGGCAACGCGTCTGCCAGCTGGTTGCGCCCGGTTGGCACATATATCACCCAAAAGTCAAAGCACGTAAAGAACAATGACCATTGAACCTGTTGCTGGTTCAGAGTCCGGGCCGTCCGCAGATCCTCCAGATTGCGATGATCAGTCCGAACCTCAATTTGATGCTAGGCACCCTCCAAATGGTGATGGCATGTCTCAAAGGCCACCTTCACGGCCAGCAGTTCCTTGTCCCATATTGTGTAGTTCCTTTCCGCCGAGGACAACTTCCAGGAGTAGTAGGTGCAAGGAAACAAGGTACTTGAAGGAGCGTAGGCTTTCAGGAGAAGGGCCCCGACGGCAACATCTGACGCATCCATCTCCACCAAAGGCCGTGCTGGATAGGGATGCTTCAGGATGGGCTCTGAGGCAAAGGCAGCTTTTATACCGTTGAAGGTGTCCTGCTCTTTTGTGCCCCAGTGGAACTTCAACCCCTTCTGTAACAGGTTGGATAGAGGTGCAGTCAAGGCGGTAAACCACTGATGGTTTACCATTACACTGATGGTAGTAGTTTGCGAAGCCCAGGAACCATTGCACGTCCTTCACCCGACGTGGGGGCTGCCAGGCCCACAGCGCCTCCAATTTCTTAGGATCCATTTCCACATCCTTGGGGGAGATGCGGTGGCCCAGGAAGTCAATGATCGTCTACGTGAATTGGAATTTTTCACGCTTCACGAAGACTTAATACTCTTGCAGTCACTGTAACACCAAACGGACATGCTTCCAGTGCTCTTTCGGGGAGGGAGAGTAGATCAAGATATCATTCAGGTAGATGACCATGAAACAGTCCAACAGATTGCAGAAAACATCATGCATGAAGTGCATGAAGACAACGGGACCGTTGGTCAGGCCAAAGGGCATCACCATGTATTTGAAGTAGCCACAGCGTGTCCTTTTTTTTTTTTAATAAAAAGTTTTTTTTATTTTTTTCCACAAACATTACATATTTTATGAACAAAGTGTTGTCCGAATCACTCTTACAAAGCTTTCCATATACATAATCCATTTCATTATCATCTCTTTGTTTCAATTCCAACCCATAATATTCTCCTTACATATTTCTTTATCTTAACTCATTTTCTTCTTAATACATACAGTACATAATATTACTAATCGCCCAAAATTCCTAATGCCTTACAATAACATCCATTTACTAACTTCTACATATATTTCTCATATTTTCTGTTCCTTTATAATTCAACATCTTCTCATGCTTTAATTACTTTAATTTAATTTAAGTTGCATTTGAAATAAAACAAATTACCCTTTCACATTCCATCTACTGTTCTGTTTTACTATAATCAATATACATCGTCATCTTCAAACCTTACACAAAAACCCTTTGATTTAATTAACAATCCAAAATTAAAAATGTATCAAATTTCCCCTCCCACTTTTTCTACTAAATCTGTTTACAACTGTAAATCCCAGTGAAATCATCACATTGTTTTTTATTTTCAGTCCCTTCTTCTTCCATGTTATTTTCTTGTTCCTCATTTATCTCTTTTACCACCTCCTCTGCTGTTCCTTGCTTTATATATTCCAACAAAGTTTCTGACTCTTCTCCTATTTCATACTCTGTGTATTCCAACAAAATTTCTGATTTTTTATCACCTTTTACAGTTTCACACACATTTTTTAACATGTCAAATAATTCCTCATACATCCAAATTTCCATATTACCAATTTAAGCTTTTTATATTATATCACAGTCAATTAAAACTTAAGGTCCATATAATCTCTTTTTTATTTTCAATTTCTTATTGTGTCCAATTCAAATAATAGTCCAATCCGTACCAATTCCAAAATTTTATTGTCCTCCACAACCATAGAAAAAATAAAGCCAGTGTAGGCAAAACAAAGACTTCTTAAAAATTCTCAGCCTTTCCACTTTAACTTCTTACAGCCAAGGTCAGACAGCTGCACTTTCTCTCCTACAATCCACAAGTTGTTGCAATATTTTCTTCTCTCCAGTAGATGGCACTCTCCAATCCCCAATATGCTCACACCAGCTGATTGTCAAAGCTGTCAAAAATCACTTTAAATCCACACACACACACACACAAAAGACTTTCTCACAAATTTCTTCCTTCTGTTATTTTATATTTCTCCAATTGAAATTATATCCAAGGTACAAGTAATCTTCTTGGTCTTTAATATTTTAGCCTCCATTTTTTTTCCCCTTTCCTCTTTGCAGTTCCCAAGTGCCAATTAGCTGCTATGTCAGCTTGGGAAATTCTTTTAAATTCCACAAAAAATTGCCTTTTACCTGTGAGTTGGTCACTTTCTCACCCGGTTTCAGCACTTTGTCCAAACACCGCTCCTGCACATAAACTTGGTCCGGTTGCCCCAGCTTTGTAGCGGTCATTCGAAAATGGCTGCCGCCCCCGCCGCCGGTCCGAAGAGCTGTCTCTGACCGATCGAGGAACTTGCCTGCTCATCTAGGTCGTCCAAGATGCCTCTCCTTTTTCACCGTCCCTACAGGACGGTTCTGGTTCGAAGACCCCCCCGACAGCGGTTTGTCAGCCTGAGTTTCGTGAAGCTCAGCGGAGCTCACTATTTCCCAGCCTGTCTCGCTTCTGGTTTCCTACCAGCCACAGCGTGTCCTGAAGGCCGTCTTCCACTTATCCCTCACTGTGATTCGGACCAAATTGTAGGCTCACCGCAGGTTCAGTTTGGTGAAAATCCGGTCCTGGCTCAGCATCTCTATAAGCTCGGGGATGAGCGGCAGAGGATATAGATTGTACATGGTGATAGCATTCAGTTTGCAATAGTCGCAACAGAGTCTTAACTCCCCAGATTTTTTCTTTACAAAAAGCACAGGAGCAGCCAAAGGAGACGTTGAGGGCCAGATGAACCCCTTCTGCAGATTTTTGTCCAAGAATTCCTGGAGAGCTACCAACTCGGGTTCGGAAAGGGACTAAATCCAGCCCACCGGCACTTTCGCATCTGGGACCAGGTCTATCGGGCAATCATAGGAACGGTGAGGTGGCAACCTCCTTCTCCCCAAACACATCGGCGTAGTGCATGATCTTGGAGGGTAAATCCAACGACTGCTCGCTGGTCGTCTCTCCTGCGCAGGTGTGGAGGTGATGAGCACCACGCTTGAGGTTGGTGAAATCCACCAACCCCGACGACCATAGGATCTACGGATCGTGGGCTAGTAACCACTTGAACCCAAGCACTAATGGAAAGTGAGGCGCTGCTGCCATGTAGAACTTGAGCTCCTCCACATGTGAGTCGATATGCATCCGAAGGGGTTTCATAGCAGCATCCACAGGTCCAGAGCAAAGTGGCTGACCATCAATGGTCTCCACCAGGACTGGCGGGGTCATCTGCTGCTGGGGAATAGCCCACTGGGTGGCAAAGTCAGAGTCCATAAAATTTGCTGTGGCCCCAGAGTCCACCATGGCCCAGACCACCACATCTCCCTTGCCAAGAGGCAACCAAAATTACCAAGTGTTTGATGGGGTGGGACATGGTGGCTGGGATTGGCCCGCCGCAAAGTGAGGCAGGCCTACGGAGCCCTCTAGGCCAGGCTCTGGCCATTTCCCACCAACAGCTTCTTGATCTTGGCCAGACACTTGGAAGCCATATGCCCCAGGCCCCCACAGTACAAACACAGCCATTCGTGTCGTCATCGGTCCTTCTTGGCCTGGTTGAGGTGCGGATGAGTGGCCACAAGCTGCATGAGCTCCTTCGGAGTATCCGGAGCCTCTGGCTTCTTAGGCGGCGCTGGCGAGCCAGTGATCCATCGTCTCGCCCTGCGCTGCTGCAACTGAGCATCTATGCGCAAGCACAGATACAACAGGTCCTGGAGTGTCGGGGAGCAGTCAGTGTGGGCCAACTCGTCCAGCAGCTCTGAGAGCCCTTCCTGGAACTGGTCCATGAAAGCGGCCTCGTTCCACTGGATGCCCTGGCTGACCGCTTGGAAGTCGCTGATGTAATGTGCGACCAGCCAACGCCCGTTGTAGCTCCCATAAACGCCTATTTACCATCTGCACCTTTACGTGGTCCTCAAACATAATACGCAGCTGCGTGCAAACCCCCGCATAGTCGTCCAGTAATGGGCTGGGCTGGGTCAAAAAAGGGGTCACCCAATGAGCTGCAGACCCCGTCAAGAGGCTAATCAGGAAGCCCACTTTGTCCCGGTCTGTGGGAAAGTCCTCTGGCCGTAGGCTCATGTATAGCTGGCATTGCCCAAAGGCGGTGGGAAATTGGGCCAACATCCTGTCAAACGTATCTGTGACCACTACAGGGAATTTGCGGTGAGGCTGGCAGCCTGCAACTGGGCGAGTTGGGAGGAGAGAAATGCCATCTGTTGAGCTAAGTGAGCATTATCGGCAAGGAGCTGCTCCATCTTGTCTGGCTACACCCAAAGTCCTGCTCAAGAGACTGGGTGGGGTGGAGTTGTTAGGCCAGGAACAAACTGTTGTGACCCAGGTGGTCAAGGCAAGGCAGGTCTCTAGAGAGTCCTTTATTGCTCTCAATCAAGCCGTGGTGGCGCATTAGTTAGAATGCAGTACTGCAGGCTCCCTCCAGGAGTTCGATTTTGAGCAGCTCAAGGTTGACTCAGCCTTCCATCCTTCCGAGGTCGGTAAAATGAGGACCCAGTTTGTTGGGGACAATATGCTGACTCTGTAAACCGCTTAGAGAGGGCTGTAAGCACTATGAAGCAGTATATAAGTCTAAATGCTATGCTATGATATAAATGTTCCAGCAAACGGCCCTCCAACGACCAGTAAGGCTCCACCCCCTCGCTAACCTGAAGGCAGCCACCCTCAGTCCCCCAAACAACAGCCCCTATATTACAAATAAAGTCCACAGAGTAGGAGCATGCTCACAGCGCAAGGTCCAAGGTTCCAAGTCCAGTCCATCTGGCTACGCGAGTCCACAAGGCAGAGTCCAGGCAGAAGACAAATGGCAGCCCTCAGGGCAAAGACAAGGTACAAGGCAACAGGCAGTTCTAAAGGCAGGGCAGGGCAGGGCAGGGCAGGGCAGGGCAGGGCAGGGCAGGGCAGGGCAGGGCAGGGCAGGGCAGGGCAGGGCAGGGCCAGGCCAAGCCAAGCCAAGGACCAAAAGCATCCCACAAGACAAGGGCAAGGTCCAAGACAAGGCAGAAAGCGGACCTTCTCCTGAGTAGCCTTGCAGCCTTTCTCTGAGCTTGCCTATGCTCCGCTCTCTGTGCCCTTGGATCGAATCGAGGAGGCAGCTGTTTCTCATCAGAGTGGAACTGCTGCCTATCAGCACCACTGCCTGTCAGCAGCCGATCCTCCCCTGTGTCTGTGAAAGCAGGCAGCTCTCCATCTGCTCGACCACCTCCCCCAACACCTGAGGGGCCTGGGATAGCATCATCCTCAGTCCCTGGCCTCTCTAAACATGCCAAAGGAGACGTGCCATCCTTGTCGGACGGTCCGTGTTCCAACTTCTCCTCATCCTCTGAACCGTACTCTGATGGGGCCATGACAACATGTGCATGATGACACTGTTATTTTGGTAATAAGACTAGAATAATTTTTTGTTTTAATTTTTTGTTGTTTTGGAACTAGTAAATAAACAACGGTGATATTATTACCACCACTGTACCAATGCAGACAGGTGCCAGATTACACTTGCATTTAAAGGTGGGGAAGGTAACTTTGTGGTAGCTGAGAGTCATGTGATATAGGAAAATGTCATATTTCCTAAGAAGTCAGGGCAGAGTTTGTTTTATACACACACACACACCTACTTTACAAGGCATTTATTCTTTTTTGGTTGAAAAGGCAGGAACTTGTAGCTCAACAATTTTACTATCTGCAGTGTGAACTCTTTTGGGGCATTTTTTAAAAAGGCTTGGGGACCAAATGTACTGGGCAGATAGCCAATATGATCCATTATGTAGAGTCTAATTCATGTACCTTTGTAAAGTATAACAAAATGCAGAGAAAAGGGATAAACAGCCCACAAAATTATTGGAGAATTATATTGTTGCAAAGAGTTCATCATTTTAAAAAATATGTAAATAACAACTAGAACTACTGTAAAATATAATTATTATTTCCTTGTTAAAAACCATGACTTTTATCTAGTAAAGCAGCATGCCAAAGGAAGATTAAATATTTTCTCTTTCTCTTATCTTTTCTTGAGAGAATTCACCCTAAAAGTGATTGAAATTATAATTAGTCAAGATTTGAAGCTGGAACTGTGATTACACTTAAAGCTGTATACACTTTCATTAAAGAATTAATTCATTTCTAAGAAAACTTATGGAAGAAAATGTCAATTTTCACATCTTATATATACATTCTTAACTGTTGTTAACAGAGCAATATATGTACATTTTATTGAATTCGTGCTTGTGCTCCCCCATATCTCCTTTGATAATGCCATGAAGAGACTGAAAGCTTTCACTTACAGTGGAACTGTTCTAGCTTCTCCAATGCTAGAAAACAGAACACTCTTAAGACAAAACCAAGCAAAAAGCCTTATGACTTAGTGTGTTCTGTTACTATAGTTTGTAAACCATGTTTTACAGCTGGCATAGTTGAATCCAATCAACTGTGATTTATTCAACAAATCATGGCTGATAGTGCAATTTCACTATACGTGGTCCCTGGAACTTCACCTCCAACAAAAACTGCCATATATCAGTAGCACAATTTTCATGCATTTGGGGACAGGAAATAGAAAACTGTAATGCAACCTTTGAAATATACTTAACATAGTTTTTTTTAAAAAAATCCTCAAACTTCCCCCCTTCCCAGAAAAACAAAGATCATCCCTTCCTCCTCACCACTTTGTATCAACTGCAGCCCTTAAGCTCTCACAAAAGGTTGCCCACTCCAGCTAAACACAATGACTCTGTACATCCAATACAGGTAGTCCTTGACTTACAACCATTTGTTTAATGACCATTTAAAGTTATGACAGTGGTGAAAAAAAATGACTTATGACTGGTCCTCACATTTATGACTGTTGCAATGTTCCCACAGTCACACAACCAAAATTTGGCCACTTGGCAACTGGCATATATTTACAGCAGTTGCAGGATCATGTGGTCACCGTTTGCAACCTTCCTAGAGGGGTCTAGAACGACTCAGAGCGGCCAGGTTGGCATGGATGGGTGGGCATGACAGGGTGGGTGTGGCTGGGAGGGCGTGTCCAGGTGGGTGCAACCGGCTCAGCCCTGCTGACTCAGCACAGCTGGCTCGGCATGGAACAAGTTGCATGGGCTAACTCGACATGGGGACAACTCGGCGCCCTACCAGATCCTCGCCTCCCCGAACTGCCAGCAGCCAAGCGCATGCACACACACACACACCATTCCGAGTTTGGGGACTTTTATCCACAGAGGAAGGAGAGGTCGAAGGAGAGGTTCTTCTCCCCAAGCCCGGGCACGATTGGCAGCTTGCCTCTTTGGATGTGGATAGAAGTCCCCAACCTTGGAATGGTACATGTGTGTATGTGTGCACGTAGCACGCAGGAGACGTCCTTCTGCCAAAGCCCAGACATCTGAGCATTGGTGTTTCCCTGTCCGGTGCCCCCCCCCGGAGGCAAAGCAGGAGGTATAGGCCAATGCTGCTGCGCATGGAAGCGTGGAGGAAAAAGTTTGCAGGAAGCAGTTTCCTCAGAGTCCAACTTCTGCCTTGACAGAGAGGAGGAGGATTGGCAGCTTGCCTTGGGGAGGTCCTTCTCCCTAAGCCCGGGCAAGATTGGCAGCTTGCCAGCTCGGATGTGGATAAAACTCCCCAAGCTTGGAATGGTGTGTGTGTGTGTATAAAAATATGTGTGCAGCATGCCAAAGGAGGCGTCTTTCTCCCCAGCCCGGATATCCGAGCATTGGCATTTCCCTGTCCGGTGCCCCCCAGTCCTGCACAAGGGGGATGGCCAGGCTTCTCGAAAGGGAATCCCCATTTCCAAGCAGTAAGGATGCTGGCTTGTTGGGGCAGCATTCTAACCTGTCAATGGACCAAATCAATAGACCAAAACACAGGTTTGCACGTGGGCAGAGACGACTCGAGAGACTCACGTGCTGTAGGCTGTTCCCGAGAGGCCAGGAAAGAAGCAAAGGGATGGTCCCAGAGTGACTCCTGCCCCAACAAACCTCCCTCGCACAAAACTGGGATGCACTGCTCCCCTGCCTTCTCCTCCTCCTCTCTAGAGATCTGTCAAAGCAGAAGTTGGACTCAGAGGAAACTGCTTCCTGCAAACCTTTTCCTCCATGCTTCCATGGGCAGCAGTGTCCCACCTTCTGCTTTGCCTGGCCAGTCTCCATCACACAGCTCCCCCACCTCCTCCTCTCCAGAGATCTGTCTAGGCAGAAGTTGGGACTCAGAGGAAACTGCTTCCTGCAAACTTTTCCCTCTGCATTTCCAAATGCAGCAGTGTCGCCCTCCGCCTCCTGTTTTGCCTCTGGGGGAACACCGGACAGGGAAACGCCAACGCTCGGATGTCCGGGCTTGGAGAGGATGTCTCCTTTGATGTGCTGCACACACGCACACACACCATTCCAAGCTTGGGGACTTTTATCCACATCCGAGCTGGCAAGCTGCCAATCGTGCCCAGGCTTGGGGAGAAGGACCTCTCCTCTCCTTCCTCTGTGGATAAAAGTCCCAACTCTGAATGGTGTATGTGTGTTCATGCGCGAGCACCTAGAACACCAAAGGAGAGGTCCCAAACGCAGAATGGTGCGTGTGTGTGTGTGTGTGTGGGGAGGTGAGCTGGTGGGGCACTGAGCATGTCAAGTTAGCCAGTGCGACTTGTTCCACACTGACCCGGCCGCACCGAGTCAGCAGGGCCAAGCCTGTGTGCCCACCTGGCCACACCCACCCAGCCACGCCCACCTGGTCGTGCTGACACAGCGGCATGCCCACCCAGCATGCTGACTGAGCCACGCCCACACTGTCATGCCCACATTTTGCAGGACAATGTGCTAAAAGGAATGGGAGGCTGAAAAACAAGACTCTCCATAATAGAAATCACTGTGGAAGCCTGGCAACACAATATACTTCCAAGAAATTGTGTAGCAGCCAAGCCTAACAAGACAATTGGGAAGAGGTTAGCAATGTAATGAAAGCTTCTCTGTACTCTCCTGGCCCAAGGACTAGAGAGGTTAAGCATACCTGGGAAATTTTGTATGGAAGAAGTCTCTGTTCCCCAAATTGTGAATTTGGACACAGTTTATGTGATTGCCTACTATTGATAAGGGATATGACTGGCTTTGCAGATTGGTTAAACTTGTTTTTTGGAACAAGGCTGATATGTAACCAAGTTGCTAAATGCTCAACTGTCAGGCGCAAAAGATCAGGACCACACGTGAAGGTCCAATTAAACTAATGTATTGCTACTCAAACCTATGCACAAGAAATCTTCTCAACTAACAGTTAACACTTGCTTGGGGTTAGATAAGGGTCAACAGATTCAAGGTTAGTTGGACTTAGTTCACTTGTGGCAATGTAGGGATTCTAGGCTGATCCCTCTTTTAACTCTGCCTCCAGGTTCTGCCACTCCTCCTCCTACTTCAACAGAAACTGTGTTTTATTAATAGAAGCCAGAATTTTTAAGCACAACTTAATGCTTGGCTGCTTCAATAAATCATCATTAGATCTAAACATAGTAGGATAGTTTGCCATGCTATGGTAAAGGCTGATTTAGCAGCAAACACATCCAAGTACACCTAAGCCAGCTATGATTTGGTTTGCTCAGTTTAACATGTAAATATTATGCCCTGGCTCTATCTGCCCAGAAAGAAACAGGAAACAAAGCTATTAACTAAAAGTAAACCATGGTGTCAGACTTTGGTGCTAGTGAATGGATGGTGCCAGGGGGACTTACATTTATATATTACATTAATCTTCACACAGTCACAGATTGCTCAAAAATGATGCGCACATAAGCACATTTCCACTGATCTTGCCTTAACTTACATTTCTGAACTACAGGAAGTCCTCGACTTATGACCACAACTGGGACTGGAACCTCAATTGTTGAGCGAAGCGGTTATTGAGACATTGCGTGATTGCTTCACTCAACGACTGAAATCCTGGCACTCACGGTTGCATTCATTAAGCGATATTGCAGGTCATTAAGCAGGTGGAGACCTGACTCTCTGCTCTGCATCTGAAAATCCTCTGTGCTGAAATCCAACCGGATTTTTCAGCCCCAAACTGGAAAGTCAAGTTTCTCTACTCTGGGTCTGAAAATCCTGCTTGAATTTTGGCATGGAGGATTTGCAGCACCACAGTGGAGAGACTTGCCTCAACCCCACTGACTTTCTGGGGAAGCCAACAGGGAAGATTGCAAATGGCAATCACTAGATCGTGGAGTGCTTGGCAAAAGGCTGTAAATGTGAATGGGTTGCCAAATCGCAATCATGTGACTGGACTGAGGGGGTGCTACAATGGCTGTACCTTCAAACACAGGTTGTAATTCCCTTCATTTAGCACCATTGTAACTTCCAATGGTCACTGAACAAATGGTCATAAATCGAGGACTACCTGTAGAATGATATATAAAATCAATAAGCTGGGGTCAAGAATAAGGAGGAAAAAATGGTAAATAAAATGGAAACAAACACTTAGCTTGTTTTCATGACCATGCTGGAAAAAAACAAAGAAAGTACATGGCTCTCATGTTTATAGTTGTAATATCGGTACTATGGTGTAGCAATGGATGTGACGGTAGTTTAGTTATGTCCAGGCAGATGTTATTAAAATGCAAAAGTATTATGATTCTTGAATCATTATTCATATTTATTTCTGCAATGATCTTCCGAAGAACATACTTGTTCATGCTATCCAAGATGGAACACAGTTCAAGTTAGCTACTTCATGCTAATCAGTACAAAACCTAATTCATTCCAACTCTTTACAACTCACTTGATAAATTTGGGGAAATTAATGAACATGGAAACATGAACATAAGAATATGGAAAGAATATAGTATTTTAATACCATACCTATAAGTAACAAGGCCCCAGTTCTCCATGGCACCTTTTAAAATAAATAAAAAGTTTTATTGATATTGATGCACACAACATTCTTCTGAAGTGTATTATAATGTAAAGAAAGCTCAGGACTTCAGAAAAATATAAAGTATTTACCTGCTGCAAAGTCTGCAATAGCTACGAGATCAATTTTTGGGAGAGGGTAAGGAACACTGAAGTAGTCTTTATAGAAAGGCAAGGTTTTAGCAGCAACCTACAGAAATACAAATATAAAACATTATAATATGGCCCGTTTGACTTTATATTACCCATCTGTTAGTAACTGACCATGATATTGTAATTCAATCTTTACTTCTAGATAGCTTGAAGCATTTTTAAATTTCTCACTAAATAAAGATACCATAACTTCATGATTTACCAAATTATAAGGCATCATAAAATGTATGTCTATTGTATGTATGTATGTATGTATGTATGTATGTATGTATGTATGTATGTATGTATTTAATTAGATTTATATGGCCGCCCATTCAATCTCAGTGATTCTGGTAGGCTTACAAACAATAAAAACCCAATATAAAAAGAATAAAAACAATAACACCCCCACCCCCCGGCAACAACAAGCAATCAAACAAGCCACTTAATGGGCTCCATCCCACTCTGGGTTCCCCAGGCCCGTTGGCAGAACCAGGTCTTCAGGGCTCTGTGAAAGTGTCAAAGTAGGGGTCAGTCTAATCTCTGCAGGGATGATGTTCCAAAGGAAGGGAGACACCAAGGGGAAGGTCCTTCTTCTGGGTCCCGCCAAATATACCCCCTTAGGAGACGGGACCCATAACATTCCCTGCCTCCCCACTCTGGTGGGTCGGGTGGATGTAACTGGGAAGAGACAGTCCTTCAGATAACCTGGCCCCAAGCCATGTAGGGCATTAAAGATGACAACCAGCACCTTGAATTGTACCTGGAAGCAAATTGGCAGCCAATGCAGCTCCCACAGGAGAGGTGACACATATGCCCACTTGGGTCTGCATGACGATATATGATGGCATCTGAACTGGACGGTTTTATTCTAGCAAAGTAAATGCCTTCGCTTGACGCATGACTGGGTATCTACCTCCATATTGTGCCCCCAATACCCCATGTCCATCGGTAACCAATAAAATGCCGCAAAGGTGTTTTGGAAACTCCGAGGCGGGATGGTGAGAAGAGGTCATCCTTGGGACACCGCGACCTTAAATACCAGGCTGGAACCGGTTGAGAGGGAGTCTGTGCAGATGGCTAGTTCTCCCCCCTCAAACTCCTAAGCAGTTACAGCAAAAGCATACAAAATATTCAACCCACAAAGCCTCCTCCCCTGCTGAGAATG
Source organism: Thermophis baileyi (assembly GCA_003457575.1). Taxonomy (NCBI): domain Eukaryota; kingdom Metazoa; phylum Chordata; class Lepidosauria; order Squamata; family Dipsadidae; genus Thermophis; species Thermophis baileyi. The sequence continues at coordinate 50,481 of QLTV01003795.1, read as the reverse complement.
GTAGTGTTCCAACAGGGACCTGACATGCTGCCCCCCTTAGAAGGAGATCCGCACCTGGAAGAGAAAAAAAAAGGGGGGGGGAAGAGAAGGGAAAGCATAGAAAGGTTACAATTACTTTGGTTTGTCAGGATATTGACCATGAAAACGTTTAAGTAACTTAGGGGCTTTGACATGACATTTATCAACCCACTCATTTTGGGAGCTAGGGAAATCCTTCCATGCCACTAAGTATTGAACCTTTCCCCTGTGTGTGTGTGAGTCAAGGATCGCCTTAATTGCAAAATGTTGTTCCCCCTCTATCATAAAAGGTTCAGGAACAGGAGGGGGTCGTGGCCTCAAAGGAGACATGTTTTCAGGTTTTAACAAGCTGCAGTGAAAGACAGGGTGACCTCGTCTTAGCGACTTTGGTAACTCCAGTTCTACAGTAACTGGATTAATGATGCGTTTGATGGGAAAGGGACCAATAAACTTAGGGCCTAATTTTTAGAGGGTTGTAAGGATTGGAGGAATCATGTGGACAAATATACACAATCCCCAATTTTAAACTCCTTAGGTTCAACCCTTTTTTTTATCAGCCTGGACTTTGTAAGCATTCCTAGCTTCACCAAGGGCCTTTCGTATAATGGGCCAGGTGTTTTGTAGTTGAGTGAGCCACTCTTTCAACGATGGAATTACAGAATTTTTTACTGGCAATTCAGGCATAGGTTTAAATTCTTGTCCTGTAGCTACTTGGAACGGAGTGAAACCAGTGCTACTGTGCACCGCATTGTTGTAGGCCACCTCAGCAAACAGCAGGAGGTCGGTCCAGTTGTCTTGTTGATAGTTGATAAAGCATCTCAGGTACTGTTCCAGAACAGAGTTGGATCATTCAGTTCCGCCATTAGTCTGGGGATGGTGACTAGAACTTAGTCCTTGCTTGGTTCCAAATAAATCCAAAAAGGCCCTCCAAAATTTGGAGGTGAATTGGACCCTGTCTGAAATTATTTGCTGTGGAGCACCATGTAATCGATAGATGTGGTGTAGGAACTTTTCTAGTCCTTTAGCCGTGGGAATCTTTTGGCAAGGGACAAAGAGGACCTGTTAGAGAAAAAGTCCGTTACAACCCAAATTACTGTGTTCACTGAGCTTTCAGGAAGTTCTACAATAAAGTCCATACAAATTTCTGTCCAGGGTGCTGAAGGCTCAGCTACCGTTTGGAGGAGGCCTGGTGTCTTCCCTTCCCTTTGCTTTGCTGACACGCAAATCGGGCAGCTGGAGACATAGCTTTCAATGTCTTTTGAGGGAAGGCCACCAAAATTGTCTTTTTATGAGATGTAAAGTTTTTACAAACCCAAAGTGTCCCACCTATTTGGCGTCGTGGCACGCTTGCATAACTTTAAGTCTGTCAGTATATAAGGGTTCATGAATTGGGATAGACATGGTAACAGGTCAGCCAATGGGGACTGTTTGGTGACCCAGACGGCTTGGAGCCTGTGCGTGGCTTAGGTTCACTGCTCTGTACAATATATTAGCCTCTATCTCTCTACTCTGTAATGACTTGCTTCTGTGAATATTACTTCTGTGCTTCTGGATTCTGAGTTCTGGTTCTGGCTTCTGCTGTATGGTATTGTATATAAAGAAGTTTCTTATGTAGATGAATCCTGCAGAATTATTTAATTGTGTGTCTGATTGATTGCTGCAAACTCTGACAGGTTATGGGCCCAGAGCACACAGAAAGACTGAACAGTAATTAAGCTGAAGGACTGCCTGTGTTATAGTTAAAGAGAACAAGGCAGAGAAAGATTGCAGGATGGCTGTTGATTTTGAGGAGAGCTCTCTGCCTCGTTTGGGACAGAAGAATTATATTATTTGGGCTGCAAAGATGGAATGTTTCCTGAAGGCTAAGGAGCTATGGGATATTGTTGTTAATCCACCCCAAGGGCCATTAGCAGCTGCAGAGGAAAGGCAGCATGATAAGGCACTGGTCTACATCAT
>QLTV01003795.1:15434-43583 GCA_003457575.1 Thermophis baileyi | reverse complement strand
AAGTGAGGCAAGATGAAGCAAGACATAAAGAAGGTAATAACAGAAAGATTGTTCTTTAGACTTTGAGATGTGTGAAGGAACAAAGGAAATGGAAAAATGTCAAACCTCAATATTCACAGTTAGCTAACCACAAATGTAAATACAGGAAACTTAGATACGTTTGCAAGAACAAGATATTTAGCTTTCTTTAGTATGGCAACAAGGGCTAATCCATAATGTAACCAATCATTGATATTTCCGTGTTTTGCTACTTTTGAGGAGTATATAAGTGTTTGCTTTTCCATAAGAGTTTGTTCAGATGTTGCTTTTGCAATATTGCTCTGAACCTATTTGCGCAAATAAATCAAGCTTATTTTGATTCCGTGGTCTGAGTCTTGTCATTTCCTGCAACAATATTGTGCAATTATCGAGAAAATTGTACAGAGCCCGGCTTGAACCACATGATTCTGTGGAGCAGCATTTTGTACACATGCAGACTCTATTTGTTGAGTTAGAACAATGTGGAATGAAGATGCCTGAATCTCAGAAAGTGCTGTTGGTGTTAAATAGTGTTGATGAAACATGGGACATTGTTTCAGCAGTTTTTGAGTGCAAACCAGAGCAGGAGTTGCGTATGGAGGCCCTAAAAGCCTGTTTAATTTCTGAAGAGCAGAAACACCATTTTAGAAAAAGCCACGAGGAGAAATTCCTGAGGTGGGAGCCCAAGGAGCAGAGAGAGAACTGCAACAGACAAGATGTCTGCACAGAGAAATGTAACAGACTGGCTGCCTGCAGTCCAGAAAAGTAACAGAAGAGACCAGAATACAGCCCAGCAAACATTTTCTAAGCAGAAAGACCAGGAACAACGGTGGTGTTTCATCTGTGGTGAAAGGACTCATTTAAAGATGGACTGTTTGCAAAGAAAGAACTATTTGCAAGGAAGAAACTATTTGCAAGACAGAAACTGTTTGCAAGGAAGAAAATCAACTGATGGACAAGTTGCTGTGGCAAAAGTTAGCTATTGCAATAGCAGAGACAAATGGTTAATAGACAGTGGGGCTAGTCAAACAATTGTTAATAATTCTAAATTATTTTTCAGAATGGATCCAGCTGGAGGTGATGCAGTGGCCTTGGCAAATGGCCAGAAGGCTAAAATCACTGGAAAAGGCAGTGTAATAATCCCATGTTTGGAGGAAAAGTTTGGTAACATATTATGTGTGCCTGAAATGGAGCATAATTTGCTGAGTGTCTCTAGTTTAGACAAGCAAGGATTTGAGACCACATTTGTAAATGGGAGGTGTCTCATAAAGAGAAATGGGATTGTATGTGCACAGGGCATAAAAGAGGATAATCTTTATGTGTTGCAGGGACAAAAGGTTCAATGTGCCCAAACATTTGGAAATGTAGCACAACATGATTCATGCATTCATCTCTTGCACAGAAAGGTGTAGCTGAGAGGCGAAATGGAGTCTTGCAAACAATGAAGGACACACTGCTGGAGGACTCTGGTCTGAACAGGTCATATTGGGGTGAAGCCATGTTGACTGCTAATTATTTAATCAATAGGCTGTGGAGTTCCTCCATTAATGACACTCCATATGCAGTGCTATATGGGACAAAACCATCTCTGGCACATTTAAGGGTGTTTGGAAGCAATGCATAGGTGCATATTCCAAAAGCAATTAGGAGAAAGGGACAACCAAAGGCTAAAATGCTCAGGTTTACAGGCTATGAGCCTGGCTCAAAGAGCTATCGCTTTAGCGATGGGAGCAAAAGAATAGTCATTTCCAGGTCTGCTAGCTTTGCAGAGCAAAATTGGAAAAGAATTGATGCAAATTTTTTGAATGATCCACTTAGTGACGGTGACCCACTTAGTGATGGTAACTCACTTAGTGACGGTGTCAGCATTCAGGGAGGAGAAACTGAAAAAGCACAAGTAAAGGAGTCAGAAGATGACTCAGATATAAGGCAAGAGAGGGGTACGATAATGCTGCTTGCATTAAAATGGCAACAGGTGACAGAGTAAAGAATAGAAGCAAGCATGTGGACATTAAATATTGTAATGTCAGGGAAGCCATAAAATGTAAATTAATTAGCTTGCTTCACTGTTCTTCAGAGGACAATCTGGCCGATATAATGACCAAGCCATTGAGTGGAGTGCACCATGGGAAGAATATTAAGTTATTTGGTTTTATGTCTATTCCAGTCAACACATTCTGGAGAGGTTGGGGGTGCTGGGCTAAGACCTGTCAGTATATAAGAGTTCATGAATTGGGATAGACATGGTAACAGGTCAGCCAATGGGGACTGTTTGGTGACCTAGATGGCTTGGAGCCTGGGCATGGCTTAGGTTCACTGATCTGTATATATATATAAGTGCCTCTGTATTATATTGCTTCTGTGAATATTACTTTTGTGCTTCTGGATTCTGAGTTCTGGTTCTGGCTTCTGCTGTATGGTATTGTATATAAAGAAGTTTCTTATGTAGATGAATCCTGCAGAATTATTTAATTGTGTGTCTGATTGTGATTGTTGCAAACTCTGACAAAGTCTTTGACTGGCAGGCACATACAGCTTGGCCCCTACCCAAGCCAGTCCATCCTGAATGGAACAAACATTTTTATGGGAATTAAACCAGGTGTCATCCTTTAGAGCGACCTTAAAAGCAGCTGCTGTGGCCTTATCCACAGCAGGTTTTTCTTTTCCTTGGGAGCATAGGTTTGACTACTTCTACTTTAGAGCTGTTGTACTGAGGCATCCTTGACAAAACATCAGCCAGGAATTTTTTTCCTCCTGGCAAGTAGTGCAAGATAAAGTTGAAGCGATGAAAGTATTGGGCCCATCGTGCCTGTTTAGGAGAGTTTCCAAGGAGTTTTCAGGGCTTCCAGCTTTTTGTGATTGGTCCAAACATGGAAAGGGATTTTACTTCCCTGCAAGAAATGCCTCCAGGAAAGGAGTGCCCATTTAACAGCATAGGATACTTTTTCCCACACAGTCCAGTGCTGTTCGGTTTCAGTTAATTTTTTAGACGTGTATGGACAAGGCTGTAACTGTCCATTCTCATTCTCTTGCATCAGTACGGCCCCCACTGCTACATCACTGGTATCTGCTTGGATAACAAATGTTTTGTCTGGGTCCGGGTGTTTTAGCACTGGCTTGGCAGAGAAGAGCTGTTTGAGCTTTTCGAATGCCACCTGGCACTCCACAGTCCATTTCAGTGGTTGGCTGGGTTTAGGTTTGTCCCCCGCCCCTTTCGTTTTCAATAAGTTCGTGATGGGGAGGGCAATTTGTGCAAAAGAAGGAATAAACTGTCTGTAAAAATTAGTGAACCCTAGGAAGCTCTGGAGTTGCTTCCTGGTGCGGGGTAGTGCCCATTCCAACACTGCCCGCACTTTCTCTGGGTCCATTTCGATCCCTTCATGGGAAATTCTATAGCCTAAGTAGTCAATTTTGTCCTGATGAAACTCATGTTTGGATAGTTTAGCATACAACTTAACAGCATGAAGCTTCTGTAGGATAGCCCTAACTAGTTTTACATGTTCAGCTTTTGTTTCTGAGTAAATCAAAATGTCATCAAGATACACCAGCACCCCTTTGTACAGATGTTCATGCAGGACCTCATTTATCAGCTGCATGAATACTGTGGGCACCCCTTGCAGCCAGAACAGGAGCAATCTGAACTGGAAACAGCCAAGTGGGCAGTTGAAAGCAGTTTTCCACTCATCTCCTTCTTTGATTCTAACATGGTAGTACGCCTGCCGCAAATCCAACTTTGTGAAAATCCTCCCCTTCACCAAATGGGCCAGCATGTCTTTCATGAGGGGAAGGGGGTACATATTTTCCACGCAAACGGCGTTCAGACACCTATAATCTATGCAGAGATGCAAAGACCCATCCTTTTTTTTCTAAATAGGACTGGGGCGGCCATCCGGGGCCTAGCTGGTTGGATAAGCCCCTGGGCTAGGTTTTTATTGATGAATGCACAGAGCTCATCTAATTCCCTGGGAGTCGAGTAGAGCTTCGGTTTCGGTAACTTGGCCCCTGGAACAATTTCAATGGCACAGTCCGTCGGCCGATGGGGAGGGAGTTCGTCCGACCCCTTTTCGCTGAAGACATCCCTCAGGTCCCAGTACTCCCTCGGGATGGCCCATAGGGGTCTCTCTTGCAGTGCAGCTTCCACCTCCTGGCGTAAGACTCCCTTAGTCAAACGTTCTCGGTTACGCTGGGGCTTGCCGCCTGGTGAGAATTTTAATAGTCCCTTTCTCCAGTCCACCCTTGGGTTCCACCATTTCAACCAGGCTAGTCCCAGGACAAGGGGCCTCTCCATCCCTGGGGCGACTATGAAGCTTAAGGTCTCTGAGTGGGCACCCATCTGCATCCCTAAGGGTTTGGTGGCGAACGTGGCAGGAATGCCTCCCGCAACGGAGCCGTCCAGCTGGCAAAATGCAATTAGGGTTTTTAGCCTCCTCAGGCGAATCCCCAGTTTCTCCACCAGAGCCGGACTCACCAGGCACCTGGTGCACCCTGAGTCTAGAAGGGTTCTTAAAGAGGCTTTCAGTCCAGTTCCTGGGAGTTGTAATTCTATGGGCATGATTATGGGTGCAATGGGGCCACTTACCAAGGGGTCGTCATCTGAATAGCTGTCAGTCAATCCCTGGTGTTCCTCCTCTCATTTGGGGAAGGGAGTGAACTCCACGACCTCCGAGCCTTTTTTAAAATATTTTATTTTATAACATATAAAAATTCAATTTTTAGTTAAACAGTGCGTTGTCTGGGTACAAATTTTTTTAGGAAGTAATAATCAAGGTGTTTACAACAATGTTCATTGCATTGGTATTAATTATATAATTGTTCTGACTCAGCCTTAGCAGAAGCAAGAAACAGACTCCTTGTCACGAAAAACCCCTTTATTTACCTCTTGTGAATTAATTGCATTCACCCACCAAAAAGTCCAGGCAATAGTCCTTCAAGGGGTTAACTGCAGTAACAGACCTTATCAGTTCCTTGCGATAATTACAAGGCCGTGAGCTCCCAGCCGAAAGGCTGCAAATTAAGTTCTGGCAAGCAGTCTTTGTGGCACGAAACACGACACAACTAGCAAAATCTTCAGAAATACGAACTGTTGTCTCCTACGACCACCACTCCCCTTTCCTTCTATTTATTCCCCAGCCAGGGAGGGGCCCTTCACCGTCCACGTGTGCTTTGCTTCCCGAGTTGACTCCTTGTCCTTTGTTGTTCACCTCTCCTAACAGCACTGCGCATACGTGCATCTGGAACAGGCCCCAGCTGTTCTTCCTTCTCACTCAGATCAGCCTCCAAAGGCAGCTGCCTCTCCGGTGGCTGGGAAATGTCTGACGGCCCTGGCTCTATCTCTGCGTCCGACGCAGAGCATCCATCAGAGCCTTCCCCAGACTCCAGAACCTCCCCAACCTCCTCATCGTCCAGGTTGAGGTTCCTCCCCAACCTCCTCATTGTCCAATTCTGCCTCCAACTCCGCTGGCAGCTGGCGGGCCACAACACTAATAATAATAATATTTACTTATCCATTTTAACAAATCTCCCTTATAACATTAGTCCTTTTCTTATATTTCCATGCTTCTAACTTCTGTTTTTATTAGCTAACCTTTGATAAAATAAGTCCCATGTCAAAAAGTATTCAGTTTCTTCCTTTTCCTTAATTGTAAGTGATAACCTATCCATTTTTGCACATTCTAATATTTTTTAAATTACATTTTCCTCTGTAGGGATCTCTTCACTTTTCCATTGTTGTGCAAATACAATTCTAGCTGCAGTTAGCACATGTAAAATCAAATATGTAGTCCCTTTATCATACTTTTCTGATAAAATGCCCAACAAAAATATTTCTGGTTTTAGATCTATATGTTGCTTTATCATTTTTTCCAACCATGTGTGTATTTTCGTCCAATATTTTTTGGCCTTTGGGCATGTCCACCACATATGATAGTACGAACTAGGTGTCTGATTGCATTTACAACACTTCGCAGACATGTCCTTAAACATCTTTGCCAACCCTGTTGGTGAAAAATGCCATCTATAAAACATTTTATATAAATTTTCTTTATATGCAGTTGACATCGTTAATTTATAATTCCTATCCCATAATTTCTGCCATTTATCCAGTTCTATTGTACAACCAAAAATTTTAGCCCATACTATCATTGTCTCCTTTACTTGCTCACTTTCCATTTTAATACTTAATAGATATCTATATATTTTCTTTATTAATTTTTCATCCGTCCCTGTTAATATCTGGTCTAATTCTGTTAATTCTTTATAAAAACCATACATCTTTGCATCTTTCTCATGTCGAGGTTGTATCTGCACTTGTGGCCACCATGTTATGTCAATCCCTTGACTGCTCAGTTCTTGCTTAGTTTTGAGTTCCCCCTTTTCATTCAAAATATCTTTATATCTTGTAATTTTTTCCATGTTAATAACATTTGGGTGTATCAGTGCCTCCATTGTGGAAAGCCAAACTGGTATTTTCAAATAGTGTTGTTCTTTGATTTTTACCCATACTAATAATAGTGCATTTCTAATATAATGTCTTTGGAAATAGCTATGTATTTTATTTTTCCCATACCATAAAAAGGCATGCCAACCCAGTTGGAGATCATGTCCCTCCAAGGTTAATAATCTTTTATGCCTCAAACTAATCCATTCTTTCACCCATGTAAATACCGAGGCCTGATAGTACAACTCCCAGTCTGGCAGCCCAAAGCCCCCTCTCTTTTTAGAATCTTGCAACATTTTCAGACTTATTCTTGCTTTTTTCCCTTGCCAAATATACCTTAGTATTATTTTGTTTAATTCTTCAAAATATTTTTTCCAGCTTTATCGGGATTGTTTGAAATAAGTATAATAATCTCAGCAAAATATTCATTTTTATAGTAGCTATTCTTCCTGTCAATGACAGTTGCAGGTTTTTCCACTTCTCCAGATCTAATTTAATTTGTTGCATCAACTTACAATAATTGTCCTCTTTAATAGTTGCACATCTTGCTGTTAGTTGAATTCCTAAGTACTTTACTTTCTTAACTATCTGGATATCTGTTCTCTTCATTAACTCTTTTTTCTGTGTATCTGTAAGATTTTTTATTTTTTTTATTTTTATATACACAAAAAACATTACATAACATACAAACATACATTGGTAGGAAACGTAGTTCCTATTTTGGTTATAGCTCAAGATCAGTCCACAAGATTTTTGTATACTTATAATTTAAATATTTTTGATATATTTATAATTCATTTCCATTTCTTCTATGTATATCTACTTTCTGGTCTACTTTTTATCCTATTTCATATATCTCTCATCTCTCTCTCTCTCTTTATTCACTCTTCAATTTCTATATACATTCATTTACACCTACATCTTTTCCATATTGTATAGTTATATATATACATCTAACAAATCTTTTTTTACCTTTTTCCATTTTGACGCATATACAATCCTGGCTGCCGTTAAAATGTGAATTATTAAATAGTATATTTCTTTTACATAATTTCCAGACATAATTCCTAATAAAAAAAAATTCTGGTTTCCAATCAATATGTTCTTTTGTTATTTCTTCTATTATTTTCCTAATCCTGATCCAATTTTTTTTCGCTTTTTCACATGTCCACCATTGATGATAGTATGTACCATATGCTTTTTGACATTTCCAACATATTGGCGATATTTTTTGGGACATTTTCGCAAGCCGTGCAGGAGGAAGATGCCATCTGTATTGGTTTTCTCTGTATGCCATAGCTACTGTTAGTTTCAAATTTCTCTGCCACATTTCGTAGTATTCCAGTATATTTGAAATAATTCTTGTATTGTTTTTGATTTGTCTGTTTGGAAGTAAACCATTTTGATCTGAGTGTATGTATCTATTTAAAATCTTTTTAATTCTTTCTGCCATTATTGCTGTAAAAATTTTATAGTCCATATTTAATAATGAAATTGGTCTGTAGTTTTGTATATTCTGATTATCGGAGCCCTCTTTCGGAATAAGTGTAATTATTGCTTCTGTCCAGGATGGTGGAATTTTTGCTTCTTCTAAAGCTTCATTATATATTTCCAGTAAAATCTGTTCTATTGACTCTAGTGTGTTCTTATAAACTTCGGCTGGAATGCCATCAGGACCGGGTGCTTTATTATTTTTTTGTTTCTTCAATGTTGTTTCTAATTCTATCATAGTGATGGGTTTATTTAGCATTTCTCTCTCTTCTTCTGTAATTAGATTCGGTGATTTTGTCCTTAAATATTTCTTAATTTCTTCTTCTTCTATATCATCTTGTTGGTAAAGTTTTGTAAAATACTTCTGGATTATTTCCTTTTTTCCCCCTTGTTGTAATGTATATTTCCTTCCGAGTCAGATAGTTGGTATATTATTCTTTTTTCTTTTTCTCTTTTCAATTTGTATGCTAGCCAGCGTCCCGGCTTATTAGCATGTTCAAAATATTTTTCTTTTGCCATTCTAATTTTTTGGGCAACTTCTTCTTGAGTTATTAAATTTAATTTATGCCTGATAGTTTCTCTTCTTTCTTTTATTCGATTATTTTGTGGTTCTTTCTGTAATATAATCTCCGTTTCTTTAAGTTCTTTTTGTTGGCGCTTTTTTTCTTTTCGTTTTCTTATTGTGTATGCCATTGCCAGACCCCTGATGTATGCTTTAGTAGTGTCCCACAGATTTTGCGTCGAGGTCTCCTCTTTTTTGTTGACCTTATAGAATAAATTTAACTCCTTATTTAACATTTCCTTGAATTCTTTATTTTTAAATAAATGTTGGTTTATTGTCCACCTATTTTGTTTCTTTTGTCCCTTCCATATTATTTTTATAGGATTATGGTCTGCCCATTCATTAATTTCAATTTCAATTTCTGTCGTGTCGTTTCTTAAATGTGAGGTCATCCATGCCATGTCGATTCTTGTCCATGATCGGTGTGGGTTTGAGAAGATTTAGATTTAGATTTATTATATTTGTATGCCGCCCAACTCCCAAAGGACTCTGGGCGGCTTAACAACAAACAAAAAACCATTAAAAACATCATAAAAAACATTATAAAACATCCAAATCAATAATAAAACATTAAAACATTAGACATTAAAACAATTTAAAATTCATGCATATCCCATCATGGCCGGATCTCACAGATTACAACCGCGAGATCACGGCCTCAGGCCTGCCGGAAAAGCCAGGTCTTTACTGCTTTTCGGAAGGCCAATAGGGTGGGGGTGGTCCGGATCTCAGGAGGTAACTGGTTCCAGAGAGTCGGGGCAGCCACAGAGAAGGCCCTCCCCCGCAGGCCCGCCAGCCGACGGGACCTGGAGGAGACCAACTCTGGGATCTCACTGGTTGCTGGGAGCTATGTGGTAGAAGGCGGTCTTGAAGATAACCTGGCCCTGAGCCATGTAGGGCTTTAAAGGTAATAACCAACACCTTGAATTGTGCCCAGAGACCAATAGGAAGCCAGTGCAGCTCGCAGAGGATTGGTGTAACGTGAGTGTACCTAGGTGCACCCACGACGGCTCGCGCAGCTGCATTCTGGACCAATTGTAGTCTCCGAACACTCTTCAAGGGTAGCCCCATGTAGAGCGCGTTGCAATAATCTAATCTTGAGGTGACAAGGGCATGAGTGACTGTGATGAGAGCCTCTTGATCCAAGTAGGGTCGCAATTGGTGCACCAGGCAAACCTGTGCAAAGGTCCCCCTAGCCACAGCTGTCAAATGTTGATCTAATCTCAGCTGTGAGTCTAGGAGGACACCCAAATTGCGAACCCGTTCTGAGGGGGACAATTTCTCCCCCAAGAGTCAAGGATGGACAGTTGACATAGTCTTTAGGAGGTAAGAGAAGAATGTATATTGGGTTTTAGATTGGTGGATTTCTCGCCATGTATCGTGTAAATTATATTCTGATACAAGTTCAAAGAACGATTTAGGTAATATATTTTTCTTTGTCTTAATTTTTTTGTGGGGTTTATGGTCCTTTTTGATGTCCGCAATCACATTAAAATCTCCAATTATGCAGAATTCTTCATATTGTAATTCTGTTATTTTTCTGTGTAGTTTTTTGTAAAATTCGTATTGATTTGAATTTCGTGCGTAAATATTTATGAGGAGGATGGGTTTTGCTTCTGTCTCTAATTCTACCATTAGGATTCTACCTTCATCATCTGTGTAAATTAGTTTAGATTTTATTTTTTCTTTTATGTAAATTGCTATTCCTTTTTTTCTATTATCTGCTAAAGATGTACATAATTTTTTTAGTTTTGTATTTTCCAATAGTTTGCTTTGCTCTTTTTTAATATGGACTTCTTGTAGTAATATTACATCTATGTCGCGTTTTCTTAGTTTTGTAAAAATTTTGCTTCTCTTTTTTGGTGCGTTAAGTCCATTGATATTGATAGAAATCAATTTGATTTCTTCTCCCATTTCTATTTGTATTGTTTTCTTGTAGTTCTAGTTTCTCTTAATACCCTACTTGTTATTCCTTCTTGTTCTATCTTCTCTTTTTCCTGTGTTCTTTTTTCTCCTCTATCTTTCTCTCTTTCCTCTATAACTTCTTCTCCTCGACTTGTACTTTCCAATTCTTCCTTACTTTCTTCTTTACTCTCTTCTTCACCTTCTGTCACGAAGTATCTTTCATAGAACTCCTGGGCCTTTTCAATTGAATCTATTTTCACTTTTTTTCCTTGCCAGGTTACTAAAATACCTTCTGGCACCAGCCATCTAAACGGCTCTTTATGTTTTATGAGCTGGGATGTTAGGAATTGGTATTGCCTTCTCGCATTCCGTACCCGTCTTGGAATCTGCTTTAAAACTATTATTTCTCTTTCTTTGTAAGTAAATGTTTCTTCTCTTGTTTTTTTATAAATGTTGTCCCTAGTTGTTCTTTTTGTGAATTTAACGTGTATTTCTTTTGGCAGTCTGTGCCTCCTTGCATAGTTCATGTAAACTCTGTAAGCCTCATCTATATCGCTCATCGTATCTTGTTTGTTAGTTTGCATCATTTCGGCTAAGATTTCCGCCATCTTTTCACCTACATTTTCTTCTCTCTCTTCCTGAATATTTTGAAATCTTAGGTGATAGGAGGCCCTCTCCATCTCTAAGAATATAATGGACTCTTCGAGTCCTTTGTTAACTGTTATTAGTTTCTGTTCCATAGTTTCTACTTTCTTATCTGTCTGTTCCATTTTTGTTTCTACTATTTTTATTTTACGTTCATTTTCTGTTATGTTATTTTGAATTTTTTCAATTTTATCATTCATATTTTTTATGTCTCCTTTCATTTCTCCCATCTCTATTTTGATTTCTGCATGATGTATTTTTGTTTCTTCGTGATTATTTGTTATAGTTTCCTGTGTTTTTGTTATGGATTCTTGTGTCTTTGCCATGGTTTCTTGTATGTTTTGCAACATTAACTGCATGCTTTGCATGTTGATTACTGAACTTGCTTTTTCAGCTCCTAGCATGGTCTCAATTGATCTTTGTGCAGGGGGTGCAGGAGAAGTTATAGCTGGATTTAATGTTGTTTTCTTCCCTGTTTTTGTTATTACATTTGTACTTGTCATTTTTAAACTTTGCACAATTTTATCCCATATAACACTCATATATCAACTTTCTATATGTTAAAGTATTCCATAACCCTTTTACGTTACTGCTAAACACGTTTGTTTTTCAAATGTCACTCTAATTTATTTTAATTACTAATTTAGAGTGTCCTCCTTCTGGTCAAATATTCAGTTTGCTGTTTGTTGTCCTCATTTGCAGTGTCGATTATCTTTTAAGTCTTTTAAGTCCAAAGAAAGTCAAATATCAAATTATCCCAGAGTCCAGTTCTCTAAGTTTCTTTTTTCTCCCTAAGTTGTTTGCAGTCCGCTTTCTTTAATGGCTTCTCTTCCGGAAGTATGACTCTCACTTTCACTTCTTAATTCCTCCGTCTTTAGCGCTTAATTCCACTTCTCACAATGTTTAAAGTCACAGAACTCCCAATTTTCCCAGTAGAAAGATATATATCAAATTAATAGCAAAAAGAAATCCAAAGTAATTCCTCTCTCCGCTTTTATTCTGACTTCTCCATTGTCGTTTCTCTTCCTTCGCGTTTGTGTGCTATCAGTCTGTATTCGATTTCAACTTCGTCACCATCAAATGCCGCTTATTCCCGCTTTTAGAGCCTCGATCTTGCTGCACACTCTGATTCTTTGTTGCCAATCACGCCAGATATCCAAAGGTTTTAAAGATTTAGTTTATTCCGATCTTCTCTTCACTCCGGACCTGTCAAAGGAGGCAGGTTTTCTACAGCCGGTTTCGGGGAGTTCTCCTGAGTGAACGGGTGTCTGCTTCACACCCGCTCACTCTCCAGAGTATCCCCCACAAATTTGAAGATCTCTTCGGGATCTGTGATGCCCTGAATGGGCATCCGACCGCAGAAATTCGTGCTGTGGATTCGGAGCCCGCACCCGCAGCACGACACCGCAAAGATGACACCACCGGAAGCCCAGAAGATTTTTAACTAATATTTTAGGTTTTTTTTTCCCCAGTCCTGCAACTTCACCATATTCTTTTTTTTAATTAGTTTGGTTCCATTTTTTTGTGGATCTTCTAAGATGAAAACCGAATCATCTGCAAACGCCTGTAGCTTGTATTTTTCCTTTTTTTATTTCCATACCTTTTATTTCTGTATCTTGTCTAATGTTTCTATTTAACACTTCCAATGTCAATATAAATAGTAAAGGGGATAGTGGACATCCTTGTCTTGTGCCTTTTTTTATATTAAAATTCTCTGTCATGTCCCCATTTACCATCACCTTTGCTGTTTATGATATATTGCCTTGATCATATTAATAAATCTCTCACCAAAGTCCATAAATTTTAGTTGTGTTAACATAAATTGCCAATTTACATTATCAAATGCTTTCTGTGCACCTAAGAAAATCAACGACATTTGTTTTCCAGGATGTGCTTCATAGTACTCCACTGTGTTTAAAATCATTCTCATATTGTTTTTAATCTGTCTCTTAGGTAGAAATCCATTCTGGTCTGAATGTATAAATTCATTCAAAAACCTTTTTAGTCTCTCTGCTATTATTGAAGCATATACTTTGTAATCAGCATTCAATAAAGATATTGGCCTGTAGTTTTTTATCTGCATTAAATCTGAGTCTTCTTTCGGTATAAGAGTAATGTTTGCTTCCATCCACGAGTTTGGTACCTTTGCTTCTGACAAAACCTCATTATAAACTTCCAACATTGCTGGACCTAAAGTATCTTGTAAATGTTTATAAAGTTCTGCCGGAAGCCCATCTGGTCCTGGCGTTTTGTTGTTCTTTTGTCTCTTGATCGCTTCCATTAATTCCATCATAGTTATTCGTTCATTTAACATGGCTTTCACTGTTTCAGGTACTTTAGGAACTTCAGCTTTTTCCAAATATTGTTTTATTCTATCTTCTGGAATTTTCTCCTGATCGTACAGCTTTTCATAGTAGTCTTGAATTATTTTTTTTATCATCATTTTGATAATAAAGAGTTCCTTTCTCATCTACTAGTCTATGTATCAGTTTCTTTTCTATCTGCTTTTCAATTTATATGCCAACCATCTTCCTGGTTTATTCGCATTTAAAAAAAAATCTGTTTAGCACTTTTAATTTTTTGTGCCAGATCTTTTTCTAGTAAATTCAGTTTATGTTTTATTAATTCCATTTGATTTTTAAGATTGTTTTTTTGTGGTTCTTTCTGTAGTTCCAGTTCTAGTCTTTTGTGTTCTTCTAATGTCTTTTGGTTTTGTTTCTTATTATTATTTTTCTTTCCCAAATAAGTTATAGCTAATCCCCGGATATACGCCTTAGCAGTATCCCATACATTTTGCAGGGAGGTCTCTTCTTTCCTGTTCTCTTTAAAAAAAAAAGTCCAGTCCTTTTTCCATAGTTTGTATAAATTCCTTGTCATTTAGTATTGATTGATTCAACGTCCATCTCAATTTTCTCTTTTGTCCTTTCCACTTAACTTTTACTGGGTTATGATCTGCCCAGACGCTTGGTTCTATTTCTATCTCTTGCACATTTGCTTTCAGCTCCGATGACATCCATATCATATCTATTCTTGACCAAGACTTTTGTCTATTTGAATAAAATGAATATTGATTTTTCTTAGGGTGTATTTCTCTCCATACATCTTGAATGTCTATTTCTTCTGTCATTTTGAAGAAGGTTTTTGGGAGTGTTTTCCTCGTTTTTTTGCCTGCTTTACTGCTTTTATAATCAAGTTCTGCATCTACAATTGCATTAAAGTCTCCTACCACACAAATATTTTCATATTCCAATTCTATAATTTTCTTGTGGAGTTTTTCATAGAAATCTTCTTGTTTATTATTTGGTGCATATATTGCTATCAAGAGTATCTGTTTATAATTCATTGTTATCTCCACCATCAATATTCTCCCGTTTTCATCTGCAAAAATTTGTCTAGCATTTATTGTTTCTTTAATATATAGGGCCACACCCCTTTTCTTTTTCTGTGCTAGTGAAAAGTATAATTTCCCAATTTTGGGATATTCCAATAGTTTATTGAGGATGGTAGAGAACAGGAAGGCCTGGAGGAACGGAGGATGGTAGAGAACAGGAAGGCCTGGAAGAACGTTGTCCATGGGGTCGTGATGGGTTGGACACAACTTCGCAACTAACAACAACAAAATTATGTTGTTTTTTAATGTGGACCTCTTGGAGACAAATTAAATCTACCGTATTTTTCGGAGTATAAGACACATTTTTTTCCCTCCTAAAAGAGGCTGAAAATTTGGGTGCGTCTTATACTCCGAATGTAGCCCCGCCCACTCGCCAGCCCCTACCCTTTGGCCTCCGCGCGTCCTCTTCCTGGCTGCAGAGATTGCCACTGACAATGGCTTGTGTTTTTGGGCTCCGCGCGTTGCATTTTCAGCCTCCAAATGCTCAACGCGCAGTGCCCAAAATGGCTACCCGGAACAGCTGCTGCCTTCTCGTACCCCTTCCGCGCTTTGCCTGCTTTAGTCACTGGAGCTCCCTCTGAGGATCAGCTGTGCTTTTGAAGCTGTTTTTCAGCCCAAACACAAGCTAAGCGATCTTCCGTGCTTTGCCTGTTTTTCTACTTGCTGCTCCCTCCGCCACTCAGCTGTGCTTTAGAAGCATAGCCCCAACCATCCCCACCCGCAAAACCAGCGAGCGAACGAATGTGCTGAAGCTTATCCCCCACCATCCCCAACCTCAAAAATAGCGAGCGAACGAATGTGCTGAAGCTTATCCCCCACCATCCCCAACCTCAAAACCAGTGAGTGAACTAATGTGCTGAAGCTGACCAGGCTAAGGACTAGCCAGATGAATACCTGGTAGGCAGAATCCCCCCCCCCCATTTTCCTCCCCATAAACTAAGGTGCGTCTTATACTCTGGTGCATCTTATACTCCGAAAAATACGGTAACTTTAATTTTCCTAATTTGTTAAAAGTCCTTTTCCTTTTCATAGCAGAATTCAGTCCATTTATGTTGATTGACAGCAATTTTATTTCTTCCTCCATCATTTTACTTATAAATAGGTCTTGTTGTTCTAGTTGCTCTTATTTCTCTCTGTTCTTTTGCCCTTGCTCCTTCTTGTTCTGTTCTTTCCTTTTGCTCTATTTCAGTTTCCTCTTGTTGTATGTTTCCCCCTCCTAATGGTTCCTCTTGTCTTTTATCATGTATTTCCTCCCTTTTTCCTTTTTCCTCATATGACCCAAAATACTGGTCATAAAATTGCTCTGCTTTGTCTATTGTGTCCAATCTGTGTCTTTTTTTCCATCCAAGTCACCAATATTCCCTCGGGTGTCAGCCATCTGAAGTTTATTTCATGTTTAATTAATTGTCTTGTCAGAAATTGATATTGTTTCCTTATGTCTCTTACTCTTCTAGGTATCTGTTTCAGAACTATTTCTTTCCCTTTGTACTTCAATGGTTCATCTCTTGCTCTTTGAAGTATTTCCGCTCTTATTGCCTTCTTAGAAAATCTCACGTGCACCTCTCTGGGGAGTTTATTCCTTTTCACGTAGCTTGTATGTATTCTAAATATTTCATCCAGAGGTGGTATTCACTTACCTTCCCTACCGGTTCGCAAATGTGAGCGCACGCGCGTGCAAGTTCTCTTTTCCTTTGTCTGGATCTGTAAATAGCTCTCAAGCTTGCTCACCGCTATTCTTGGGGGGTGAAAAGCAAACAATTCCACTGCCTCCTCTTTGAGTCCCACTTTCACCCAAGCCGAATATTAAGAGGGCAAGTTCCACAACAGAAGTTGGAAAATTCTCACCCAGATCAGCCACACTGTTCTTCAGTCTTTAGTCGTTGCTTCTTCGGTCGGGCTGTCACAGCCTCGGTCAGGCACGCAATGGACGTCTTTTTCTCCCCGCCGGTTTGAGAGCTTCCTCTGGATCAAACAAGGAGTTTGCGATCTCCTTGTGATCAACGGAGTGTCCTCTCTATCTTTGTTGACCCCTCCAGGGTGACTTGAGTCCCGAAAGACCCCCTGGGAGGCAGAATTCGGCAGGCTTCCACGGAGCCCCATGGATCCACACTGTATTGCCACGATGTCAGCCCCACCTCCTGACCTCCGAGGCTTTGAGGGCCATCTCCTTTGCCTGGGGTTGTGGTCTTGCCACTTTTCCTCCCGGAGCTGTTTCTCCATTCTTGATGGAGTGGTTTTTGCCCGGCACTCTGCACTCAGCAGGCGGAGGAGCGTGGTGGCTGGGCTTGGGTTTTGGCGGTCTCCCACTTTCTCTCCAGGGGTGATCTCTTCCGCGCTTTGCCGCTACAATACTTGTTTCGGTTTTGGTCAATATCCACCTCCTCAGCCAGCACACACCAGTCATGGAGACGAGCCGGGGGGGGGGCCCTCGCAACGCATGCAGTGTATAGGTCGTTCAGCCCATCCTTGAAGCAACTCACAAGGATGTCCTCTGGCCAGTCGAGGTGACAGGCCAGGCCTTGAAACTCCTCAGTGTACTCTGCTGCCGGTCTATGTCCCTGTCTCACAGTTCTGATGCGGTCTTTGGCTTTCCGGTCAGCTAGGGGGTCTTCAAATCTCCATCTTAGGGCAGTCATGAATTGATTGAAATTCCGCAGCTCAGGGGCATCGGTGTTGTGGAGGGTTACCATCCACCTGGCTGCGGCTCCCTCTAGTGCCAGAGTAACAACTCTGACCTTAGCCCCCTTGGTAAGGGATTTCATTGCCATATTCCTGCATGTAGGTGAGGACCTGGGCTAGGAAAAACCCCAGCTGCTGAGGATCTCCATTGAATTTCACGCCCGGGGGGGAGCTTCCGTCTGCGAGGAGCTGTGCCGTCTCCCAGCCTTGGGGCATTCCCTGCCCCTGCGTCTCTCTGTGGGGTCCCCGCCATTGTTGCTGCTCCTGCTGGGGTGGCCGTCACTGCTGCCGTGGTGTCCAGGGATCAGGTTTTCCCATCTCCCTCCTCCAGCTGGTTCCGACGCCTGTCGCCCCCTGACATGCGAGCCAGGGCCTCACATGCCTTCAAATTTTGAAAGGCATCCATCATGAATCACATGGCTTGCCTCATGAGGAGATTGGCATGGTTGGGTTAATCTCCTTCCCCCTCCTTGTCCTCCAGTGCTTCCAGCAACCTTCCATCCTTTCCGGCGACTGCCTTGGGTAAGGGTGACTCCCTTTGTCCTCCCTTCCAAGTTGTCCTTCTTCCCAACGCCTATGGACCATCTAGGCTTGGCTGAGTCTCCTAGGCTGGCAGCTTCCTCCATCCATCCAGTGGAGTTCGCACCTGACTGAGGTTTGGCAGAGGCTTTGCCCCAGCATTCGGTTTCTTCTTGATTGCTGTCTTGTGTTGACATTGTTTGCACGGTCCCCATGGTAGGGCAGGTGCCTCTCCAGGTTGACCACTTTGCAGACTCCGCCTAATGCAAGGACGTGCCTCAGCGACCTTCTCAAGAAAGTAAAACTCTTGAAGTGGTTTGCATTTCAAAAGGAACTTTTGCTGAGAGATAGTGATTGCAGAAAAGTCAGGCAGAGTCTGAAATTCGTGCGGGAAGTGTTAGGCTAACTTTCCCCTTCAACCCCCACCAGTCTAATCTCTGCGGGGATGATGTTCCAAAGGAAGGGAGACACCAAGGGGAAGGTCCTTCTTCTGGGTCCCGCCAAATATACCCCCTTAGGAGACGGGACCCATAACATTCCCTGCCTCCCCACTCTGGTGGGTCGGGTGGATGTAACTGGGAAGAGACAGTCCTTCAGATAACCTGGCCCCAAGCCATGTAGGGCATTAAAGATGACAACCAGCACCTTGAATTGTACCTGGAAGCAAATTGGCAGCCAATGCAGCTCCCACAGGAGAGGTGACACATGTGCACACTTAGGTCTGCACAAAACCATGCGTGTAAGGACGTGCCTCAGCTACCTTCTCAAGAAAGTAAAACTCTTGAAGTGGTTTGCATTTCAAAAGGAACTTTTACTGAGAGATAGTGATTGCAGAGAAGTCAGGCGGAGTCTGAAATTCGCGCGTGAAGCGTTAGGCTAACTTTCCCCTTCAACCCCCACCCCAATACCCCATGTCCATCGGTAACCAATAAAATGCCGCAAAGTTGTTTTGGAAACTCTAAGGTGGGATGGTGAGAAGAGGTCGTCCTTGGGACGCCTCGACCTTGAATACCAGGCTGGAACTGGTTGAGAGGGAGTCTGTGCAGATGGCTAGTTCTCCCCCCTCAAACTCCCAAGCAGTTACAGCAAAAGCGAAAGCATGCAAAACATTCAACCCACGAAGCCTCCTCCGCCCACTCAGAATGGCAGCGTTCTGACAGGGACCTGACAATGCAGGCCGCTGCATTTTGAACCAATTGGAGCTTCCGGATGCTTTTCAAGGGGAGCCCCATGTAGAGCGCATTGCAATAGTGAAAATGGGAGGTGACTAGGGCGTGAGTGACTGTGAGCAAGGATTGTTGGTCCAGGAAAGAGCATAACTGGCACACAACCCAGAGTTGCACAAAGGCCCTCCTGGCCACAACTGCCACCTGCTCCTTGAGCAGGAGTCGTGAGTCCAGGAGAACCCCCAGGTTACGCACTGGGTCTGTTTGGGGCAGTGCCACCCCATCCAAAACCAAATTTTCAGTGGACCAAGGAACCCCAAACCCAGAGCCACTCAGTCTTGCCAGGGTTCAGTTTTAGCCCGTTGCTCCTCATCCAGTCCTTAACAGTCTCCAAGAACTGCGAGAGGGTGGTCACGGCATTGCTTAACTCACCATGGGCCGAGACATACAGCTGAATATCATCAACATATTGATGATATCTTAGTCCATGGTGGCAGATGATCTCAACCAGCGGTTTCATGTAGATGTTAAACAGAAGCGGAGAGAGTACCGAGCCCTGCGGAACCCCACAAAGCAGTGGACAAGGGCTGGACCTCTCGCTTCCTATCAACACCAACTGAGAGCGGCCACAGAGGAAGTAAGTGAACCAGGACAACACAGAGCCCCCCACTCCCAACCCCCAAAGCCACTCCAGAATGGTTGATGGTATCGAAGGCCATTTTATAAAAAGGTATCTTTTTATAGGAGGGGGGGGGGAATTCTTAAGATAAAAGAAGTTCACTACCTAATATCCTATCTCTGAATTTTTGTGTTCTAGATCCCAGTTCTACCTAAGCACTTGATACCTGTAACACTGAGGTCCTTAATTTCAGAGTTATGGGAATCATTTTATTATGAATGAATTGCTCAGTAGAGAGATGGGCAGCATACAAATTTAATAAATAAATAAAACCTGACCTCTGTGAGATTAATTTCTATGGCAAAATATACCCTACATTCTGACGAATTGTGGCACATCCCACCATGAAACACACTGGAAGCTGCCCATTTATGTGGTCTGTTTAACTCAATGCTTTTGGCACTGCTTAGTGACAATACTCATGGCTTCAAATCAATTTTTGCCCCAGGTTTACCCTAAAATGCCAGAGATTAAGTTTCGGTCCATCTATGTCATCTATATATTCTACAGTCCATAGTAATGTTTGAGATAGTTAAAATTCTATATATTTTACATATAAGCATGCATTTGAAATTGCAAGTTAAATGAAATTAAAGTATTTTTAACACTTTGGTTTTGTTTTCCAGCAACTGCCATACAGCAATAGATATAAAAATCTTTAAGCCTATCTTACCTCTAATGCAAACTTCCCTTGTTCTGCTTTGCCAACAGGAGTGTAAACACGGATTAACACACCATCAGTGGTCCTGGTCTCAACAAAGTCATATTCTCCAACCACAAAAGCAACAAGATACGTTGACATCACAGGAGTACGGGAAAACTTCACTTCTACCAGATTTTCATCATCAGGATAGGGCCTCCGGTCAGTGATATTCTGTCCAACAAATAATGAAGAGGCTCATTATATTGAATGTGAAGCAACACTAGATTTTATAAAGTGGAAATGGTGCATTCTAGCGCCAAATTACAATAACTTGATCTCAACTCTCTCCCTTACATTCATCTACTACACGCTTCACCTCCAATCTCATTCTAGGCTACAGTTCCACTTGCTTTCTCTTTTAACTTACAGTAACTTTTTATTTTATTATTATGTATATATTAAAAACAATACAAATTCTGAAAGAAAAAAGTAAGGAAAGTAATCAGTAAATGAAAAACGGTGCAAGGAAAGGAAGGGGAAAGGAAAACTTATAAAGAAGCAGTTTTCGATCTTCTTAACAGCAGTTACAAGTTCATTTATATTTTACCCTCTTTCTCTAAGGTTGCAACATAATTTCCTTCTTTCCATAGTCCTTGACATACAACCAGTCATTTAACAACTGCACTTATGACCAGTTGCCAAGTACTCTGCAATCATGTGTTGGCCATTTGCAATCTTCTCTGCTGGCTTTCCCAGAAAGTCACTGGTAATGGCAGGGAAAGTTGCAAGCTGCTACCACCTGCCACAAAGCTGAGATTTCCTCCTGTCCTGTCTCAGGCCAAACACATGCACACACCCAAGAGGCAGTTGCAAACTTTTACTTATAACATGCAACAAAAAGCCATGTGCCAATGCATGCAAACTAACCCTGTTTTCCACCAGTCTAGCAACTTGCATGAAGAGTTCCAAGACCATGGAGTCAGGCACAAGAGGGGTTAAACGGTCCTGGAGTCCAAGACATGGAAGAGGTTGTCAAAAGCACGAAGCAAAGGAGCAAGGCAAGACGAGGCGAGACAAGGCAATGCCAGACGAGGCAAAGCAAGGCAAGGCAAGGCAAGGCACACAGAGTCAGAGTAACAAACAGTTGTTTCCAACATCAGTCCTAACTCTAAGCTTCTCTTAAGTAAGAACAGCCCATTGTGTCTCATTTGGGAAGGGGGGCTGCTTCCTCATGAGTAGCCTCGCTGACCTCCGCTGCTGTTCCCTATGCTCTGCTCTATGTGCCCTTGCATCGGGAGTGGGTGGCAGTTCATCTTCCTCATTGCGTAACAGTGGCAGTTGTTCATCTTCCTCATTGCATAATGGCGGCAACTGTTCCCTCTGCCTGCTGGCCGGGCCCACCTCCTCTGCCTGCTCAATCCTCTGCTCAACTGGTGCTGATTGCTCATCTTCCAAGGACATCTCAGGAACTGGCTCCCCATCATCGTCAGACTCAGAATCCAAAGCCTCCATGACACCTCCTGTTATGACCCAGGTCGCCTAGGCAGAGGCAGGCATCGATGGAGTAGTTTATTGCTCTGATTAAATGCCACAACAACCGGCCCTACAATGGCCAGTAAGGCTCCACCCTACACTACCCAGAAGGCAGCCACCCTCAGTCCCCCAAACCAAAGCCAGTAAACAACAAAGAAAGTCCAAAGAGAAGGTGCAAGCTCACAGGGCAAGGTCCAGAGTCCAGGTACAAAGGGCAAGGCAAGTCCACAGGGCAAGGCAAGTCCAGAAGGCAAAAGGCAAGTCCACAAGGCAAGGCACAGGCAGAAACATGAGTCAAGGCTGAGTTTTTCTAAAGCTGGGGGAGTGTATGCCAAAGCAAACAATTGTTCCCAACAATCTCCCCCAGCTTCTGCTTAAGTCAACCCATGCCAGGTGTTCCTTATGAGGAGGGGTGGGGCGACCTTCTCCTGAGCAGCCTTGCAGACCTCCTTTAAGCTTGCCTCCGCTCTACTCTCCGTGCCCTTGGATCGAGTGGGGGAGGCAGCTGTTCCTCATCAGAGTGGATCTGCTGCCTCTCAACACCACTGCCTGTCTGCAGCCAATCCTCCCCCATGTCTTTGAGGGCAGGCAGCTCTCCATCGGGTCGACCACCTCCCCCAATGCCTGAGGGGCCTGGGACAGAATCATCCTCAGCCCCTGGCCTCTCCAAACATTCCAAGGAAACGAACCATCCCCGTTGGACGGTCCCGGTTCCAACTCCTCCTCCGAACCGGGCTCTGATGGGACCATGACACCTCCTGGCAGGCAACTCTTTGAGAGTGAAAGGGCTGTCCACCAGGAGGGAATCTCAGCCAGGAGGAAATCTCAGCTCCACATGGAGCTGAGATTCCCCTGTCCCCACAGGCAGCCCTTTGAAAACAAATGAGCCGCCTGCTGAGGGGAGGGAAACTCCTCAAGCAGGCTGCAGAAAAAGTTTCTGCAACCCTCTGAAAGAGTTCTCCAAAGGGCTGCAGGAACAGAGTTGGGTTCTTCAGAAGTTCTCTTCCATGCACCGAGGAGAGACTAACTCCTCTGGTGGGGTGGAAAAACAGAGTTCAGATCCTGAAGATCCCAGCTCCATTGCTGCAGCCCACCAGAACAGTTCCCTTCTGTGCACAGAGGGGAGCTGAACTGAGCAAGCAGCTATTTCATTCCATCTGTTTAACCCAGGAGATCGCTTAATGGCCACAACTGGGAGTGCCGGGATTGTGGTTGTTGAGCGAAGCAGTCATGTAGGCATCTCACTTATGATCACTTTGCTCAATGACTGAGATTCCAGTCACAACTGTGGTCATAAGTCATCAAACCCATAAACCATCAAACCCATAAACCACAAGTTCGTTTTTTCTTTTTTCAGCAAAAAGTCCATAAGGGGTTTCCAGTCACTAATAAATGTAGTTTTTGTATTTTCTATAATCAAACAAGTCAATTTTTCCATCTCTGATAAATTCTGTCATCTTCACCAGTAATTCCTATGTTGGGGTATTTTAAAAGTATTTCCATTTTTGTGCATATAGTAATCTTGAAGCAGTTACCAAATATGGAAATAATCTTCCATAACTCTTTTCTACTTCTCTGTCCATTAGTCCCAACAAGAAAAGTTCTGGTTTCAACTGAATATTAATCTTTAAAATACTTTGCATCATTGTATACAAGAGAACAACAGAATTGGAAGGGACCTTGGAAGTCTTCTAGTACAACCTCCTACTCAGGCAAGAAGCTCTATACCATTTCAAATTGTTGTCCAATCTCTTCTTAAAAACTTCCAGTGTTGGAGCATTCACAACTTCTGGAGGCAAGTTGTTCCACTGATTAATTGTTCTAACTGTCAGGAAATTTCTTAGTTCTAGGTTGCTTCTCTCCTTGATTAGTTTCCATCCATTGCTTCTTGTCCTGTCTTCAGGTGCTTTGGAGAATAGGTTAGCCCCCTCTTCTTTGTGCAGCCCCTGAGATATTGGAACACTGCTATCATGTCACCCCTAGCCTTTTCATTAAACTAGACATACCCAATTCCAGCAACCGTTCTTTATATGTTTTAGCCTCCAGTCCCCTAATTCTTCTCTGCACTCTTTCTAGAGTCTCAACATCTTTTTTATATTGTGGCGACCAAAACTGGATGCAGTATTCCAAGTGTGGTCTTACCAAGGCATTATAAAGTGGTATTAACACTTCACGTGATCTTGATTCTATCTCACTGTTTATGCAGCCTAGAACTGTGTTGGCTTTTTTGGCAGCTGTAGCACACTGCTGGCTCATATTTAAATGGTTGTCCACTAGGACTCCAAGATCCCTCTCACAGTTACTACTATTGAGCCAGGTACCACCTATACTGTACATGTGCATTTGGTTTTTCTTGCCTAAATGTAGAACCTTACTTTTTTCACCATTAAATTTCATTTTGTTAGATAGGGCCCAATGTTCAAATCTGTCAACATCCTTCTGTATCTTAAGCCTATCTTCTGGAGTGCTGGCTATTCCTGCCAGCTTGGTGTTGTCTGCAAATTTGATGAGTTCCCCATCTATCCCCTCATCCAAATCATTGATGAAGATGTTGAAGAGTACTGGGCCAAAGACAGAGCCTTGGGGTACCCAACTGCATACTTCCCTCAATGTAGATGCAGTTCCACTGAGGACTACACATTGAGTGTGGTTGGTCAGCCAGTTACGAATCCTTCTGGTGGTGATGCTGTCTAACCCACATTTTCTATCTTATCAAGTAGTAGGTTGTGGTCTACTTTATCAAATGTCTTACTGATCCAAGTAAATTATATCCACAGCATTTCTCTGGTCCACTAATTTTGTCACTTTGTCAAAGAATGCAATAAAATTTGTCTGGCATGATCTGTTTTTGACAAACCCATGTTGGCTTTTGGTTATGACTTTGTTTGCCTCTACCGGTAGGTGTTCGCACATTCATTGCTTGATTATCTTTTCCAGAATCTTTCCAGGTATTGATGTCAGGCTGATAGGTCTGTAGTTTCCTGGATCCATTTTTCCCCTTTTTTGAAGATGGGAACTATATCAGCTCTTTTACCAGTCCTCTGGTAGTTCCCCGGTGCTCCAGGATCTTTGAAAGATATAGTTCAGTGGTTCTGAGACACGTCTGCCAGTTCCTTCAGAATGTTGGGGTGTAATCAAACTGGTCCTCATGATTTGAACTCATCTAGGGTGGACAGGTGCTCTCTACCATTTTCTTGCCTATTTTAACTTGTATTCCTAAACTGTGTTTTACGGTACTGTTTTCTCCTTTTGTGGAAAGACAGAAGCAAAAAACGAATTAAGTAGTTCTGCTTTCTCTCTGTTGCTTGTCACCTTCTTGCCACTTTCTCCCAGCAATGGACCAATTGTTTCCTTGACTTTTTTCTTGTTTTTAACATGTTGGAAGAAGCTTTTTTTGTTATTTTTTTTACTTTTGTCACAAGCCTTAGTTCATTTTGAGCCTTAGCTTTCCTGACTTCATCTTTGCAGGCTCAGGCTGTTTGCTGATAATCTGCCTTAGTTATGTGCCCCTCTTTCCACTTTTTATACTTTTCTTTTTTGTCTTTCAATTTATCAGAGAGTTCTTTGTGCAGCCATGTTGGTTTCTTTTGAGAGCTGTTATTTTTCTTCTTCATTGGCACTGTGCTAGACTGGGCTTTTATAATCTCACTTTTCAAAGTTTCCCAAACTTCTTGGGTTGTTTTCCCCTTGAGAAATCTCATCCATGGAATCCTTCCCAAGCTCTCTCTTAAGTTTATTGAAATTAGCTCTCTTGAAGTCCAAGACTCTAGTTTGACTTTGTTCTATTGCTTGTGCTTCCATAATGTTGAATTCCAATACTGCATGATCATTCCCCCACAAGGTTCCTACAACCTCAACACCGTCTATAATTTCATCTCTGTTAGTGAGGATTAAGTCCAATATGGCTGATCCCCTAGTTCCCTTCTCTACTTTTTGGGAGACAAAGTTGTCTGTTAGGTTTGTCAGGAACCTTGGAACCAGTGAAGCAGTGGATGTGATGTGCTGGTGCCTGGAAGCTGTGAGGATCTGGATGGGTGTCAACAGGCTCAGACTTAACCCAGACAAGACTGAGTGGCTGTGGGTACTGCCTCCTAAAGACTGTATTGACTGCCCATCCTTGGTTCTGGGGGGAGAGAAATTGTCCCCCTCAGAACGGGTTTGCAATTTGGGTGTCCTCCTAGATCCACAGCTAAGATTAGAGCAACATCTAACAGCTTTCGCTAGGGGGACCTTTGCACAGGTTCGCCTGGTGCACCAATTGCGACCCTACTTGAATCAGGAGGCTCTCATCACAGTCACTCATGCCCTTGTCACCTCAAGATTAGATTATTGCAATGCGTTCTACATGGGGCTACCCTTGAAGAGTGTTCGGAGACTACAATTGGTCCAGAATGCAGCTGCGCAAGCCGTCGTGGGTGCACCTAGGTACACCCACATTACACCAATCCTCCGCGAGCTGCACTGGCTCCCTATTGGGCTCCGGGCACAATTGAAGGGGTTGGTGATTACCTTTAAAGCCCTGCATGGCGCAGGGTTCGAGAGCGCCTTCTACCTCATAGTTCCCAGCGACCGGTAAGATCCCACAGAGTTGGTCTCCTCCAGGTCCTGTCAGCTAAGCAGTGTTGGCTGGTGGGCCCGCGGGGAAGGGCCTTCTCTGTGGCTGCCCCGACTCTCTGGAACCAGCTACCCCCTGAGATCCGGACTGCCCCCACCCTATTGGCCTTCCGGAAAGCATTGAAGACCTGGCTCTTCCGGCAAGCTTGGGGCTGTTCATCTCGCAATTTGCGAGGTCCGGCCCTGAATGATATGTATGTATGTGATTGTTAACTGGTTTTTTTTAATATTTTATGATGTTTTTAAATGTATTTTCTATACCTTGTTGTAATCCGCCCAGAGTCCTTTGGGAGTTGGGCGGCATAGAAATACAATTAATAAATAATAAATAATAATAATAAACCTGTTTGATCTTCCACTTGGTGCAGAGTTTGTCTCCCAGTTGATGTCGGGGTAGTTAAAGTCCCCCATTACTATTGCGATGTGCTTCCTCCATATCTTAGTTAACTGACTAGCAAAAAGTTCATCTATTTCCTCTGTTTGGTTGAGTGGCCTATAGTATACACCTATGGCAATGTCATTTTTTCCCTTTTATATTGACCCAAATGCATTCAAGGAGGTTTTCATCATTGTTCTGCTCTATTTCTGTAGAAATGTAGTTATTTCTTATATATAATGCAACTCCACCTCCTCTTTTATTAGTTCTGTTTTTTAAAATTATTTTAATCCCTCTAGGTATATATTCTATTCATGGGTTTCATCCCACCAAGTTTCCGTTATGGCAATAATATCATATCTACCCTCATTACTTGAATGTATAGTTCACCCTGTTTATTCCTCATACTTTGTGTGTTGAATTGTGCATTGATATATTTGAATATATTTTTTGCAAGTTCACCAGGCTTGATAAAATGATCCTTCATGTTTTCCACTTTTCTTGAAGTACCTTTATACATTCCAAATAATTTTTCTAGCGGTATATACCAACAGTACACCATTTTACAAAAGTTATCTTTCAAATTGTAGCATAATGTAAATTTCAGTCCTTTTGGCCACATATTTTCTCATAATTCCATCAGTGTATTATGTCCAAAATTCTTAGCCCATTTTATCATGCACTTTCACTTGTCCTTCTGTTTCAAATTTCAACAAAAGTGTATGTATGTATGTGTGTGTGTGTATGTATGTATGTGTGTATATATACACACACACACACACACACACGCACACATACACACACACATATACACTGTGTACACAATTATTAGGCAAGCTGTATTTTGGAGGATTAATTTTATTATTGAACAACTACAGTGCTCTCGGTCAATCCAAAATGTTAATAAACCTCAAACCTGAATATTTAAGAAAGTAAAAGTGAAGTTATGGGTTTCTTAGGAGAATATCTATGTGTGCACAATTATTGGGCAACTATTAGTGTGCAGAATAATTATGCAACTAAATGAAAAATGACAATTTTCCCATCTCACTCATTTATTTTCATCTGTTAAAATGAGAATAATAAACAAACAAAAATCTACAAATAAACATTTCTGACATTTAAAAAACAAACAAACCAGTGACAAATATAGCCTTCTTTTCAATAACAGTCATAAGCTTTTCATTCATGGAGTCTGTCAGTTACTTGATTTGTTGACGATCAACTTTTTGTGCAGCAGCAACCACAGCTCTCAGACACTATTCAGAGAGGTGTACTGTTTTCCTTCACCGTAAATCTCCCATTTAAGTAGGGTCCACAAGTTCTCAATAGAGTTTAGATCAGGTGTGGAAGTGGGCCATGTCATTATTCTTTCATCTTTAAGGCCTTTGCTGGCTAGCCACACAGTGGAGTACTTCGATGCATGCAATGGAGTATTGTCCGGCATAAAAATCATGGTCTTCTTGAAAGATGCAGACCTTTTTCCTGTATC
>QLTV01003794.1:6642-18486 GCA_003457575.1 Thermophis baileyi | reverse complement strand
TCAACACACACACACAGCTGTCAGATCAGACCAGCAATTCACCCAAGGCCACATAGATAACAAGGAAAGGAACACACATCAGAATTAAAACCGTCTCTGGAACAAAAGCTTGCCTGGTTTGTTCCCCAGAAAGAAGGCAAAATTCAATCTGAGGTTTGGAGCACCAAAACAGGTCAGTTAGCCAGTCCAACAGTTGGTCTCTTCATAGATCTTCATAGATCTCAATTCACCCAAGGCCACATAGATACCAAGGAAAGGACCACACATCAGAATTAAAACAGTCTCTGGAACAAAAGCTTGCCTGGTTTGTTCCCCAGAAAGAAGGCAAAATTCAATCTGAGGTTTGGAGCACCAAAACAGGTCAGTTAGCCAGTCCAACAGTTGGTCTCTTCATAGATCTTCATAGATCTGTATATGATGTCTTTTTTATGCTGTCCTCATCCCAGCTTGATTTTCTTTATGCCAAAGCCTCTTCAGGATAATAGGAGGTGTTTTTCTGCCTGCCCTTTCCTTCAGATAGTTGCCAGGATAGTTGCTTATCCCTGAGCATCCTGCACTCCTTTTGGTATAAGTAGATAGGATGCCAAGTTATTCAGCTTGTTTTGTAAAGCATGTCAGGACATATCCTGCATTCTGTTCAACAAAGCTGATGTACTTCCTTGTTGCAGGAAACAACGTTTGATATCACTCTTGATCTTTGTGACTCCAGTCTGCTCGTGTACTTGTTCCAGTACGGGTCTTATTTCCTGCATTCCTAGCTCTGGGAGTATTGCCAAATACAGTCAGACCTGATCATAGTATCTCTTGGACTCCGGCCAGCTGTTAAAGATTAGACATTTACCAGCGGAGATTTGGAAAACCCTATTCTGCCTTTATTTTGTTTTCAAACTATTATGTTGCTCCTAAGAAGTTATTAGGAGACATTTCTTAGTAAAAGAACAGTGTTTTGCAGTTTGTGTGTGCGTATTATTGGTGGCTCGTCGCTGGGGCAGAACAAAACGGCAGCTTCGGGGCTTCTTGGGAATGGCCGGCTTTTGCTGTATTTGGATCCCCAATTTTGCCTTAATGGCTAAGCCTCTGTATCAGGCCACCACGGGAACCCTTTGAGTGGACCAAGGAATGTCAAGTGGCATTTGATAATATTAAAACCGCCTTAGTAAATGCTCCTGCTTTGGGCATACCTGACATCACTAAACCGTTCACCTTATTTGTAGCAGAGAGCAGAGGGGTGGCGGCTGGAGTCCTCACTCAGACCCTCGGCAGTTGGTCATGTCCGGTAGCATACTTCTCCAAGCAGCTTGACCCAGTCGCACAAGGTTGGCTGGCATGTCTTCGGGCTGCAGCAGCCACAGTTCTTTTGTTAGAAGCTGCTGAGCAATTAACCTTTGGTGCCACCATTACTGTGGAAACTCCTCATTCCATTCAAGAATTACTAGCAGCAAAGGGGGGTCATTGGCTTACAGCCTCCCATCTTGAGCGGTATCAGATTGCACTCCTTGATAACCCACATGTTCAGTTGAAGCACAGTAACAGATTCAATCCGGCAACCTTTCTTCCCCAACTGGAGCAAGATGTTGATCATGACTGTGTTCAAACAATTGCTGAAGTATTTTCCAGCCACCCAGATTTGTCTGATCAACCATTTCAGGATGGAGCCGGCATCTCTGCAACCCCAGCTGTGATTCCTGCAGCTCAGCAGGGGCCAGCTCCAGCCGCAGGCATCCCAGCAGCCGTGGCCGCTGCAGCCCAGGCCCCCCTGGTTGGGGGGGGGCATCCCCTGGAGGCACCGAATTCCAAAGTTTCCTCAGCTGGGAGTAAAATACGGAGGTGATCCCAAAGCCCTGGGATTCTTCCTAGCTCAAGTCTGGAATCACATGCAGGAGTATGGGGAGGATTTTGCTTCAGAAGCAGCCAAAGTGAGATGTGTCACCATGGCCCTGGAAGGGACCGCAGCAGAATGGATGGTCACCCTTCACAACGATGATGCCCCCCAGCTGAGAGATTATGACCAGTTTATGAGGGCACTCCGTGCGAGGTTCGAGGACCCCCTAGCTGAATGCAAGGCTAGGACCAGGATGAAGACCATAAACCAGGGGTGGAGGTCAGTAACAGAATATACCCAGGAGTTTCGCGAGTTGGCCTGCCACATGCATGGCTGGTCCCCAGAAGCCCTGATGGAGTGCTACAAAGACATGCTTAACGATGATGTCTATCAGAGCTGTGTCTCCCGAGGAGCCCCTTGTGACCTTCAGCACTGTTATGTGTTGGTAGCTGAGGTGGAAATCGACTTGGCCAGAGACCGGCACCGTGGGAGCCGCAGCTGGAGCAAGCCTTCCCCCTCTGCCCCGAAAGAGGCCCCGAGAGCTACCAGAGGTGGGCCAGCAGCCAAACCGAGATCCACGGCATGCTTCAGGTGTGGGAAGTAGGGGCACCGAGCAGCTGATTGCCTCACCAAGCCAGGATTCAAGCTAACAACTGCTGGAGGCAAGAAGCCCGAGAAGCAGCCAACAAAGCACCGCAAAACAGTGCTGAAAGGGGTGGAGGTCGTTGAGTTCGCCCCTCCTGGCCAGGAGGAGTTGGGAAATCTGACCACCCCAGAGGAGAGTGAAACCAACTCTGACGACAACCCCCTGGTAAGTCAGCATGTAGCCCCCATGACAATCTCAGTGGAGCTGCGGGTGCCTTCGTCAGGCACCCAGGGGAAGATGCTAGCCCTTTGAATACAATATGTGTACTATACTAGGATTAGTAAGGATGGCCTGATTAAATAGAATAAATTAAAGAATTAAATGGAAAGATTAGAGGTTGAAATTATGCATGCTTAAACAATGTTGTAATTGGCATTAGAATGATACATTGAAATACTGAATAACTAAATAATGAAGGACTATATCTTAATACAAATAGGAGTATTAATACTAGGAGTATATAAGCTTAATCAATGTAACAAATATTATTGATATTAGTATTGTTATTTGTATCAAAATGAATGATACCCAGATGCCACACTGTTCATGTATTGATGTTGATGTATATATAAAAATAAAATAAAAAACATATAACAAAAAAAGGTATGTTAAGCAACAAATACTTGAATCCTCAATGGTTATTAAACTTCAATGGCTATTAAACTATTAAAATGACTATTAAAAATCTGTAAAGGAGGAAAATTGATTTCAGCAATTTTAAATCTCTTTCAGGCAAAATAGCTATGGGGTTTACATGAATAGCTATGGGGTTTACATGAATAGCTATGGGGTTTACATGAATAGCTATGGGGTTTACATGAATAGAAAGAAAATCAAGACTAAGGGGCATTCTTTCTGCTCTTAGATGTCATGTATGTCCTGTGCAGTTAGACTAGAGAATGGAATGCCTAGAAGATCAGTGAAGTCTGGGAAACAGACACTTATTGGCTCAAGTTTCATTTTTTTCCTTCAGGTTTAGTCCTGTTAGTTTTGGCAGATAAACATTTCACAAAGTGGAAGGCCAAAAATAGTAAGAAGCTGCTATCATATGGGCTTTTGGCAGAGTTGCTTACCTCTCTAGTGTATGACTTGGCTAATCAGTTTCTCCTGCAAAGAGTCAAAGATATGGAGCACTAAAATGAAGTAAACAGGATATCACAGAAAACAAGCTTTGTTAATATTTAAAAGGTTTTTTTTTATTTTTTAAAAAAGGTTCTAAATAAAAATATTCTAAAATTCCCCTGGACATGAGAGCCTACCCATGAGAACTGGGGAAAACTGAAACAATAGACCTCATTTTCTCATATTGCCTTTCCTATAAGGACTTGCATTTAAAATACATTAGCCTTGTATTGCTGGAAAACATGACAACATATTATTTTTATCATACTTTAGATGGGACAGACTCTCATGGAGTTTAACTGTGTTTTACAAATTTGTGTTTGATCTTTAATTGTACCGTGTTTCCCCGAAAATAAGACCCGGTCCTTTTTTTTTTTTGCCTCCAAAAGAGGCATTAGGTCTTATTTTTGGGGGATGTCTTTCCACTGTCTCACCTCGCAGTGGCGGCAGCACCGACAGGCCTCTGACGGCAAAACGGAGGCCAGGGGGCGCCGTGCGCGTCAATCTGGAATTGTTTCTCGGCTGCAGAGGCCTTTCCTGAAGGCCTCTGATGGTGAAATGGAGGCTGGGGGCCACGTGCGCAAGCAGCGGCAAGCGGCCACAGAAGAAGTGGGCCAGCAAGGCGAGGCAGGTGTTGGGGTGTGGGGGGCCTGGCTGCAACTGTCCTAAGTTAAGTGGGTGCAGGGCACGTGGGGCGTCTCCACCCCCCCATCCCTGCTCTAGCTTGATTTTTACCCGTGCGCCTTGCCCCACCTCGTGCAACCAGGTGCAACAGAGTGGGCAGGGTCTTAACTGGGGCTTATTTGGGGGGGTAGGGCTTATATTGGGTGCACATGCAAAAATCAAGCTAGGTCTTATTTTCGGGATAGGTCTTATTTTCGGGGAACATGGTATCTTTGGGCAACCTGAAGAAGGTCTAGGACAACTTGGCATGGCCAGCTCACCACCACCAAGTCGCCTGTGCCAACTCACCACCGCCAAGTCGCCTGTGCCAACTCACCACTGCCAGATTGCTACATGACAATTCCACACAGCCAACTTGCCATGGGGACAACTCGATGCGGGTGGCTGTAGGGAGAGCTGGGTGGGTGAGCGAATGGGTAGGCAGGGCTTCCCATTTTCACACACTGTCATGCCCCCATCGGAGCCTGAATCTGCGGGGGAAGATGAGCTGGAATAGGAGCCGACAGAGATCGTAGGGGTGGCTCCATTGCCTTTGGAGGAAACTGGGGAAGGGCAGAGCCAGTCCAGGCAGGGCTTTTCAGGATTAGAAAGGCTTGTAGACAGGGATGAGCAAGGACCACCCCCTCCTGATCCTAGAGCACAAAGAGAAGAGAGAAGACGAGAACAATGCAGACTGAGCCGGCTACGAGGGAGTAGAGTGCCCTGCCCCCCTTCACAAGGCACACCTGGGGACTAAGATGTAAGGAGATGCCGATGGGAGGGGCATTTGTCGGGAACAAGTGTTGAATCTGTGGAGCCTCGTGTGCACTTGCCGACGCCTGGAGTTTACTGTGCTCTGTCTTGTGGGGCTTGCCCGGTTTTCCTGCTTCGCTGAAGTTCTTGCTCTGGTTACTGTTTCGCTAACCTTGCTTACTGGACTGCTGGCCCTGGTTACTGTTTTGCAAACCTTGTGTCAACCCTGGAGCCATCTTTGAATGTCTTCAAAGAGACCTGATTGGGGCATGTGATGGTTGTGTGTAATGGGGGGAAGAACTTTGGATTTTGAACTGGGTGGGGAAAACCCGGGGGACTTCAGAGTCGTGTTTTCACCAGCTGTGCCAGTATGACGTGCCTAATAAATCTATACTTTGAGGAACCTTGCCTTGGAGTTTTGATTTCATCTGGGCTGTTACTTGGAACCCTGACATTAACCCGACTACCTTTTTAAAAGAAGCAACAGCTCCCCGCGTGCGCGGGGCCGCTGTCCTGGGTCCTGAGCTCCGGCCGCTTACCCGGTCTACCAGGCAGTGGGAAGACTCAGGGAAGATGGAGGAGAAAAAGCAGCTAGAGGACTTGACCGCCACCAGCGGAGCTACTGGAGCCAGTGGGCTCACCGGGGACAGCTCTGGGAGCCTGAGCTTCCTGTCGACGACCGACCGAGCGGCCGCCGAGCTCGAGTGCCAGCTGGGGGCCCAGCCTAAGGAATCTGTCCTTTGGGAGCCGACCTGCGAGCTCCACTGCTGCGGCCATGGCCCCGGCGGTGCTTTTGTGATCCCGACATACCGGGAGCCAACGCCGTGGCCAGCCACCCAAGAGCTGTACCAGGCAGAGGAGCAGTTCAATGGCCAGCCAATGCTCCAGGAACTCCAGGTCACCGCGGTGCGAGCAGAGCACACCACAATATTCGAGTGGAGAGCTATGACACCTGTTGACCTCAGCGAGTCCCGGGATTGGGGAGTCCAGCCGCTGCCGAGGAGCCAAACCCTGGAGGGGCTACCAGAGAAGTTTGGCCAGATGAGCATCGGCAGCCTGGGCCAGCACCCTCCGACCGGCCAGGCCGTCATGGTCCTGACCCAGCCAACATTCACCTTCCCAAGCCAGGGGAACGTGACCCCTCTGAGTGGAGTTTCCCTCTCGTTCCATTCAGTGCAGAGCGGATAGTGCCGAAATCTCCTGCGACAGGCCTGATCTACCGTATTGACAGCTGTCAACCCGCTGACTGGGCCTGTAAGCCAATCCAGCCCGCCATTGCAAAGAGAAGCCCCCGGACTGCCGGGGCCGGCTGGCCTGCCGCGCCAGTCACCCCTTAGGCTCCCACCAGCCAGCCAGATCCCCCCTGGTTGGGCTTTCTACCCCGGCCAAGGGTGGGTGCGGTGCCAATGGGCGCTGGCACCAGTTTCTCAGTCCGCAGTGGCTCCACTGCTGCCAGCGCTACCAGCCACACCACCAGCCACTCCGCCGCATTTCAGAGCTACATTTGATGGAACCCCTGGGAAGCTTGCTTACTTCCTAAACCGGATCTGGTCCCCCCTCGACCGCTATGGGGACCAGTATCAATCCGACCGGGACATGGTCTCAGCCATAGCCAACAACATGGAGGGTGACGCAGCTGAGTGGATAGCCCAACTACATGATCAAGTAGCCCCTGAGCTTGGAGATGCTGACGAATTCGTGGAAGCGCTAAGGGCCCAGTTCGAAGACACCAGCCAGGGGCAGGAGGCCGAGATCAAAGACCTCAAGCAAAGAGGCCATCCTGTAAAGGAGCTAGTGTGGGAGTTCCGGTGAGTGGTGGGGAAGCTGCGAGACTGGCCGGAACGCCTCTTTGTCCACTACTTCAAGGAGGCCCTGGACCTAGATCTCCAACAGGCCTGCACTTATTGAGGCACCCCGGACCGTAAACAGGAGTGGTACCGGATGGTGGTGGCCATGGACCCAGAGGTCCACCCACACCGCAAGCCCGCTTCCGAGAAGAAGCCAAAGAGAGCTTTGGGACATTGGTCCAGCTCATGACCTTCAGAGGAGCCAAAGCCGAATCTGGCCGCAGCCATCAAATGCTTCACGTGCTTTTCAAGGGCATCGAGCATCCAAATGCCTCGCCCCGGCTCCGGTTCCTCAGACCAAAACTCCAGCAGCAGCGAGAGCCAAGAAAACCCCGTGGAAACCAACCGAGAAGGGGAAGTTCACTTGGCAGGCTGTCGAAGTGTCCCCTCCCCCAACCGGGAACGAGGAAACTCCGGCTGCCGAAATCCCACCCATCGCCACTGGAGACAGCACCGATGACAGCGGAGACAATCCGATGATGAGTGAAGCCATCTGCCCCTTTGCCATCAAATCCCGAATAGTGGTGCCTGGAACGGGGTCCCAAGGGGACATAGAAGCCATCACAGACACTGGCTGCACTAGATGCCTAATTAGTCGGGTCTAGGACTTTTCGGCTTGAACCCTTCGCCCTGCCTGTTTCTCCTCCAGGCTTTCGCCTCTGCGTTATTAGCCACAAGCTTTTCTCCTCGGCTGGCCCTCCCCCATCGTTTCGCCCCGGCACATGGGCCACGGCCCCTACATCCCAGTCCTTTCGCCACGGCCCATTCATCGAAGTACAGTTCGGGTCGGGTGTTTGGGCGCCCAGGACAGTTCGCAGCCAGCCAATCGGTGCAGGGGCTTGGGGGCTTTGGGAGAGGTGCTGCTTGGGGGGAGGTGCTGCGGGAAGTGGAGGGGTGGAAGAGCGGGGGTGGGGTAAGCACAGCTGCAGCACAGCTGCAGTTCAGAGGGAGGCTCAGGAGGGCCACCAACACCCCCCTTTGTCCAAAGTGCCTGAGGCAAGGGCTGGTTCTCATCTCTTTGCCAAAAAAGACTGTGGGGAGGGGGGCTGTAGAGGGTGAGGGATCCATCAGGTGGGGTTCTCCCCTCCCAGCCACAAGCCCCTCGCCTGTCAGGTCGGAGCCTCCCGAGGCGGCCGAGAGCAGCGCGGGGGGGGAGGGGGGCTGTAGAGGGCGAGGGATCCATCAGGTGGGGTTCCTAGGGCCTCTCCTTGTGGAAGAGGGGGCTGGGAGGGGGCAAAGGTATTTTGAGAGCAGTGTGGCATCCTGGTGGCTCCCCTTGGGCAGCAGCGCGCAGGAGGAGCCCTCCCCACTCTGCGCCGCTGGCCTTTCGTCCGCAAGAGCAGGCTGACTCCAGCAAGCGACCGCGGCTCACAGCGGCCTTACCGGGGAATGGTTGCGGGAGAGTTGCAAGTCCCAACCCTGACACTGAGCGAACAATGGTATGAACTGACGGTAAAAATTGGTGAAGCCCAGGAAACTCTGTAACTGCCTCCTTGTCTTAGGGGCTTGCCAGTCCAGTACTGCCTGAACCTTGTGAGGGTCCATCTCCACCCCATTGCTGGAGATACGGTAACCTAAATAATCCAGCCGGGTTTGGTGGAACTCACACTTGGAAAGCTTCACGTACAACTTGGCAGCCAACAGTTTCTGTAGCACCTGTCGCACTAGGCGGGTGTGCTCTGCCATGGTGGTGGTATAAATTAAAATATTGTCCAGGTATACAAGGACCCCCCCGGTACAGGTGTTCATGCAGTACTTCGTTGATCAACTGCATGAACACCGCTGGGGCTCCCTGCAACCCGAACGGCATCACTTGAAACTGGTAGCTTCCCAAGGGGCAGTTGAAGGTGTTTTTTCACTCATCCCCCGGCCAGATCCTAACCCGGTAGTAGGCTTCCCGTAAGTCCAGCCTAGTGAAATACCTGCCCTTCACCAACGTTGCCAGCATATCCTTCATCAGAGGCAGGGGATAGAGATGTTCCACACAAATCCCATTCAGACCCCAGAAGTCAACGCACAAGCGTAAAGACCCATCTTTTTTTTCGCGGAACAGGACAGGCGCTGCCACCCGTGACCGACTTGGTCGGATGAACCCTCGAGCCAGGTTTTTATCAATATAGCGTCTTAATTCCTCCATCTCCTTCGGCGTCATCGAATACATCCGGGGTTTAGGCAATTTTGCCCTGGGTATTAGTTCGATGGCGCAGTCTGTGGCCCGGTGTGGGGGGTAGCACCTCACACTCTGCTTCACTAAAGACATCCGCTAAATCGTTATATACCAGAGGGAAAGTGGGATACTCCCCTTTACCGGGGCTATCATCTACCCCAGCCATCACCCGTTCATGGGGTGGCGGTTCAGGGCCATTCGCTATCTGTAATTTTCGGAAGCCTCCCTCCCACCATATCGTGGGACCCCATTTGTCCAACCATGCTAGTCTGAGTATCAACGACTCGTTCATCGTCGCCACCACAATGAACCTGATGAGCTCCCAGTGTCCACCCATCTCTAGCCTAACTGGTTCGGTAATATGGGTAGCCGGAGCCCCCCCAAGCACTAAGCCATCTACTTGTTCAAACCGAATGGGTTTGGCCATCCTCAATGCTCGTATCCCCAGTTTGTTGGCTACAGACTGGTTGATGAGACATCGGGTACACCCGGAGTCAATCAAGGCCCCATATCTGGCCCCCTTGTCTGCGTTTGGCTTTTTGATAATGACAGGAACAACGAATGACCGAATGGAGTCACTCACCATTGGGTCTTCCGGTCCGTCGTCCTCACTGTCGTAGGACACTAGCGGGACCCGCACCATCACTGGAGATCCGCTGTCCTCCAGGCCCGTCTGTTGGTCTATCCCCGGTGTCATCTGGACTGCTCCCCTGGACCGTTCAGGGGCCTGTTGTGGCTGGCCTGTGGCTCTCCGTGGGGTTCCAGCCGGAGATGGCGATTTCAGTGCCTGCGGCCCCGGGGCCGTACATTCCGCTGCCCTGTGGCCGAGGAGGTTGCACTGGAAACAGCATAACGACTGTCGGTTGGTCTGCCCCATGGGGCCTGGGATGACGGTACTGGGCTTTGTGGCAGTCGTTGGCCCCGGTTTGTCCGTGGGCTTCCAGGACCTAGGGGCCCCCTCCCCTCTTGGCCGGTGTCTAGT
This sequence comes from Thermophis baileyi, assembly GCA_003457575.1. Taxonomy (NCBI): domain Eukaryota; kingdom Metazoa; phylum Chordata; class Lepidosauria; order Squamata; family Dipsadidae; genus Thermophis; species Thermophis baileyi. The sequence goes on along the minus strand of QLTV01003794.1, from coordinate 8,484 downwards.
TCGATGGCTGCCCGGAACCAGTCCTGTAGGCGGTGTGGCAGACCTCGGTACATGCAGGCCTGGCGGATGTCTCGATCCAGGCCTACCCGGAACTGTTGGACTAATAAGCGTTCCAGCCATGTCCGTAGTCTACCAGCCACCTGCCGGAATTTTTCAGGGACATGAGTTCATCTTCTCCTTGTTGTGTCCAGGACCCATCCTCAAACTGGGCCCGTAATGCTTCCAAGAAGAGGCCCACGTCTGCTAATTCTCTGGCGTGTTCACTGTGGAGGTCAGCTACCCACACAGCCACCTCCCCGTCCAATACAGCTGTCCCGGCAATGACCGTGGCCCATTGCAATGGGTACAAATGGGCATAGAGGTCGAGATGGCTTATTGCCTGCCTGAGAAAGAGTGCCACCCGGTCGGGGTTGCCATCAAATGAGGCTTGCAGTGGCGGGGGGCCCCATGCCACCTGCTGAGGCCCCCAGCCCAGTGGCCACACAGGTCCCGGCCCTACCGGGCGTTGGTCCACCACCGCTGCTTGACAACAATGCAGCAGTTGGGGTCCGGGTTGGAGCCTCTGGCCGTGAGACCCAGTGTTCCCCGCTGTGTGCACGCCGAGTGTGGACCTTTCCGGAAGGCCCATGAAGTCATCCAATGAAGACCCCGGGCCCCCGGGCCCCCGGGCCCCTGTTGACCTGGCCTGTGGGAGCGCCTAGCGGCAGGATCCAGGCACAACTTTAGGCTAGCCAAATGAAAACGGGTCTCTGCTGGGGGCCCCGGCCTGCGTGTTTGCCACGTTGCCGCCTGCTCCTGGCTCATCTCCCATGGCTGCCAGGAGTGGGCATCCCAGAAGCTGGCCTCCCCGAACCTCTCAGCACGTCCATTGTACTGCTGCCAGGAGTGGTGGAATAGCTCCACTCGCCATCTTCGTCCCCCGTGAGGCGTCTCTCCCTCCATTCATATAGAGGGGCTCCCTTGTGAGGTGGCATGGGTATCCTAGGCCCAGTGACAACCGAACTATGCCACCATTCCCCCTGTCCGGTCCCTGAGCTCGCCTGTGCCTCCACTGGCTGGCCTACGGGCTGGGTTTCCCGTACCTTTGGCCTAACAGCCGGCTGGGGCCCCTCCTTCTGTACCTCTGCTGTGGGGGCCTCCTTCTCCTCCAACGCTGTCTCTGCCTCCAGCCCCTCTGGCACTGTTCCTTCAGCCATCTGAAGCCACAACCCCGAGGGCAAAGTAAAAGGTAGAAGTAGGAGTGCTGACTTTCTCTCTGCCCATCTAGGACAGGCCTGGCAGGAACAAACCGAGCCAGACACGAATTGTTGAAACAGCTAGGATTTATTCTCATCAACAAGCCTTCAGAATGCGGCGGGGTAGAAATTCAAGCTATGCAAAGTCAGCGCTGGGAGCCTCTGCCTACCAGTGCTGTTTTAAACTACCCGCCCCACCCCCCAATCACCCAGGTGACACGCCCCCAATCACCCCGGTTCCACGCTCCAATCACCCAGGTGCCATGCCTGCCGGTAGCCAGCATCCGGTTCTTGCGCACCTCCAATTAGCCTTCAACTCTCCCAGTAACGGGGTCCAATGGGCCTGGCTGGTGGCGGCCCGAGTCAAGGATGCCGGTCAGCTGGGCATCGGGTATCTGCGGCGGCCGGCATCAGCTGGACGGCGCTGGCAGTTCTTGGAAGCGTCGCGGCCTGATGTCAGAGGAGCGCCCGTTTTACTCTGGGACGCTGCCTCCCCCACTGTGCCGGTTGCCGCTTCTTACCCACCGTCGTTCCCGCCGCACCGCAGTTCCCAGGTATGGCGGACTAGGGCTCGACACCGGTTCGGCGAACCAGTAGCATTTTTTTT
>QLTV01003791.1:892677-910881 GCA_003457575.1 Thermophis baileyi | reverse complement strand
ATAAAAAAGGATGTATGGATGTATGTTCCAGCATAACTCTGGAACGGCTCGAGCAATTTCAACTGAACTTGGTACACAGATGACTTACCCTCTGGAAACAAATACTGTGGCAGTAAGACATCCCTAGCACCCCTCGGGGTGTGTGTGTGTGTGTTCCAGCATAACTCTGGAAAGCCTGGGCCGTTAAGGAGAGCGAGTGCGGTGTCCTAGAGTGGCAATTGTTTGTGATGTCAATTGCTTCGCAGCTTCCTCTGGAAAGCCAGCCATGATGTTCACCCTCCAGTGGACCAATGGGGAAGTGCCTGATGGATTTGGGGCAAAGATCATAGACAGGGCAGGAAAGAGGAGCGCATGGGAGGGGGAAGGGAGAGGGCAGGGATGATGGGCATGGGAGTAGGGGGAAGAAAGGCCCCTCCCAATGGCTCCCTGTCAGAAGCAGATGGTGTCCCCTTGGCTCCCTGTCAGACAAACACTTCAATGTCTATAAATACCTGGGCAATGCCGGGTTATCAGCTAGTCCTAAATATTTCTTGACTGTGATATTGGATGTTGGAACTGAAAGAATAGAATAAGATACAAGAAGAGTTGAGTTATGGTGACACAGTGGTTAGAATTCAGTATTGCAGGCTAATTCACTTCCAGGATTCTTACTGGCTTTCCATCCTTCTGAGGTTGGTAAAATGAGGATAGATGGTTGGGGGAAATATGCTGACTGACTCTGTAAACTGCTTAGAGAGGGCTGTAAAAGCACTATGAAGTGGTATATAAATCTGTGCTATTGCTGTTGCTGTTGCTACATCATCATTGTCTGATGAGATCTACTGTAGAATAAAGAATAAAGTCAGAACATTTAATCAATTTGACTAATTCACAATTAATACTAAAACCCTGGGGCTGCTACTCAGGTGATTTGATTCTTGTGCAACAGCTTTCAGAAAAATATGAACAGAATAGGACATGTTAAAAACAAAAAGGTTATTTTATTTTTCAAGACTTTTAATTAAAGAAATCAACTGGAAAGAAAAATGTTCAAGGACATTACAAACATTTGTTTCCTGTTAGTCTGCTCTACATTTTTTTTTCTCTTTTCATATGCCCATCCTCAAACATCCCAACTGTTTGCCTTTTCACAAAAAACTGATACCTTAGAATTGCAGAAGGGAAATGTTTTTTTCCACCAAGAAGCTCAACTCTATAGTGTTTTGGAATGAAGTTGAAGTAATAATTTAAAATAATTAAAGAATCAATGAAAGCTTTTTCCAAGTTATCACTTTACACTGTCTATGAGAGATAGTGTTTTAACTTCCCTAGGTGCTTCTTGAACCCAACTAGCTACTATTAACCAAGCATATGCATTTTGGGTGGTGCCTCCATTTGTGAAATTCTCTTTTCTGAAGATGTTCCACCAAATAAACCGTACTAGATCTTTTAGGCCTCTGGAGTGCTTAAATTTTACCAAGGGAGAAGTACTTGCATCTATCCCTTTGTTCTGATAGCTCTAGATTTAGGAATATTTGAAGAATGGTTTGTTTTTGTTTTATCAACAATCCATATGTTGGAAACAAATTATGTAAATAACGTTTGCACCAGTGGTGGGATTCCAATTTTTTTACTACCGGTTCTGTGGGCGTGGCTTGGTGGGTGTGGCAGGGGAAGGATACTGTAAAATCTCCATTTCCTCCCCACTCCAGGGGAAGGTTACTGCAAAATCCCCATTTCCTCCCGATCAGCTGGGACTCGGGAGGCAGAGAATAGATGGGGCGGGGCCAGTCAGAGGTGGTATTTACTGGTTCTCCAAACTACTCAAAATTTCCGCTACCGGTTCTCCAGAACCTGCTGAATCCCACGTCTGGTTTGGACTGTACATCTTCCCATTCTGTCCCTGATGACCAGGTGATATTTGGCCGAACACACTCAACAAGTCATACCTTGAATGTGTATAGCTGTTTCACTGGAACTGATGATTTAAAAATGGAAGTGGTTTTTCAATCTTTTGTCCATTAATCCCAAAAGAATTGGTTTCTATTGTAAATTATCTTTAAAATTTTCTGAATCAAATACATATTTCATCCCAATATTTTCTAACTTCCTTGCATGTACACCAAAGATGGAAAAAATGTACCTTCAGACTGTAAATTTCAAATATTTGAAATTCCATTATACATTTCTGACAATTTATCCACTATCAAATCCCAGCAATTTTTATAAAAAATCTCTTTAAGGTTATAATTCAATATAAATTTAAATACTTGCTTCCACATATTCTCCCTTTGGTCCAACAGTATATTATATCCAAGATATAATACAATTTGGCCATATTATCATGCAGTTTTCAACTTTTTCATCCTATTTCCATTTTCAATAAAAGTGTATGCATTTTAGCAATAATATGTTCATTATTTGTACACAATTCCACATCAAATTCAATCTTACCATTTTCAAAGTTATAGTCATCAAATTTAAATATTTTCATCAGTTGAGCATAAGAAAACCAATGGCATATACAAATTCCAGATTTTCTCTTATTTTTAACTTAAGATCTTGTTGAGAGAACGACAGCACATCAGCATAAGTTAAGCCGTGCTGGGGAATGGTTAGTATGTAGTATTGCAAGTTAACTCTGCTCTTAACTCTGCATTTCTGACCGGCTTACTGACCTGCTTACTACATTCCTGACCGGCTGACTCACCCTTCCATCCTTCCAATGTCAGTAAAATGAGGACCCAGATTGTTGGGGGTAATATGCTGACTCTGTAAACCACTTAGAGAGGTCTGTAAAGCACTATAAAGCTGTATATTTGTTATTGCTATTGCCAATAATCATTTTTGTTTAATTGTCATTTTTTTCTAAAAAAGACTTCTTGGGCTGACAGCTATAAAGATATTTTACATCCATTCCAAATTGTCACCAGGGAACTTCTAATAACATGGTTTTTGAAATCTACATTAACGTTAATTTTCTTGTATCACAAATACCAACCAAATCCCCTACGGGGATATCGGGACCTGATGGATTACATCCCAGAGTTCTACAGGAGCTGACAGATGTCATCTCAGAACAACTGTACCACATCTTCCAAAAATCCTGGAGCACCAGGGAACTACCAGAGGACTTGAAAAGACTTAATGTGGTTCCTGTCTTCAAAAATGGGGAAAAGAACAGACCTAGAAAATTACAGACCAATCAGCCTAACATCAATACCCGGGAAGATACTGGAAAAGATAATAAAAAACCAGATCTGCCATCTAGAAACATAAAGTAATAACTAGAAGTCAGCTTGGGTTTGTTAAAAACAGATCATGCCAAACCAATCTTATTTCATTTTATAACATAGTGACTAAATTAGTAGACCAGTGAAATACTGTGGACATAATATACTTAGCCTTCAGCAAGGCATTCGACAAAGTAGACCACAACCTACTTCTTGATAAGCTAGAAAAAAGTGGGATAGATAGCATCACCATCAGATAGATTTGTAACTGGCTGACAAACCGTACTCAATGAGTAGTCCTTAATGGTACTACATCTACATGGAGGGAAGTAAGCAGTGGGGTACCACAAGTTTCCATCTTAGCCCCCCCCCTACTGTTCAATATCTTCATAAATGACTTAGACGAGGGAACTCATCAAATTTGCAGATGACGCTAAGCTGGCAGGAATAGCCAACACCCCAGATGACAAGCTCAGGATCCAAAAAGATCTCGACAGACTCGAACAATGGGCCCTACCCAACAAAATGAAATTTAACGTGGAGACAAGCAAGGTTTTACACCTGGGCAGGAAAAACCGAATGTACAGGTACAGACTAGGGGAAACCTGGCTCAAAAACAGTAACGGTGAGAGGGACCTTGGAGTCCTAGTGGACGATCAAACTGTCAGAGGGATCATGGAGTCTTAGTGGACAACCAATTAAATATGAGCCAACAGTGTGTGTGGCAGCAGCCAAAAAAGCCAATACAATCCTAAGTTGCATTAACAGAGGGATACAATCAAGATCAAGTGAAGTACTAATACCACTCTATAAAGCTTTAGTAAGACCACACCTAGAATACTGCATCCAGTTTTGGTCACCACACTATAAAAAAGATGTTGAAACTCTAGAAATAGTGCAGAGAAGAGCAACCAAGATGATTAGGGGACTGGAGACTAAAACATATGAAGAATGATTGCAGGAACTGGGCATGGCTAATCTAGTGAAGAGAAGGACCAGGAGAGACATGATAGCAGTGTTCCAATATTTGAGGGGCTGCCACAGAAAGGAGGGGGTCAAGCTATTTTCCAAAGCACCTGAAGGCCAGACAAGGAATAATGGATGGAAACTGAATGAGAGATTCAACCTGGAAATAAGGAGAAATTTTCTGACTGATAGCAATCAACCAATGGAACAGCTTGCATTCAGAAATTGTGGGAGCCATCACTGGAAGCTTTCAAGAAGAGACTGGACTGCCATCTGTCAAAAATGATGTAGGGTCTGTTTGGGGGGGGGTTGGACTAGATGACCTACAAGGTCCCTTCCAACTCTGTTAATCTGTATCTGTATCATAGTCATTCCAGATTCAACAGGGGAAAGTCACGACTTCCTTTCATCAAATGGTATCATCTTCTTGGACCTAGGAGTCTATGGCAATGACTGCCCTGTACAATACCATCGCTCCAGATGGCCCTGATCATTTTATCTTTTGTAACACTCTGAAACCCTGGCTGTTTCTTCAGGTATTTGGGCAGCCTTTGCTAGCAATGTGATTTTAATAATTTGGGTTTTTTACTTTGGCCATCATGCACTGTAGGATGTTGTTTAAATCCTTCTCCACTGCAAACAGTCACTGTTGTGAGAGGAATGGCTTTATAATCATTTAAATAAATAGATTACTTATGACAGAAATTAAATGGAACAGCACAACCCTATTAGTTCTCCTAGGTCTTGCAGTGGTACCATCCAACGCATTATTCTGAGCAATATGAGGAGCACCATTTTTCATAGTTTTAGTACTTCCTCTTATGATGTATCCCAAAGATACTGAACTATTATTGAATGCCAAGGTAATTGAGCTATATGTCAAAAGCGTTTCACTTTTCCCTTATGCTCTTTAGGAACGTCATGAAAACATTAGAAATGGGTTGTCATCAGTATGCTGTTGACTCACAGTTCTTCTGCTGCTTAGCGTCTCACTTAAAAAAAGGTATTAGCAACCTTGAATGTTGCTTAAGCTTATAATGAACTGGCTACGTTGAAATTAAATCTATACAAGATGGAATGTCATGCTGGTAAAGAGAAAGCTGGACTTGGGTATTGAGAGGAAATCTGTTTTCTATATTGTGTTGCATTTCCTCAGAAAGAGCAGATTTTCGGTTCTGAAAGATCCCTTGATTCTAAGATAACACTGGACTTGCAGGTAAAAGCTGTAGCAAGAACACATTTGTATAGCTATGGTTTGTGCATCAATTGCAACCCACCCTAGTTCAGTTGGATTTTGCCACAGATAATCATACCTTGGCTATATTGTGTTAAGAACCGAGGTGGCACAGTCGTTAGAGTGCAGTACTGCAGGCTACTTCAGCTGACTGCTAGCTGCAGTTCGGCAGTTCAAATCTCACCGGCTCAAGGTTGACTCAGCCTTCCATCCTTCTGAGGTGGGTAAAATGAGGACCCAGATTGTTGGGGGCAATATGCTGACTCTGTGAACCGCTTAGAGAGGGCTGTAAAGCACTGTAAAGTGGTATATAAGTCTAAGTGCTAGTGCTAGTGCTAGTGTTACAACAGACTTTACATGAGTGAACCTGACTTGCCTAATTGATCAATGGATATAATTTAATTTAGTGGCATTGCTCTTTAAAGTCATAAACAGCTTAAAGCCTTGACTATTAGAAGTTCTCCCTTGTTGAATTTGGTTAAATTGATTCTTTTGTCCAAAGAAGAAAATATATTTAATTTTGTCTCTATTTGGAAATTGCTTCCGGATTTTGTGCTTGCAGTGTAAAAAAATATGAAACTTTGATTTTGTTTTTGCATATTAGATAGGTTGCTATATAAATGGCTAGTATATACAGTACTTGTGTAAAAGTAAAAAGTTGAGGTTGTAATGTTGCTATCTTCTATTGTGCTAAAGAGAGTTGGAAGTCAGTGGCCTTTTCTTTCTTTTCTCCTCTTTTCTCCATATTTTCTCTTTTTCCCTCCCACCTAGTTTTAAATTTCTCTTTGTGTTTTATACTTGGAAATACTCCCTTCTTGAACCTTCTCAGATCAGGAAGAGGGGTCTTTATGACGATCTCCCTGCTGCTTGAACTTGACAATCTGCTATGTGGTTATGAACATCTTCTATGTAGCTTCTGTTATGGAATTCACTCATCAAGATCTTTAGGGTCCAATATGAAGCAAAATGGCAAAAACCTATCTATTCCATTCAACTTTAGAAATTTTAACTGAATTGAATTAATGACACTACTTCTAATTTTACTATTATGTTTGATAGTTGTAAGGCATTTTCAATATTTCATAAAAAGAAAGGCAAGGAAATGGTTTATTACTATTAATAACAATACAGACATTTTGAAATAGTTTTCAAGGGAAACATGTTGGAAACATATTTAAGAACACTTAAGGGAGCCTCAATTAAGGATATGAATATAAAGCAGCTAAATATCAGGGCTGTCTTCTTTGGAGTCTCATCATTTAGTTGCAGGAAAATTGCTCTTGGCATAATTAGTACTTCTTTTAGACAGCAGTTCTTTCTGGTTTGGTCTGCTAATGATGTACACTGAAAATGATTTGTGAACAACAAGCTAATAAATGTGCAGTGATTGGTACAAGTAGAAACACTACATTATTCTGTGCATCTGATGAAGTGAGCTATAGTTCGGTACATCTGGTGAAATGAACTGCAGCTCACAAAAGCTTATGCTAGTTGGAAAGAGTGATACCAAAATCTTGATTTTTCATCCAATATTTTTTCTCCATATACCAGCTCCCTAGTATATCTTTGGAGCAATCACTTTCAGTCTATGCAAATATCCTGAACTTCCAAAAAGAATAAGTACAATAAAAATAATAGTGGCATATTTTAAATTACAGGAGCTTAACATAACAGCTTGCATCACTAGTGTTCTGTCAACTGTCTGATTAGTGAATCCAAAATAAGGAAACAGTCTTGGGAGTTTTGAATTCCGAAAGGTAAAACTTTATTGGATATGTAAGGGGAAATAATGGAGAACACCTGTTGTGGCCCGCCAGCGACCCGTGCAGCTGGTTGCGGACTCCGACAGTGAAGAGGCTGTTGTGGTGATGCACCAGCGGCCTGTGCAGCTGGTACCTGAGTCGGACAGTGAGGAGGTTGGTGAGGACTCGGTCCCAGAGGCGGAGATTCAGCCAGGGCCTTCAGAACCTCCAGAAGCTCCCATCAGTGAAGAGGAAGAAGAGGAGGAACCTATTCTCAATGCACGGGCACACAGAGCTGCCAAAAGGCAGGAATGGTTCCTCGGGAGGAGGTCTCCTCGGGAGTAAGGCTTGGGGCTAATTGGCCATGCCCTTAGCCTATTTAAGGGATGAAGACAGTTGAAGTAATTTGTAGGAAACAACTCTTCATAATCACCTTATGATTGTATCGGATTCAGAAAACGTCTCTTTGGCTGTGGTTTTCCTGTGTTATCTGTTCTGCTAATTGCTTCTGGGCATCTTGCCAAACCACAGTAAGATTACTGATATAGGAAAGACTATTGCATCAAGAATTGAGTTATTTTACCTTGGACTTTTGTCGGCTGTTAATGAATTTGAATTAACAGCCCTTATTCATAAAAGACTGATTGAAACTGTATTTTTTGTTTGTACAAACTACTAAGAAAGCGTATTAGTAGTCTTTATTTAGTAAAATAAGGTTTGCACGGACTTTGTGTGTGCTGCGTTCTTCATGGTTCGTAGCTGGGGCAGAACACCACCTTCTAGCACAGTAAAGTTGGGGGGAGGCTGAGATGAGTTCAGTATTGACATTAATTGCCTGATCCAGTTGGATGTACTGGTTTTGTGATTACAGTTTTATTATTGATCATTGATCTCATTGTTGTGATTGTCATCCTGTATGTGATGGATGCAATACTGGACAGGACATAGTGGAAATAGCTTTCCAGTAGATGTGTATGTTCTGACTATACATGCTGGTGCAACTATTGTTATTGTTGTCACTGCATATGCCTTCAATTATTCAGTGTCCCCCCCACCTTCTGCTTCAATGTTTTTTTTTTGTCCTGTGTGTGCGTTAGGTTTGTACCTGTTACAGTATTTGTGGACACCACCTTCCCCGTAGATAAGGGTCAGCTTGTTTGCTGGGGTGGCGTGTCTTTTAATGAAAGTTCCCCTTCCACAACTTTGATTGTTTGAGTGATTGAGACATACTGAAGATATGAAGCGAGTGTGGGGTCCCTATCTGCGGTACTGTCCTCCCGAGAGGGGAAAGCCAGAGATGGACGAAGCGACTGGTTGTGGGTTGTGGGATGTTAATGTAACTACAAGCATCTGAGCATCAATGTAACCACAAGTGTCTGAGCCTGACCACTTTTTTGTAGATAAGGAAGGCCTTTTTCTGTTGGCCTGTGGTACAGAATTACATTCATTATTCATATGGTTAATGTGTGTTGCCTTTCTCCCATCTCCCCTCCCCTGCTCATTTACTGTTGGATGCCCTTGCTTTGTGATAGGGGGGCTCTCAGTCTAAGATGGTTATGTCTATGATTTGGTGAAGACATCCTAGACGCCACTATGCAAAGTTTGCCGAACTTGTGGAATTTTCAGTGTAAAATTTGTAGACACAGAAGAGTTAACTGCTTTATCTGAAAGCTTCGATGTCCCTGCGAGCCCACAATCTTTGTCAGGAAACTTATTCCATTGTGAACTGTACAAATTGACTTTGATGTGAATATGACTCATTCAAAGAGGAAATCTTGTGTGTGTGGAGGGGGTATTTGGATAAAGTTAGGAGAAAAAAACAACAACCAGCAGCTGCAAATTCAAGCTGTGTAAAAGAATCTAGCAATGTAATAATCTGATTTCTCCTCCCTCCCCCCATTATAACGTTCCCTTGGCTTTTCACTTAACTTTTCAACTGTAAGAGCACACCAGCTTGAACCTCTGCATCCTGAAATTTGGTGAGTATTCCAACAAAGAACTGCCTGGCTTCCCATTGGAAGGGACCATTTCAGATCTTGTTAATCATCACCACTGCTGTGAAGTGTCAAGGACTGAACTCCTGGGTACACATATCACACTGTAAGAGAGTACTCTTACAGAGTACCAGCCCCAGACGAGGAAGCTGTGGAACACAAATCTTGCAAGACCACTAAGGCAAAGATTGAAGCTTTGCCCAACAGGGAAGCTAGTAACCTCTGCTCCCCACCATCATACAATCTTTGCCCCAGAAAAAACCAACAGAAAAATAGGACCAGACTTGCCCATTGCTGACTGCTCAAGAATCTCGCACTGCCTTTCTCATATGATGGAGGCATGAAGGAAACAAACTGCACCAGGGAATGTCTCATGCCTGCTGTGTGGCTGATGACTGGGTTATTGTTAATTGGCACCTTTCTTAATTTATAGAACACTCTGTACCCTATCCATTGTTTTAAACCCACTGAAACAGTATATGATGCTCTTCCTACAGAATTCACATATTGCTTATAGCTCACATGGACACTGTAGTTCCCTATATGCCAAAATGAGGGGGGATGAAGTGAGGGAGAAGAGGAAGTGTATGCTTAAAGTACAATACATGTAGAAATAACCATGTTGTAACATTAAGGTTAAAGGAATGGAAAATTGCCCATGTTGCTAGGACAGTATGGACAGATCTTGAAAGTCACATGATTTGTGGTTTTAGGGTATAAAAGACAAAGTCGAATAATATGAGGTTGCCAATTGGCCTCAAGTCGTCCCTTTTGACTGCTTGTCCAATTGACCCTCATTGCAATGTGATTAATATAAGTGGTTATATTTGCTATGCTTTAAATTCTAATAAACCTCTGAATCCTAAAAATGAGACTTTTATGATGTGTTGTCTTTTCAATTATTATTAAGTGCAGCTATGCTCATAATCAGGTTTTTCCCCTGACAGATACACCATATTGGTACTGAAGAAACAAAACCAGCTGTGTTTTTCATGTGCAAATGCTTGCCTAATTAAACAATAGCTTCCTCTTCACCCCACCCCTGGGTGATGACATTGTCCAATTATGGGAAATCCTTTTGTTATGGGAACAGTCCATCTCTTTCTTCAGCACCTACCGTGGTGACCTTGATGGTTGCCAAGCTCTCAGGATCTCTGCATACATTCTCAGCATTCCATTTCCCCCTTCCCTCCCCCCCAGCTCATTGGCAAGTTGAAAAGCATTAAGGTGTGAAAGAAGCAAGGCGGTTCAATCTTGACATGCTGGCCCCCTGAAGAAAAAGGAAAGCTGTAAAATATTAAGCATAGATCAATACTGTTATTTAGGTAGTCTTAGCCTTCATTAATCTCACTAATCTCTTCACTCTATTTTGCATGGAATCTTCTTACTAACCTTTCTGCGCTAACATTGTGGGCACCTACCCACTTGGCATCAGCTTTCCTTTCCACTGCACTTAACTCCATTTCCCCTTAAAGTACCTTGAGTCCAGTATCTCCTTTATCTCATAGTGTTTCTCCCCCCCCCCCAACACGGGAGGCAGAGGCTCCCCTTTGACTGGCCTTAACTTGGAGCCTTGGAAGGATTTCAATAAGCTACAGTGGAACACTGGGTGGACTCGTCTGAGTACCTTAAGTAATTGTAAATCTACTGTAACTGGGCTTATAATTCGAACAATTGGGAACGGACCTATATACTTGGGACCCAGTTTCTTACAAGGTTGGTTCAGCTTCAGGTATTTAGTAGACAGGTATACTTTCTCCCCAATCCTGAACTCCTTCTGGAGGGCTCTTTTCTGATCTGCCTGTTTCTTTTGTGACTCCCTGGTTTTATTCAGGGCTTTCTGCACATTTTCCCAAGCAGCTTTCAGGGTATCCATCCATTCAGCTAACGTTACTGAAGGAGAGGGTTCCCTCAGAAATTCTGGCATTGGCACAAACTCAACTCCCATGGTCATTTTAAAGGGGGTGAATCCAGTGCTACTATGAACCGAGTTATTATAAGCCACTTCTGCAAAAGGTAGGAACTCTGCCTAGTTGGTTTGCTGATAGTTTACATAGCAATCTAGGTACTGCTCCACTATTGCATTAGTTCATTCCGCCATCCCATCGGTGCTCAGATAGAACCCCAAATTAAGTCCCTGAGCTGACCCTATTTGCTTTATGAACTCCCACCAGAACTTTGTCATAAACTACACCCCCTGGTCTGAAATAATGCACCTTGGGATTCCATGCAGCCGATAGATGTGTTGCATGAACATTTTGGCCAGACACTGGACTGAGGGAAGCTTCGGACACATGATGAAGTGCGCTTGCTTTGAAAACAGGTCAACCACAGTCTGAAGCAACCCAGAAGTCTTCCCTGGCAATCGCTTCATGGATGCACACATCGGGCAGCTGGTTACATAGTTTTTTTATGTCTATCTTCATTTTGGGCCACCAGAACTGTCTTTTTGCCAAGTGAAGCATCTTTACAAATCCAAAGTGATTTTACACTTTGGCTTTACATCATGGCTTTTTTGTAGGATTTGGTTCCCCTGGCTGGCTGGAAGATACAGTTTGTCTCCCTTCCATGCCTGGGCCTCCCTCATCATCAGATTGGTTTTGTGGTCTTTGAACCATTCATCTTCCTTCAGGGCTTCCTTTAGCCATTGGGTCAGCATGCTGTCGGCCAGTGGAAGAGTGGCTAGTGGCTGTCATGTCACTGAGACTTACGCTGCCAGTTGCCAGGAGGGGATAATGGAGTTGACTATTTCCTCTTGGGTGGTTTGTATTAGGGCATCAGTGAGGAAATTCTTCCCTCTGGCAAGTACCAAAGGGTGAAATTGAACCAATTAAAGTACTGATCCCATGGCACTTGCTTAGGGGACAACCTCCTTGGGGTCCTTCAGGCTTCTAAGTTCTTGTGATCAGTGCACACTTCAAACAGAATCTTACTGCCTTCTAGGAATTGCCTCCAAGTCAGCAGCACCCATTAAATGGCATACATCTTCTTTTCCCATACCGCCCATCTTTTGGTGTCGGTCAATTTCCGGGAAGTGTAGGTGGAGGGTTGCAGCATCCCCTTCACATTTCTTTGGAGCAGAACAGCCGCTACTGCCATATCGATAGCATCAGCTTGTATTAGAAACGGTTCCTCTGGATTTGGGTGTTTAACGGTTGTTTCTGCTGCAAAAAAGCCATTTGAGTTTTTCAAAAGCCGCTTGGCATTCCATAGTCCAACTGAGCGGCTGGTTCGATTTGGGTTTCACTCCCCCGCCACCCATTTTTAATAGTTCAGTGATAGGCAAGGCTAGCTGTGCGAACAAGGGGATGAATTGGTGGTAAAAGTTGGCAAAGCCCAAGAAACTTTGCAGTTGCTTTCTGGTCCGGGGGGCTTATCACTCTAGAACGGCTTTCAACTTTCTTGGGTCCATCTCCACCCCCTCACAGGAAACATGGAACCCCAAGTAGTCCAAACTGGTTTTGTGGAAGTCACACTTGGATAGTTTAGCATAGAGCTTGGCTTTCAATAGTTTTTTTAGCACTTCCCACACTAACTTTACATGGTTTTCCATTGTATCAGAATAAATGAGGATGTAGGCCAGGTACACCAGCACCCCCTTATACAGGTGCTCATGCAGTACTTCATTGATTAGTTGCATGAATACTGTGAGTACTTCCTGCAGCTTGAAATGCATCACCCAGAATTGGAAACACCTTAAGGGACAATTGAAAGTGGTTTTCCACTCATTGGCCTCTTTTATTCTCACTCAGCAATGCGCTTTTCTCAAATCCAGCTCGGTGAACATCCTTCCCTTGACCAAGTATCCCAGCATATCCTTCATAAGGGGGAGGGGGTACATGTTTTCCATAGAGACACCATTGATCCTCCGAAAAAGCCACACATAGCAATAGCACTTAGACTTATATACCGCTTCATAGTGCTTTACAGCCCTCTCTAAGTGGTTTACAGAGTCAGCATATTGCCCCCAACAATCTGGTTCCTCATTTTACCCACCTCGGAAGAATGGAAGGCTGAGTCAACCTTGAGCCAGTGAGATTTGAACCGCCGAACTGCAGCTAGCAGTCAGCTGAAGTAGCCTGCAGTGCTGCACTCTAACCACTGCGCCACCGCGGTTCATAATCTCACCCATCTTTCTTTTTTTTCTTTTTTTTTGAAGAGTACTGGAGCTGCCATCCTAGATTTTGCAGATTCGATGAATCTGATTTTTTAGCTAGATTTTTATCCATGAAGCTTCTGAGTTCCTCCATCTCCCTTGGGGTAATTAAGTACATTTTGGTTTGGGTAATCTCACCCCAGGCAGTATTTCAATGGCACAGTCAATGGGGTGATGGGGAGGGAGTATGTCTGATTCCCACTCACTAAATGTGTCGACCCTGAAGATGACATATGTGTAGCCATATTTTCTTGTAGCCTTTGTACTCTTTTTCTATTAGCTTTTAGGTTTGTAGTAACTGAATTTTATAAATATTTCAGGCTCACCACTTTCTAACTGTAGAGATAAAGGGGGAATGTTATGTCTAGAGAGAAGATGCCTGCAGCTGGCTGAAGGTGGAGTTTGGAGTTGCCGGGCTGTTGGACTGATAATTGATTGCCAGTTGTGACTCAGGGGGAAGTTTCTAATTTATGCTTTTATTGAGTGTAATTCCAAATCCGGTTCAGAGTCGGAATTACACCAAGTCCGTGCCAATTTAATGTGTTAATAAATGGATTTGAAAAAGAAGATGGATGCCTTGGACTTTATTTTTTGGGACATATTACTTGGAGGCTTGACATTATTCCGACTCTGACTTTTAAAAAGAAAGAAAAAGTTTTCCTTTGATTCCTCATTGAGGATCGCTATCCAGGGTCCTGAGCCCTGGCTGCTTACCCGGCCTATTTAGTCAGGCAGCAGAAAAGACTCAGGGAAGATGGAGAGAAAGCAGAAGCCTGAGGAATGTGGCAGGGAATGCAAACTTTGTGGAGGACCTTGTGTGAGGCTGCCGATCCCCACAGACCCTGCAAGTAGCAGCAGTGGTAGAGGACATCGCACTCCAGGTGGACGTCTGTCCCAAGACCCAAACCAACTGGGGTGCCGCAGGGGGGATCCAGCTGATGGAGAGAGACATGCTGGGACAAGCGACACTTCCAGACCCGCTAACTGATCACTCCCTCATTGTGTCCAGAGAATCCAGAGCTACTATCCTGGAATAGAGGCCCACTGGAACAATCGAACTAAGCGAGACTGGAGAGTGGCAGTATCACACCGCAATGCACAGCCAGACATTCGAGGGATTACCTGACCAATTTGAGCAGCTGAATATTGGACGGGAAGCCCGAGACCAACTAGTGCTGCAAATAACTCCCCAAAGGGACCGAGCTACCCGAGCTTCGAGCCCATCAACCCTGGGTTTGACACAACTGATCGGGGAAAGAAGTCCCCCCAGGAGAGCCTGATCTATCGCCACCGAAGCTCGAGCAGCCAGTCCTCCTGCACCAGGGCTGTCTAGTGTAAGGCAACGAAGCCAGCAGAGGCACCATCGAGGAACCAGCCCTCCTCCACAGCCACAGTTCCCTCCAACTGACCAAATTCCTCCGGGATGGGTGTTTTACCCCAACCAAGGATGGGTGCGGGACCAGGACCGACAGGTTGCAGCTCAGTTACTGGCGCCACCGCCACCACCGCCTCCTGCTAGGACAAACGCACCTCCGCCCTTTAAGCCAGTTTTTGATCGGACTGCTAGCAAGCTTGCTTACTTCCTGAATCGAGCCTGGTCTTACATTGATCAACATGGAGATGAATTCCACAATGACAGCGAGATTGTCTCTGTCTTGGGTGACAATTTGGAAGATGAAGCATCTGAGAGGTTTACCCAACTCCACAATAAAGGCACCCCGGAGTTGGACAATGTGGATGACTTCCTACGAGAACTTCGGGCCCAATTCGAGGACTCCTCTTGAACCCAAGAAGTGGAGGCAGGAATAAAAATGATGAAGCAAAGGGGCCGGCCAGCAAAAGAAATTGTGCAAGAATTCTGCCGTCTTACTGGGAGGTTAAGCAACTGGCCCGAACGAATCCTCGTGCATTACTTCAAAGAATGCCTTGATGAGGAATTATTAAAAATATGCTTATGCCGAGCACCAGGGGAACGTGTCCATGAGTGGTACTGGGTGGCCATTGCCATGGACAATGAAATAAGACAACATCACAGAGCCGCGCCAGAGAAGCAGCCCTGGAGACAACTTGGACGATGCACTGCCCCTCACCAAATAGAAGAACGATCTGGGAGACTACAACCAACCCCATCAAGTGCTTCTGATGTGGACAACAGGGCCATCGAGCTTCAGAATGCTTGGTGCCAGCCCAGGTGCCACAAGTGAGAGCACCCACTCCAGCCAAGCCAAAAAGGGGTACCAGAAAACCAGCCAAGAAAGGGAAGTTCATTTGCCAAGCCGTGGAGGTCCCCCTTTCAGATGACAAAAGAGAGGAAGGAACTCCAGCCGCCGATCTGCCAATAATACAAAGTGCAGACAGCGATGAAGATGACATGATGGTAAATGAAGCCATCCGCCCCTTTCAAATAAAAGCAAGATTAACCGTGCCCAGAACAGGGACCTATGGTGATATAGAAACCATCATAGATTCAGGCTGCAGCCGCTGCCTCATCAGCCTGGCCACAGTAGTGAAATTGGGGATAAATACAAAACCCCTAAGAAATCCCATACGATTTGAGCAAGTAGATGGGTCCCTAATAGGAGGCCAACCTGCCACGCTTGTCACCAAAGAGCTAAAATTTGAGATGGGAAAACACTGGGAGCTAATTCCCTTCATAGTAGTGACAAAAATGACCGAGTCAACCATCTTGGGCCTCACCTGGTTGGACAAATGGTGTCCCACTATTACCTGGGAAGGCGGCTATCGGAAACTCAAATTGGCACTCGGCCCCGAACCACCTCCAAACCAGTGGTGAAATCTAAAAATTTTCCCTACCGGTTCTGTGGGCGTGGCTTATTTTGTGGGTGTGGCTTGGAGGTCAGGTGGGCATGGCTTCAGGTGGGCATGGCTTGGTGGTCAGGTGACCAGGTGGGTGTGGCCAACTTGTAAAATGTGGTGAAACTCACTTAACAACGCTCTTGCTTAGCAACCAAAATTTTGGGTTCAATTGTGGTCATAAGTCTTTCTTTCTTTCTTTCTTTCTTTCTTTCTTTCTTTCTTTCTTTCTTTCTTTCTTTCTTTCTTTCTTTCTTTCTTTCTTTCTTTCTTTCTTTCTTTCTTTCTTTCTTTCTTTCTTTCTTTCTTTCTTCCTTCCTTTCTTCCTTCCTTCCTTCTTTCTTTTTCTTTCTTCCTTCCTTCCTTCCTTCCTTCCTTCTTTCTGTCTTTCTTTCTCTTTCTTTCTTTCTTTCCTTTCTTCTTTCCCTCCCGTCTTTCTTTCTTGTCTCTCTCTCTCTCCCTTCCTCTTTCTTTCTTACTCTTTCTCTCTCTTTCTTTCTCTCTTTTTCTTTCTCTTTTTTCTTGTCTCTGTCTCTCTTTCTTTTCTCTCTCTCTCTCTCTCCCTTTCCAAGAGGAACCATTTATTTGCCCACAGCCGAAGGCCAGTGCTTCTGGAGAGAGGCCTTCATGCAACACACCTCCCTTGGGTTACATCGCAGCTGGGCTCCTGTCGCCACCGGGGATCGCGCTTAAAAGCCTCTTCCCCGGGCCGCAGTTGCTCAGCAACGCAGCGCTGCATCCGCCTCGTGCATTGTGCGTGTCGCCTTTTTCCAGGGCTGCCCTGATAGTGTTACCAGCCAGGCCACCGAAAGAGCCTCACTTCAGCCAACCACTTCCACTGAACAGGGTGCCGGCTTTTCCTCCTTGCTTCGCCCGTCGCACACTTAAAAAACGAGCCCTTCTGCCCAGATGCTTCTGTCCACTTTCCCACATCCCACCTATTGCTCCTTCTCAATCCGCCTGGACTTTTCCCCGCACTCTCTCTGTCCCACGCTATCACGGCAGTGTGCTCCGGGAGGGCAGGCGGACGTCTGCAGCCAGGCGGGGAGGGAGGGCAGTGAGAGTGGCGGGTTGTTCCAGGAAGGGCCTGGTGTTTCCCTCAGCTGCAAACACTGAGATTTGAGGTCTATAAATCATGTTAAAGGGCGAGCTATTGATGGTTGCGTGGAAGGAAAACGAACTGAGCGTGGGACGGAGAGAGCGCAGGGAAAAGTCCAGGCGGATTGAGAAAGAGCAATAGAACTTGCACAGGATTCCCTGTCGCCTGTCACGTTTACTTAGGGGGAGGGTTTGAATCCCGGAGCGATGGGGAAATGAGCACCTTTTAGCTCATCGCCAATGCCTCAGGGTTGGGGTGCGCGCTAGCTCCTCACCTGAACCCCCCGAGCCTCCATTGGCGCTGCACATGGAGCTGAAGACTTCATAGGTGGACCGTGGTGGGATGATGCCATTGGCCACGGCCAGGGCCAGTCCTGCGCTCTCTCCATCCCACACTCAGTTCCTTTTCTTTCCATGCAACCATCAATAGCTCACCCTTTAACATGATTTGTAGACCTCAAATCTCAGCGTTTGCAGCTGAGGGAAATGCCAGGCCCTTCCTGGAACAACCCACCACTCTCACCACCCGCCCTCCCTGCCTGGCTGCAGATGTCCGCCAGGCCTCCCAGAGCGCAGCCGTTCACTTTCTTCCTTCTCCCGCCAGGAAACGAAAGCGAACGGCACCGCCATGGTGGTGTTCTGGGAGGGCAGGCGCTGTGCATGTGCAGCAGCCCCGGGATATCCGCCTGGCACCTGCCCTACCAGAGCACCACCGCAGTGGTGCCATTCACTTTTGTTTCGTGGCTGTGTCCCCACCAAGGGCCCCCTGCCCACTCACTGGCCGGGCAGGGCTGGACGCTGACCTCGGAAGGCAAGCGGGTGTGGGTGACCACCAGGAGGGCCACCAAGCATGGCAGGGCTGCGGGAAAGGGAGTAGGCTGCTACCTCCCTTCCCCGCTGCCCCGAATGCTTGCCTGCCTTCCACATGGCCTTCCGCTTGCATGCCTTCACAAGCTGGCCACGTGGAAGGCAGCGTGGAAGGCAGAGA
>QLTV01003791.1:857131-873371 GCA_003457575.1 Thermophis baileyi | reverse complement strand
ATAGCTCCCGGTGACCGGTAAGATCCCACACGGTTGGGCTCCTCCAGGTCCCCTCAGCTAAGCAGTGCCGGCGGGCGGGCCCGCGGGGGAGGGCCTTCTCTGTAGCCTCTCCGACTCTGTGGCACCAACTACCCCCCGAGATCCGTACTACCCCCACCTTACTGGCCTTCCGTAAAGCCCTTAAGACCTGGCTTTTCCGGCAGGCCTGGGGCCAATAGTTGTTCTGATTGGCCCATGCATGGTTGCGTGAATGTTTTATTTTAAATATAGTTGGGGTTTTTTTTTTTCCCTTTCTTTTTTAAATTGTTTTTATATGTTTTATTTTTTATGATGTAAGCCGCCCAGAGTCCTTCGGGAGTTGGGCGGCATATAAATTTTATAAAATAAATAAATAAAAATAAAGGATGACCTTGACAATCTAGAAGGAATTTGTTGTGGCTACATGCAGACATCCCTCATGCAACTGCCCCTCCCAAATTCCCATAGCAAAGAATACATTTTTAAACTAGCATAAAGTGTGGCAGGCCGAAGATCCAAAGAAAATGGCTTCGGCCTGACAAAGGGGTGGTGGAAACAGTGTGGGGTGTATAGCCATAACAATATATTTTCCCATGGGAGTCAAGGACGTTCAGCCTGCACCTGGAGAGGCATGACTGGGAGTCAACCACAGTTGGGACAGTGACACGATTGGCCCACATGATGCCCATGTGGATGCAGGGGAAGGAACTTTGACTGTATTTGGGTGGGGAAAACCTGGGGGCTTCAGATTCAGGTTTTCCCAGATGTGCCAATATGACATCTTTAATAAATTCAAACTTTGAGGAAAATGCCAGCCTTGGAGTTTTCATTTTGTTGGGGGTATTACTTGGAACCCTGACATTAACCTGAATCTCCTTTTAAAAACTACCAAGCAGCTCCCCGCACCACAGGTTCACTGTCCAGGGTCCTGAGCCCCGGGCGCCTTCCTGGTCTACTGGGTAGCACAAAGACTCAGGGAAGATGGAGGAGAAAACGGCAATCATGGAGTGATCCACCAGGACTAGCTCGGAAATCATCTGCGGGACAATCTGCTTCCCCTTGGCAGCTGTGGTAGCTGAAG
Organism: Thermophis baileyi; assembly: GCA_003457575.1. NCBI lineage: Eukaryota > Metazoa > Chordata > Lepidosauria > Squamata > Dipsadidae > Thermophis > Thermophis baileyi. The sequence continues at coordinate 872,272 of QLTV01003791.1, read as the reverse complement.
CAGAGGCTGCTGAGGCCGAGCATCGGCAGGGCGCCTGACCCAAAGAGCTGGTACCCTGGCAGATCACACAGATTGATCCTTCCAAGTGCGGTGAAGCTGCAGGACTCCCACCACCCCAGGAACAGTTGGCATTATGGCCCTCCAGGAGCCCCAGATCGCTTTGAGACAAGCTGAGCGCACCACAGTCTTCGAGTGGAGAGCAACGAGACCCCATGAGCTTTGCGAGTCCAGAGAGTGGGGTCTGTAGCTGCCCTCTTGGAGCCAGTCACTAGTCAGGCTCCTGGAGAAGTTTGATCAGCTCAGCGTGGGCAGCATCGCCCAACTCCCTCCAAGCAGCCAGCCTGGATGGGTACTGGCTCAGTCCACCTTCCCAGGCCAAGGTGGCACAACCATCCAGAGTGGAGTGTCTGTCTTGTTCCACTCAGCACAGAGCAGACCATGTCAGAATCTTCCCTGCTGGGCCTGGTCTACAGGGATGACAGCTCCAGTGGGAACTGGCACCAGCCATCAACAGGGGCCCCTGGGTCAATCCATCCAGGGATTGCAGAGGGGGACATTGCTGCTGCCGAGACCAGCTATTCCTCCTCACCAGCCACCCGCCCGTCTGCCCCCTGCAGACCAAATCTCACCTAGATGGGCCTTCTACCCTGGCCAGTGATGGGTACAGTACCAGTGGATGCCAGCTCCGGTCCTGCCACCTGCCCCGGCTCCACAGCTGGCACCACCAGCCACCCCTCCCCCATGCTTCAGAACAACTTTCAATGGGACCCCAGGAAAACTGGCTTATTTCCTGAACTGGATTTGGTCCCATCTCGACCGCTATGGGGATCAATACAGATCAGGACATAGTCACTATCAACAAGAAAACTGGGCAGATTTGCTGCCTTTCACAGAGGTGACTTACAACGCGGTACACAGTAGCACCGGGCTAACTCCCTTTCAGATTACTAGCAGCATGGAATTTGTTCCCATGCCTGAGTTGCCATGAGAACCACCATCGTCCATGACCCTGGCTGAATGGATGGAATCGCTGAAGCGGGGTTGGGAGAACACAAAGAAATTACTAGCGGAGGCAGCAGAAGCATACAAGAAACAGGCGGACAAACGGCAATCTCTCCAGCCCCCCTTCCAGTTGGGAGATCATGTATATCTGTCAACCAAATACCTTACACTCAGATTGCCTAGCAAGAAACTAGGACCTAAATTCCTAGGGCCATTTCTGATAGTGAAAGTAATTAACCCAGTAACAGTACAGCTTAACCTCCCACGCCTATTAGGGAAAGTGCATCCGATTTTCCATAGCAGCTTGCTGAAGCCTGCAGTCAGATCACAACTCAGACCACAGGACCGTCCAGCGCCTAAGCTGATGGTAGTGCAGGGGGAGACCCATTATGAAGTTAAGAGAATATTAGACTCCAGACTGCATAGGGGTCACTTGCAATATTTAGTTCATTGGAAGGGGTACCCTTTGTCTGAGGCTACCTGGGTTAAGACCTGGGATGTGAAGGCAGGTAGATTAGTGAAACCATTTCATGATAAATTCCCTAATAAGCCAAAAGGTCCCCCTGGGGGGGGGGTAGAGGTGTTTAGGAACAGCTGTACTAAAAAAAACCCCTTTATCTCATTTCAGGAGCTACTCATCAACTGAGGGGGGCAGCCTGTCAGCCCTGGAGCCATCTTTACTTGGAGCTTCAGCGATGGATGGGCAAGCTGTGGGAAAGGGAAGGGGGGTGGAAACTGTGGGGTGTATAGCCAAAACAATATATTTTCCCATGGGAGTCAAGGACGTTCAGCCTGCACCTGGAGAGGCGTGACCGGGAGTCAACCACAGTTGTGACAGCAACCTGATTGGACCATGTGATGCCCATGTGGATGCAGAGAAGGAACTTTGACTTTACTTTGGGTGGGGAAACCTGGGGGCTTCTGAATCGGGTTTTCCCAGATGTGCCAATATGACATCTCTAATAAATTCAAACTTTGAGGAAAATGCCAACCTTGGAGTTTTGATTTCGTTGGGGGTGTTACTTGGAACCCTGACAATAGTACGTAAAGTACTAGAAAAGCTCCTGAGTGCGAAGTTGTATGCCAAACTGTCAAAATGCGAATTCCATCAGCCTAGACTACCTAGGATATAGAGCATATAGAGACTATCTATGATATAGAAATTCAATTTCATTGAGGGCCGCATCAGGGTTGTGGTGGACCATGGGGGGCTGGGTGGGGCAGGGCCATGGTGGGAGTGGCCAGTTCAACATCACTTGTGTCGGGGGACGCCTGTGGTGGCCTGGGCGGGGCTGGGGGGAACCTTCCCTCCCTCCCTCCCTCCCTCCCTCCCTTTTCCCTTTTCTTCTTTTTCCTTCCCTGTTCTCCTTCCTTCCTTCCTTCCTTCCTTCCTTCCTTCCTTCCTTCCTTCCTTCCTTCCTTCTTTCCCATTCCTTTAGAGGTAGGCCAATTAGACTAATAGTCATTAGATTTGTTATATTGGGAACAGTTCGTCAACTTCTCTTCTCTGAACATATGATGTTCATTTTTGAAAAACCCTTTCCCACTTCTGCTGAACTTACAGGAATTGTTCTGACAATATTTTTAGCTTTTTGAATACTGTCAGGAATTGCATATTTCTGGGAATTTTTAAAAACATTTTCTACAAAATCTCAATAATCGTTAATATTAATTTGGTAATTAAAAATGTCACTAAATACAAGCAATTGTTCTTCAGCTGCTTTCCATGGAACTACTACTTCTTCAATATTCCAGTAATCTGGCTCCAAAAAAAATTGAGAAATTGTAATTTATTTGTGTCTTGAAATTGGCTACCTGTTTTTAAATGTTCACAATCCATTAGTCTTTTATTCAAATTTGTTACGATGCTTTCTAAAAGTCTTTCCCGAGGAAGCCCAACAAATCGATGATTTTCTACAAATTTTATATTTTTGAAGGTTTCTGAAGTAATTAATTCATCAACTTTTTTTCGTATGCACCCGTTTCCTTTCTAAGCATTTCAAATGCTTTAATTGATCTTATCACAAGTTTTTCAGCCTTTATTATGTCTACATTTCTTGCTTGCAGTGCATTTGAAAGAAGAGAAATTTCATTTAGAATATCAATCATCAATGCCAAATCAGTCATAAAATATATATGTTCAAGATGGGCAGCCATACCTAAGTACTTTTCTTTTGAATGAAAATAGTGATGTAGCACTGGATAAGCAGGCCACACAGCTAGGGTTGACCTTAAGCTACAGGCAGCCCATCTTGGTCCCAAAACTCTACCAATCTTTATAATTTCAATTCCAAGTTGTTCGGATATTTTGGTAAGTTCAATTTGGTTCTTATTGGATTGATGAAAAATAGTATATATCTTATCAATAAATATTTTAAAATGATTTATTTGCTTTATTTCCTTTATCGAATCATCTAAAACAAGTTGGAGGCAATGGTTTAAGCAGTGCCATATTATTATGTTTGGAAAGTCTTTTGCTATTCTAGTGCTCATTCCAGATTTTCTCCCAAGCATAACGCTGCCATCATCGGAGCAAAATCCTATTAATTTTTTTTCTAGGTAATTCTTAGTAAACCCAACATTATTTAAACTTTCAATAACTGAAAAACATATTGTCTCTGCATCTTGTTTTTCCAATTCAACTAGCTCAACAAAAATTGTTGGTGAGGTAACTGAATCCTCAACTTTTAAGAAAAGTATCACAACTGGTTTGCAAGATATCGTTGAGGCTTCATCAATAATCGAACATATTTTTGACTTCTGGTTGACATTGCGGTGCTATCGGACATGAGGAGTGGGGCTCCACAAACTTGCGCCAAATCCCTTCATTGGAGGGCCCCATAAGGGGCTAAAGTCACCCTGTAGGGTGACGAAGAGTGGAGGGGTGCCCTGTAAGTCACGGAGAGCAGTGGCTCTCCTGCTTGACCCAGGGCTTATTCCCTCACATCTGACGGCAAAAAGGAGAGGCGGCCATTATGGCTGCCATGAAGCTGGGGAAACAAAGAATGTGTGGAGCAGGTGGATGAACAGTAACTGGAACTGGGTGAGGTTACTCTTTTTTTTAACCTAGAACTTACCCTAAAGAAAATAAATCCTGGAAAAGAGACTCTGAAAAGTTTGTTTAAGCGGCGAACAATTACAGAGAGAAAAATCACACACCTGAAAGAAAAGAAACTAAGAGGAGAGCGCAAAACTTTTAAAAACATAGAAAGATTGGATTTCTAATTTTTATTGGCAATAAGGCATTTTAAAACTTTTAAAAACATAGAAAGATTGGATTTCTAATTTTTATTGGCAATAAGGCATTTTAAAATGCTGGAATTACTTGTCTGAATTTTGATTATTTGTTTGAATAAATACTAACAGAACCTGTCAGATTTTGTGCAATGTTGAAAGTTAAGCTGAAAGCACCACCTACTGGTGAATGGAATAGACATTATATTCTTATAACCCTGGGAAATATACTGATAAGACAGAGGAGAAAGTGGAAATAAATAACACCTGGAGGACTGCTTTGCTATCTACTGCTCTATACTTATCTATCTCATGACTACTGGAGCTCTAATGGTGAGAACATGGAAGACATCTAAATAAAGTGACTTTCAAATATCATGATTGAACTTATAGAGTGGATTTAAGGAGACATTTGAAAATCTTCCTGGACTACCTAAATAGAACTAATTGACTAACTGTGGGACATAAAAAATTATAATTACTGTATTCCCTGAGGAGCAATGTCAGGATTGAGTAAATGGTTTCCAGGTCGACTTTCTGAGGTCACAGATAATTGAGACTCTGGGGCGGTGATAGACCACTGACAGACTAATGGGCAATATTTGGACCTATCAAAATAAGACAAGATGTTTCATCAGGGGGAAATAAGTGAATTGCAAAAAGAAATGATGTGGATGTTCCAAAGCATTTATGATATTATGATAAGGAATCACAGGGTGATAAAGGATCTAATGAATTATATAGAAGGGAAGTTAGAAAATGTTCAACAAGGGACAATGAACAATGATCAAAAAGCCCAGGAAATAGAGGAGATAATAGAAAGACCAGGGAAAAAGATAGAACAGACAAATCAACAAATAAAACAAGAAGATAAGAAGGAGAAGACAATAAAGACTTATGAAATAATTCAGGGAAAATACATACTAAAAGACCAAAAAATGTATTGGATAAACAGAAAGATATATTTGAAAAGAAGATAGGGACTCGGGCAGACCCTCTGGAGGCTTGGCAGCAAAAAAAAAATAGTAGAGATGGAAGGAATATTTAGGTTAAATAGGAAAGATGTAGATAGAGACAAAGACCCAAGAAGTATGGGAGGCATGTAAAAAAAATAAGAATTGAAATACTAAAATGGGCAAGATTGGCTTTATTAGGAGCTAGAACAGAGGCAGAAACAAGAAATAGGGGGAATATTATTATGCATATTTCTATATAATATACTAAAAGCAATAGATGTTTTAGATGTTGAAAGATGGTGTCACTATGTTTTAAATGATATTATTGTCTTTAGAATGGTGTACTAAAATACTGAACAACTAAATAATGAAGGCCCATATTCTAACACAAATATGTATAATAAAATTACAATTACATAAGTATGATTAAAGTAACAAATATTATTAATACTACCATTACTACTTGTATCCAAATGAATGATACCCAGATGCCTCACTGTTCATGTATTGATATTGACGTATATTCAAAAATAAAAATAAAAACTTAAAAAAATAATCAAACATATTTTCCAATTATTTTCAATAATTTTAGTAAATAATTGTTTTTTAATTTCTTTTGCAATGAAATCAACTATTTTCACTGCAGTTTTACATGAATGCAATCCTATTCCCATATCGATTTTTAATTTGCAATTCTATCTCATCTTCTATGCCTGAAAATGTTTTACATCTTTGTGCCAGGCTGTAAACTGTATTGAATACTCTACAAGTAGTACCTACATATTTTTCAGTCATCTTATCTATTCCTTTTGTTATTGCAGCCTGCTCACATTGTTTTAAGTTATCTGTGCAAATGTTATGAGCTTTTGGTGAAAAATGTTCTTTCATTTTTTTTCTTAGAGAAGCTTGTTGTACCTCTTTAATTTTTCCTGCTGCCTCAATATGGAAATATTTCCATTCTTTTGAAACATGAACACTTTCTTCTTTTGTGAAGTCATATTTTGCACAATACTTGCAATCTAACTTTTTGTTGGAAATTACCAGTCCCTCATATTTTTCTTTAAAGTTGTTATACTGTTGCAATGTCCAGCTGTCAGGAAGATTATTTTCAATTTCGGAGTTATCGGTTCTTTCAGTAATTGCTACTTTCTCCAAGTTGGAGTGGTTGTGCTTGTGACTGTTTTGGATCATCCAAGGCCAATTCTGTTGTATCTGGTTCCGATCTTGGTTTCTTACTGAAAAAATCTGTCAAACTCTGTTGCCTTTTCATCCTGTTAAGGGCTACTGCAAAAAATAAATAAAACAATGTTGTAGTTTGGACTCGATTGTGGTTGTAAGTTGAGGACTACAGGTAACGGAAGGGATCTCTGTTTTCACCCAACAATGTACAGTCTGTTTTCATCCATTGCTGTGGACAATTTGTAATGTATAAATACAAATTGTCTGAAATTGTATAGGGTTTCCTACCTGAGCAGGAGGTTGGACTAAAAGACCTCCATGGTCCCTTCCAACTCTGGGTCTACTACTGGGCTCATTCCTCCCCTTTCCTTATTTTAACAGATTAACAAACGGACCTTGTAGGTCATCTAGTCCAACCCCCGCCCCGCCCAAGCAGGAGACCCTACACCATTTCTGACAGATGGCAGTCCAGTCTCTTTTTGAAAGCCTCCAGTGATGAAGCTCCCACAACTTCTGAAGGCAACTTCTGATCCATGGGTTGATTGCTCTCACTGTCAGAGCATGGGTGGGAGGGGGGGGGTCACACAGTCCCTGGACAGAGCAACTTACTAAAAATTAAGCAAGTGGTGAAGGCTGGCAAGCGAGGAAAGTGGGCGAGGAGCAGAGATCAGTAATATTTAGTTACTTTTAAGAGTGTCTGACACTATAGATAGTTAGTGTTTAAAAGATGTTATGGAAGAGGAACAAGTTTCACCAGACAAGACTGAGACTGAGCTGAAAGTGGATTTAAAAATGACAGCTTGTAAGAATGACATACAAAAGATGTTACATTGTATATATAAAAGAATGGCTGATATTTTCATAATTACAATTAATTAATAATTGAAAATTAAACACTTAAAATGGAAATACAAATAACAAACCAAGGGAGTTTGTTATTTTGTGCCAGTATTGGCACAAACATCTTTCCTAGCTAAGACTACTTTACATTAGCCCAGGTCTTACCTGGACCAACAGTCCCTAATGGAATGCTCTCTCTATAGCAGAGAGAGAGAAGCCAGGGGAAGCCATGTTTAGTCACCTCACCTAAGCTTTTTAGACTTTTCATCTTAAAAATGTACTGAAGCTTTTTACAGCCTTGCATTCCAGCCAGGCAGCACTGTTCATTTTATTTTAGCAGCTGCTTGTTTTCCTAGAATTCACATTATTTTATCTTTATGAATGAATGTTTTAGCAGTTGCTTTGCAACTAGAACAATCTCACTAGTGTGGTAAATTTTTAAGAGGGGGATTGGGGTCCAACAAAATGGGGACAAACAAAAAAGATATAGTACAAAATCATCTAAGAAGTTAATTCAAGAAGAATGAAATTCATAGGTACATTCACAAAGCAATACTGAATTCTTTTTCTGAAATTTATTCCTCAGTTTAAAAAACAGGAATATATGAATTAGGTTCAATATTGGGCTCAGCTTGTACTCAAGTCAAATAGCTATTCAAGAGTTAGTAGTGTCATGGTTAGAAAAAATGGTAAAGCAACATATAGATTTAAAACCAGAAATATTTTTGTTGGGTATTTTACCAGATAAATATAATAAAGGGAATACATGTTTAATTTTACACGTGTTAACAGCGGCTAGAATTGTATTTGCATAACAGTGGAAAAACGAAGAGATCCCTATAGATGAAAATGTAATAAAAGAATGTTAGAATGTGCAGAAATGGATAGATTAACACTTAAAATTAAGGAGAAGGAAGAAACTGAATACTTTTTAATGTGGGATTTGTTTTATCAATGGCTAACTAACAGAAACAGAAGTTAGAAATCTAAAAGTATAAAAGAATTATATAAGGAAAGTTCACTAAAATGGATAAGCAAATATTATTAGTATGTGATCATTATGAATATTATTGTCATTATCATTATTATTTCACAAAATTAACTGTACCCAGACAACACACTGTATATGTAGATATTGATTTTTTTATGCTTATTAAAAAAAAAAGAGCAACTTACCAAAAATTAGGCGAAGGCAGGCAAGCTGGCTGGGCCATGTGAGAGGCAGCTGGGCTGGGACTCGGGGCAGGGCCAGCCATTGGTGGGATTTGTTGGTTCTCCGAACTGTGCAAAAATTTAACTACCAGTTCGCCCGAATCGGTGTGAACCGGCTGAATCCCACCTCTGCAATTTTTCCATGGACCGGGATGTGTGTGTGTGAGAGAGAGAGACTGAGACAAGTGTATAGTTTGGGAAAGAGGCACAGACAGAAGTGGTAAATTAAATAGTGGGTGGGCCATGCACAGACTGAAATAAGTGTGGGATTCTGACTTAAGGACTGCCATCAGTCCTTTGCTCCAGAGGAAAATCAGAATAAACACACAGGGAAGACTTCACTAGAAAGGGCTTTCTTTTGCTCCAGGGGAAAATCAGAATAAAGACATGGAAAAGCCTTCACAGGAAGAGGCTTTTTTGTTCTGCTCTGGATGAAAATTAGAAGACACAGAGAAATCTGCAGTAGAAGAGGCTCTCTGCTTTTGTTCCAGAGGAAACCACCAATCAAAGACCCGGGGAAGCAGACAGAGCAGAATGACCACCATCTGCACTTTTCAATGGTTCAGCACAGTGATTCCCTTCCAGATTAGACCTGTGACTTTCTGCTTCTAAGAAAGTGGGAAGGAAGGTGGGGGAGAAGAGGCAATTCTAACTCATCCTTTCAGCAAAACAAACCGAAGATCCAGCACGTTGAGGAAGTGCTGAGAAAACCATTCAAAAGAGCGAAGGAGGGGGAGAAGGAGGGGAGAGAGAGAGCAAACCAATTCGGCCAGCAGTCTTGGAAAAGGTGCAAATGAGAATGATTCCCTCCGAGACACAGTGCTTAAGAGGGGAAAGGTAGTTTGTCCCATCCCCCATTCCAATCCTGGTTGGAGCAGGCTTGCAAACTTGGAGAGCTGCACGAAGAAAAGAGGGTGAGCCTTGTTTGGATGCCAGGAGGTGAAGAGGAGGAAAGTGAGGAAAAAGAGGAGGAGGAAGAACAGATAGCAGGAGGAAGTGCTGAGAAATCCATTAAAAAAAATCAAGAGATCAAACCAACTCGGCATAGCACAATGCCTCTTTGCAAAGAAACCCGAAGCATGCAGTCACCTCAGCTTGCAAAGGCTTGGACCAAGCAGTGAAAGCCCTTTAAACACACACACACACACACACACACCAAACCAAACAATGAAAAGCAAAGCACACGCACACACACACACACACACACACACACACACACACACCAAACCAAACAACAAAAAGCAAGCAGGATGTTGCCAAAACACATGAGGCATCCTCGAGCATCAAAACAAAAGCAAAAAATTCCAATTGAAGTGTAACTCAGCCGAGCAGTCTTGGAAAAGGTGTAAATGAGAGAGGGATTCCCTTGGAGACCCAGCGCTTAAAGTGAAAGGTAACTTCTCTCTGCCCCTATTTGCACTCCAAGAAAAAGACATCCCCACACTCACATACCTTGGAGGAGTCGCCCTCCAACGAGGCTTTGGGGGGAGCACCTGGTTGCAAGTTGGGCTGCTGCATGTTTGTCTTGCAAACTTGGAGAGATGCGCGAAGGCAATGCGAGCCCAGTTGTGGTGCCAGGAGAGGAAGAGGAGGAAAGTGGGGAAGAAGCGGAGGAAGGAAGAAGAGGTAGCAGGAGGAAGAGGTAGCAGGACCAGGAAGAGGAGGATGAGGCAGAAGCAGGCATAGCAGAAGAAGCAGGAAGAGGAAAAGGAGGAAGGATGTGGAACTCAGATGTTGCAAGCCAATTGCAAGCGCAGCCATTGGAGGACCTTTGCACTGGGCAAGAGAGCTTTGCATGCAACGGCCTTACTGTTTGAGGGCAGGAACAAACCTTCAACTGAACGAAGCCCTCGCACCAGGGGTGAAATGCTCCCAGTTCGCTCATACCTGTCGGTCGCCGTAGAGCCGGTCGCCAAGGTAGCGCGAGGCACCGCCCACCCACCCGGACGCCGCCATTTGGGTTCTTTTACCCTCTGCGCATGCACAAAGTGTTCTGTGCATTCACAGAGGGTAAAAGAACCCAAATGGCGGCGTCCGGGCGGGTGGGTGGCGCCTCGCGCTACCTTGGTGACCGGCTCTACAGCGACTGACAGATATGAGCGAACCAGGAGCATTTCACCCCTGCCTCGCACGCACATCCAGCTTGCCAGAGCTCACCATGCCAGGGGAGGAATGAGACCCCGTTGTCCCATAGAGCCTGCCTAGGTGCAAGTGGGGCATCTGCATGCAAATGAGGCACTTGGAAAAGGAGCAATCTTTGAGGGCAATCCTGCTGCTCCGCCTCCGCTTTCTTCAGCTCAGATGGAACCAGGCACCGAAGCTGCTGGCGGCAGGAGCCTCCTGAACAGCCATGATCCCCCCTCCCCAGCCAACCAGCCCAGGGGTGAAATCCAGCAGGTTCTGACAGGTTCTGGAGAACCGGTAGCGGAAATTTTGAGTAGTTCGGAGAACCGGTAGCAGAAATTTTGAATAGTTTTGAGAACTGGCAAATACCACCTCTGGCTGGCCCCAGAGTGGGGTGGGAATGGAGATTTTGCAATATCCTTCCCCTGGAGTGGGGAGGGAATGGGGATTTTGCAGTATCCTTCCCCTGGAGTGGGGTGGGAATGGAGATTTTGCAGTATCCTTCCCGTGGAGTGGGGTGGGAATGGAGATTTTGCAGTATCCTTCCCCTGCCACACCCACCAAGCCATGCCCACCAAGCCACACCACGCCCACCAAGCCACGCCCACAGAACCGGTAGTAAAAAAAATTGGATTTCACCACTGAGCCAGCCCCACCTGACCTACTCTCTGCCTGGCTGGCTGGCCAGCACAAACACTCACCACTCTCCTCCTCCTCCTCCCCGCTCAAGTGACATTGGGCTCTGCAGGACAATGGGTCTCATTCCTCCCCCGGCATGACGAGCTCAGGTGGTCTGGACATGAGTGCGAGGGCTTCTCTCAGTTGAAGGTTTTGTTCCTGCCCTCAAACGGTAAGGCCGGCGCATGTGAGCGAGCAGCCCACCTGGGCCACGGACGGTGTTGGTTCCTGTGCCCAGGCCTTAGCTTCAACCCGTGAGGCTGCCTGTGGGGCAAGATGGTCCTCAAGGATGCCAAGCCCCTCCTGGGTGCGAGCACAAGGGGCGGGGTGGAGGCGGCCCCCTGCTGGCTCCAGGGCGGTGCTGCAGATCTAAAGTGTACCAGCTCAGATGGTCACCACCATGTTGCGAATTGGTGTCCGGTTGGCCTCAGCCAGGCTAGGCTGATGTGTCATGGGTCAGTCTTTCACTATTTCCAGGGTGGCCCCACAGGCCAGTTCAAACCACCCCGTGGGCCGCATCTGGGCTGTGGACCTTGAGTTTGACACCCCTGATATAGAGTGTCTTGTGAGGGGGTCGAGATGGACCCGGGGAAGGTAAAAGCCATTTTAGAATGGCAAGCCCCATGGACTTGCAAACAATTGCAAAGTTTCCTGGACTTCGCAAACTTCTACAGGCAATTCATCCCCTCCTTTGCAAAGATCGCCTTACTGATCACGGAACTACGAAAGACTCACATTGAGAGAGCAAGAAAGCACATTTTTATGTACTGTAGACAAGAAATAGAAGTTTCAAAATTGTGCTTTTTGTGCTTTTTGAAGAGTTTCTAAGCACAAAAAGATGAGGCTGCACTTGCATACTCTTCTAACATTTGTTGTGCAAATGTTCCATTGAGGCCCTTGTGTGAGAAGGGAAGTTATGGAAGAGAAAATCATTACATCCATCAACACTGGCAGGTCAAGCTACTGTGTTAACAGTTGTTAAATTATTAAACTAACAAGGCAAGCCTGCAGTGTTAAGCCTTAGTGAATCAGAATTAGAATAGTATGAGCTGGAAGGGACCTTGGAGGTATTCTAGTACAGCCCCCTGCTCAAGCAGGAGAACCTATACCATTTCAGATAAGTGACTGTCTAGACCACGGGTGTCAAACTCACGGTGTCACATTGCCGTCACTTGACGTATCACGATGTTTTTCCCCTTTGCAGAGCTGGGGTGTGCATGGCCTGCGCGTAATGCATCTGGCCTGCGGGCTGCCAGTTTGATACCCCTGGTCTAGACTCTTCTTAAAAACATCCAGTGATGGAGCGCCCATGATTTCTGGAGGCAAGCTGTTAGAAAGTTTCTCCTTAATTCCAGATTGCTTCTCTTTTGATTAGTTTCCAACCAATATTTCTTATCCTGCCCTCTGGTGCTTTGGAGAATAATTTGACCCCCTCTTCTTTGTGGCAGCTCCTCAAATACTGGAATTCTGCTATCATGTCATCCCTAATTCTTCTTTTCTTTAGACTAGCTAAACTCAAATCCTGCAGCTGTTCTTCATATGTTTTAGTCTCCAGGCCTTTGATCATCTTGAAGCCTGATTTATTTGTGACAGATTAATGTAACTATTCAAACAATAAATCAAAGATGAAGGTCTGCTTTTTATTAATTTTATTGGGGGGGTGTCAATTAAATGAAAACATACTTAACAGGGTAATTCTATGCATGACAACTCAGAATTAATTCCTACTGTATTCATTGGAATCTATATTCAGGTAAGAATGTGCAGTACTGCAATTAAATAAAACTATACTATTTACATTTTGATGCTAATTGTTGCCTAATCCCTAGGACAGGGGCAAAAATATGGCGTGAAAAGCCAATGAGACCTTGCCTGGAAGTTATTATCAAACATAATGTTTTTTAGAATGGTAATGTATTTCCCAATATAACTTTTATATCAATATCACAATGATGTTGATGCTTCCACATATATTGAGATGGATAAAAATGGAATAAATTATATTTCTCAAATATATGGTACCGATAAAGGAGAATATTTGTAGCTTTCAGGGTTGAAATGAGGGATCTTTCATACTCAATACTCAATGCTGTAAGCACAGATGATGTTACCTAGTTTGGGTAATGAAATGTCTGCAAGAAAGCAACCAAGTTCAGGGAGAACCAAGGACCTCTCAAATATGTGGAGATTATATTGAGTGTGTTAATATCAGACAATTGCCAATATGATGTATATGTAAGGGAGCCCACATGGGCAGCTCATAAGCCTGTGACATCATACATGATAGTCATTCATTATCTTCTGCAGTCAATACATTAAGTACACATAATCATGCCAGTAAATACATTTCTGATACAAAAGATTTGTACAGATGATAGGAAGTCAGTTCATAATTTCCTTGCACTTAAGGATTTCTTACATAAAAGGGACATGCTATTTTATTCCTTCGACCCATTATGATTAACAGTTACAAAGGAGGACAGACAATTATCAGGCAGGAAATCTGTCCACCAAAGTATGGAGAAAAAGGAATTATATTTATACTAATTCACATATCCATAGGGGCTGATAAACTCTATTCATGTCATACGTTTAGAACTGTAATATAAGATAAATTGACACTTTATAATTATAGTATAGCCGTTAAAATATTCATTTACACCAATTTCTCTTCTCTAGTTTAAATGACAGAAGTGTAAACAAAAAGCAGCATGAGATTTCCTAAGTGTTATCAACATTTCTTACTAGGGTTTTAATTCATTTTTACATTAAACAGTTCATTTTTCCATATTTTCAAATGCAGAAAAATCTGTATTTACTGAGCATAAACTTAAGTGTGCAGACGGGTATTATGCAATATATACTTTTGTAGTGCAACGCAGTTCTGCCTTTGCAATAGTATTATTTTAAAACTAAAGCCTGGGAGAAAGTTCACAATACTCAAAATTAACCAAAAAAATAAATAAAGGTTTAGTTCTTTTCTTTGTTTTGAGCCTTTTTTGCCTACATTAATTTTATTCAGTTTGATATGAATTATATGGCATATCTACCATACCCTCTAGGTAGAACAGACTAGGAAATCAACACCACAGGAAGACTAAAACTTCTTCATTGAGATTGAATCTTGAAAATCTGTTTGCACTGTAACTGTTTCTGCCCTTTTTTATATGCCAATGAATCAGGGTGTCAACTCGCAAAGCATCCCTGGCCTGCTCTCAAGTTGCCATAGGCAAGGGGGATGGGAAAACGAACTTCGCAGCTGCATCAAGGAGCTGGTATCACAGTCAAAACAAGGCACATTCCAACTGATATGCCAAGGTCATCTCCACGGAAACCCACAGTGGCCGGAGGGGAGTGATCTCTACAACCCACGAAATTGCTTCTTTGGAGAATGTGACTGATGACACACCTTGGGGGGAGGGGGGGAAACAGGGTCAGAGCCGGGACGTAAATTAAGTGAGGTCAGAGTTGGCTTCATTTGGTCCATGCCGACATGAACTACATGTCGAACGACATGTCGAACGACATATGGACTACACAACTCGATCAGGGTAAAGCAATAGACGCAATTTACATAGACTTTTGTAAAGCCTTTGATTCAGTGGTACATGACAAACTACTTCTGAAACTAAAATCTTATGGCATCTCTGGACCCCTACATGATTGGATAACTGCGTTCCTGTCAAACAGACAACAAGTGGTTAAAATAGAGAGTTCTCTATCAAATCCTGTACCTGTCAATAGTGGTGTCCCTCAAGGCAGCGTTCTAGGACCAACACTCTTCATACTTTACATAAATGACCTTTGTGATCACATTATAAGCAACTGCATTCTATTCACAAAAGATGTCAAACTATTTAACACCACAGACAATGCTACTACACTTCAGACAGACCTTGACTATGTATCAGCATGG
>QLTV01003791.1:823892-856993 GCA_003457575.1 Thermophis baileyi | reverse complement strand
ATGAATTCAGCAATCTCTCTGCCTGTGATTGCATACAAAAAGCAAAGAATACCTTATTCCACCAGACTTGAAATTTTGGGCCTAGACAACTTAGAACTACGTCGCCTTAGAACAGATCTAAATGTAGTTCATTACATTATCTGCCACAATGTCCTACCTGTCAATGACTACTTCAGCTTCAACCACAACACTACACGAGCACACAATAGATACAAACTTAAAGTAAATCGCTCCAAACTCGACTGCAGAAAATATGACTTCAGCAACAGAGTGATCAATGCCTGGAATTCACTACCTGACTCTGTGGTTTCTTCCCCAAACCCAAAAAACTTTAACCTTAGACTGTCTACTGTCGACCTCACCCCATTCCTAAGAGGTCTGTAAGGGGCGTGCATAAGCACACCAGGGAGCCTACCGTCCCCGTCCTACTGCCCTATTGTCCTCATCTATCTGTATTTACTTTGATTATGTTTATGTTTATACCTATACCTGCTATCTTGTACACGTTCGACAAACAAACAAACAAATAAATAAATAAAAAATAAATGAAGCTCCTAATAAATAACTGGATTTCTTTTGAAGCCTGGCGCGAGGCTCATGATTTAATTAGGGCATTGGTCGGAACCCTGACAGCAAGCCAACTCTCTCAAAACTAATCAAAATGACCAGGACTCCTGAGCCCCTGCCTCTCCAGCCACTCCCCGACACCTGGGGTGCATGGAGAGAAACTCAGGCCACCATGGCAGAGGGCGGACTATTTGAAGAGAGCTTGCTTCAGGTGACCCAGAAAGAGGCAGAACTTGCCTCCACCCAGGGACTTCTAGGATGCCATCATCCCCTCTACTCAAACAGCCACCCAAGTGACCACCAGACGACAATGCCATGAGCAGCAAGACCGACCTGCAAGCGATCTAACCATGAAACTCAAAACCAAACTGCTAGCAGACCCCTGGTTCCGTGACAACCAACACATCTTGACAAAAAGGGATGACCTAGCGTGGAAGGGGATGAAATTCTACGTCCCAGAGTCCCTACGCACCTTAATCTTCTAGAGGAGCCACGACGTGAAATCAGCGGGCCACTTCAGGTTCCTAAAGACTTTACACTTAGCACGGAGGCAATTCTGATGGCCCAGCATAAAGAAAGACGTGGACATTTATGTGAAAAGTTGTACCATCTGCACCACAATGAAAAAGCAACCAGGAAAACCTCCTGGATTGCTGCAACCAGTGGCAGAGCCAACGAGGCCATGGGAGGAAATCGCAATGGACTTCATAGTGGAGTTCCAAAAAGTGGGGGGAGCATGGTAATCTGGACTGTGATAGACTTATTCTCCAAGCAGGAACACTTCATACCCTGCAGCGGACTACCCTCAGCCCACCAGCTAGCCAAACTGTTCCTGAAGCACATCTACCACCTGCATGGAGTGCCACAAAGAATTATCTCAGACAGAGGGGTCCAGTTCATGGCTAAGTTCTGGAGGGAGTTCCTGCATTCCATTGGGTCGTCCCAGGGCCTTAGCTTGGCCTTTCATCCGAGCACCAATTGGTGGTGGTGGTGGGGGGGTAGGGAGCTGAATGCCATGGTAGAACAGTACCTGAGGTGTTACGTGAACTATCAGCAGTCCAATTGGGTGGACCTCCTGCCTTTCGCTGAGGTCACGTACAATAATGCTGTTCACAGTACCACAGGACTAACTCCATTCAAAGTAGTGAGCGGCATGGACTTCATCCCAATGCCAGAATATCCAAGGGATCCCCCCTCCTCAGTCAGCTTGACAGACTGGCTGTCAATGCTGAAAGCAGCATGGGAAAATGTCAAGAAAGTGCTAGCTAAAGCAGCACAGACCTATAAGACACAGGCAGACAAACACTGAGCCCTGCAATGGCCATTTCAGCTGGGGGAAAAGGTCTACCTCTCCACAAAATACTTGAGGTTAAAACTCCCCAGCAAGAAGCTGGGACCCAAGTTCATGGGACCATTCCCCATAGTGAAGATTATCAACCCAGTCACAGTGCAATTAAAATTGCCCTAACTGCTAGGGAAAATACATCTTGTATTCCATAGCAGCCTCTTAAAACCCGTGGTCAGATTGACCCTGAGGCCACTACCCTGTGAGCCCCCGGACCCCATGGTCATAGGGGGCCAAACCCATTATGAGGTGCAATGAATCCTCGACTGGAGGTGGCACAGGAGACAGCTCCAATACCTAATCAAGTGGAAGGGCTACCCCTTATCAGAGGCGTCTTGGGTAAAGAGTAGAAACATCCAGGCTGACCGCCTCATAGCTAAATTCCATGCAGACAACCCAAACAAGCTTGGGGGGGAAATTGCAACCCTAAAATCTATACCTGTACTCAAACTGTCTTTGCTTTGCACAGGTTGCCTAAATTATCTCCTACAGGAGTCACCACATTTATTAACTAGACAAAACATCAAATTTTGCACAGAAGGGTTTTTCAATGCAACTGTCAACTCGCAAAGCATCCCTGGCTTGCTCTCGAGTTGCCATAGGCAAGGGGGATGGGAAAATGAACTTCGCAGCTGCATCAAGGAGCTGGTATCTCAGTCAAAACAATGCACATTCCAACTGATACGCTGAGGTCGTCTCCACGGAAACCCACAGTGGCTGGATGGGAGTGATCCCTACAACCCGCGAAATTGCTTTTTTGGAGAATGTGACTGATAACACACCTTGGGGGGAGGGGGGAAACAGGGTCAGATCTGGGACATAAATTAAGTGAGGTCAGAGTTGGCTTCATTTGGTCTGTGCTGACATGAAGCTCCTAATAAATAACTGGATTTCTTTTGAAGCCTGGCATGAGGCTCATGATTTAATTAGGGCATCGGTTGGAACCTTGACACAGGGACTGAACTATTTCCAAATATTATGTTGTTTCTTGGACTTTAAAAAATAGTTCACTCCCACCCCACCCCCATTTGCCTAGGTAATACTTCTTGCATATTTTCATCAAAGTCATCTTCCTTACTCTCTTCAATAATTGAACTGTAATAAATATTTTTTTAAAAAAATATGGATATTTATTTATATCCTGCTTTTATTATTTTTACATATATAACTCAAGGCATTGAACTTATCCAACACATATTCCTCCTCCTATTTTCCCCACAACAACAACCCTGTGAGGTGAGTTGGGCTGAGAGAGTGTGACTGGCCTAAGGTCACCCAGCTGGCTTTCATGGCTAAGATGGGACTGGAACTCATGCTCTCCCACTTTCTAGCCTGGTGCCTTAACCACTAGACCAAGTAGGCTCTTTTTTAATCATTATTTTATTTTATTATTTTATCATACTCATAATTAAGACTGTTTGGTCATTGTTTCAGAGATATCTCTGCCTTCACTCGAAAAGTTCTTAAAAATTCAAGGAGATATTCAGAAATCTATTTGTCTTGAAAGTAGCCCATATTGAAGCATTGTAAAACATCAGAAGTTGATCACAGGAAGTGTTTTATGACATTTTGTATTATATCACAAAATGTTTTCTGATAATTTTTATATCACAAAATGTTTTACAAAATTTGCCAAATTTTAATTCCACAGTAATCACGGATTCTGGATTTTGGACTCATTCTGTAATTTAGCCCCTTTGAGGTACCTAAGTTTCAAAACTTGTTGCCCATTTCAGCCAGTTAAAGGTTACAGGCATGAGAGCTTTTGATGTGCTATTCTTTCTAATGGATTCAATGAGCTTTTAAAATTTGTTTTGGCAATTTTCTTGTTCTTGATCTGCATAAATGCCATGTTCTATTTTATATAGAACTTTGAAACCTGATGATATTTTTAATAGTAATTTATTCATTCTTATAAACATACTGCAAAATGTATGAAATGGAAAATTAGTAATCTGTCTTATTACATGCTGTTCCCAATTTCAGTAATCTGAATTCTAAGGTATCAGAGAGGGAATAAAAGGCTAAAAACAGGTTTTCCATGCAGCTATGGAAAATAGACTCAGAGTCCTATGAGGTTACTGTAGGAGGTGACTAGGCTGAGCCCAAGGGAGGGTTCAAACATGTTATCTGCCTTGAGTCCCTTCGTGCACACAAAAGGTCTAAGTCCAGTCAATTTTGAATTCCTTATCTACCACCAATTTTCTTTGACAGTTAGTAGTTCAGATTCTTGTAGAGAGCTTGACTTGCAATAAACCTTTATATTCATTTTAAACTGTCTGGACTTCCTGATTTTCCAGCACTTGAAAGTTACATTCACATTGCACATTTGAAGCACATGATGAATAGACATCTGTTCTAATCTATTGTTTCTTTACTAAAACAAGAACAGACCTACACTTCTGATCCCCCCCCAGTAATTGTTTATGTATTCCTGTCCAAGAAATATAGCCCTCATTCCAAACTGACTTTGATTTCTCTTTTGAAATCAGTGTCCAGACAAATCTATTTTGCTATAAAATAAAGGTAAATAATACCTATAAAATAAATAATATTTATATCCTGCACCTATTTTATAGAACTTAAAGCAATCTCTTTTTGTCCCCATAAGAACCCTGTGAGGTGGACTGAGTTGAGAGACAGTGACTGGCTTAAATTTACCCAGCCTCTTTTCTAAATTATAGTTCACTTATTTCCTGTGTTTTCAAGTTTCAAAAAGATTTTGATATATCTGACACACTGAAGAATTTGACAAAATGCTTGACCTCCCCCCCCCCCAAAGAATAGTGGAGTTTTATTAACAGCAGATGCTTTTAAATATTCTTTTAAAATGATATCATCAATCATTTCCCCCAAAATATGTAAGCCAGAAAAGTATTTGTTTGGCATTAAGCTATAATGAGAGCTGTTACATACTGAGTTCATGAGGTGACACAATGGACATGGAAGTACTGTCCCTTAGAAGATTCTCTGATCTTCTCATTACAGCATACAGTTCTTCAGTAGCAAGGAAAGATTACATCTCTATTTACCTTGGACACAAATAACAGGTTTCCTGAGAAATGTTGTTTAATTGTACATTTCTATTGCATAGGTTCTTCTGTGATTAGTGGGCCATTATGCCCATAAAATTGTACATCAAGTCTAGGAAAAAACAATGAAGCAAAAATTCATAAAAGGGTTTTGGTGATGAATGGTTCTCTGAAACAAGTCCTGTCAGAAATCATTTTACTAATTGTTTGGCTTGTTTAAGTGTAAGCCCCATGGGACTCTGTTCAGTTGATTTCTGATTCAGCAAGTATCTATCCCTCTTTCTGGAGAGAGAGGGGGAGAGGGAGGGAGGGAGGGAGAGGGAGAGACCTGTAAAATATGGAATAACTATGTATTATATCAAGGATCCTCAAACTATAGCCCGTGGGCTGGATACGGCCCACCAAAGCAATTAATCCGGCCTGTGTGGCACCACGAGACTGCCCCGCCCACATTGCTCTGCCCACCTGCCAACCCCCGCCCTTCGGCCGAGGGCAGGCCTTACTTTCACGGGCAGCCGCAGTGAGCAGAGCGGTGCGAGCCCAGTGGGCTGCAACTGGAAGGTAAGGCCAACAGTGGGGGAGGAAAATCTGCTCGGGGCCCACTGCACTAGGCTGAAGGGCCGTCTCAGGGGGGTGGGGGTGGACACGGTGAGGCTTAGCCGCCTTTCGCTGCTCTGGGCTGGGCAGCAGTTTGGCTTTCCCGTCTGGCCACGACCCCTGATCCCTGCCTACTCTTCCCTTTCTCCCGTGGCTGGGGGCAGAGAGGAAGGCGAGCCACTGCTGCTCGCCCCCACCCCCCAGCCCACATTTCACCCCCCACCCAGACTCTCCACAGCTGCCGGGCCTCACCTGCCACGGCTGCCAGCATCTAGGGAGCATGAGGCCGCATCGCTCCTCCGCTAGCTGGCTTTCCCCGCCGGCCCGCGACCTTTGGCCGAGTGCGGGCCTTACTTTAGCAGGCAGCCGCAGTGAGCAGAGCGGTGGAAGCCCCGCGGGCTGGAACTGGAAGGTAAGGCCAACAGTGGGGGAGGGAAATCTGTCCTGGACCCGCCACGCTAGGCTGAAGGGCCACATGGGGGGGTGGGGTTGTGGGCGTTCAGCCTCAGCTGCCTTTTGGGCCTGCCTCTCGGCTTCAGTGGGGCCTCCAGGGTGCCTCCCCTCCGCCTGCACCAGTGAACATTGCACATCCAGTCACTATCACCTCACCAATGAATCTCCCAACACCGATGACATTAGCTGGCCCTTTAAATATAGCCATGAGACCTGTGGAAAGCATGCCTTTCCTTCCCCAGGCATTGCCAACCTCTCCCCCCTGGTAAAAAAAAATACCTAGAGCAAAAACTTCATGCAGTATTAAAAAGAATAGAACCCTAACCCTAACCCTAACTTTCCATTGCGGAATTTTCTAGTTTCTTCTCCCTCCCTCCATTGCACCATCATTTCATCATTACTTACTTGTTTCTTCCTGCAAAGTATTTAGCAAGGATGAGCATTTCCCTTTAAGGCTTCAGCAATCCAATTATCTTCTCTGAAGTAGGGAGGGGGTTGCTATAGGTCTGTGATGGCGACCCTATAGCATGTGTGCCACAGGTGGCATGCAGAGCCCTCTCTGCGGGCATGCGAGCCGTCACCCAGCTCAGCTCCACCGCGCATGCGTGCGCACCTCCCGCCGGCCAGCTGATTTTTGGGTATCTGCAGCACATGTGTGGATGGTGGGGCACATGCGGGAGATGCACATGCATGCGTGGGGGGTGGGGGGTCACACACGCATGTGTGGGGGGCAGGGGGAGTGCAGGGGGTGCAGTGCCCCCCCATATGGCCCATTTTTGGTCCCAGGAGGCTGCTGGGATGCCTGCTAGGCCCAAAACGGGATGGGGGGTGCGGCGCCCCCCCACCGCCCCCCCACACGGCCCGTTTTTGGTCCCAGGAGGCTGCAGGGAGGCCTGCTAGGCCCAAAACGGGGCAGAGGGGTGCAGCGCCCACCCACACGGCCCGTTTTTGGTCCCAGGAGGCTGCAGGGAGGCCTGCTAGGCCCAAAATGGGATGGGGGTTCACGTGCACATGCATGGGGGGCAGGGGGAGTGCAGGGTGTCATGCGCGCATTGCATCATGGGTGCCGGCACGCTCGCTTTCGGCACCCGACAAGAAAAAGGTTAGCCATCACTGCTATAGGTAATAATGTGGTACCCCTTATCAGTTTATAAATAGCTCAAGGTAGTAAATACCTGAATATTTGGGTCTGCTTTTAAATAAAGGATATTTGGGGTTTGTAGGAATGTCATGTATATGTGTCTCTGTGTTGTGTGTATGTGTGTATGTGTGTGTATGTGTATGGAATTCAACACAAACATTTCATGTATATATAAATCAGAAAACAAACAGTTACAAAAGGATTTTTCTAGTAATACAGATTTGAAAATAAAGTTGTGTGAATTTGCATGTTGAGATCATACTTTGCAAGTGTATGTCTGTCTACCTACCTATCTATCATCTATCTATCTCTCTAGTAAATAAATTGAACAAATGAAAGAAACATTCACTCAACCTGTAAAAATATATTTCAGTTCCCCAATAAAGCCAAATGAAAAACAGTCCATTTTGCTATTGCTGGCAAAGCGCCCATGCTAGTTTAATACAGTTTTAACTCTAGTTTAGACTTAAAATGATAAATTAATTATTACTTTATACTTAAAGTTCATTCCCAATTGTCTTTTATTTCCCTCAATTACTTCTGGCAAACTGACTGAATGAAAAATTGTGGGGCACAGGGAGAGCATAATTCAGTAGTAGAGGACATGATCTGCAGACTAAGTTCGGTCTATAAGATGCACTTCCCCCCGCACAAAAAGTGGGTGGAAACGTCCGTGTTTCTTATAGAGTGAATGTTGCCAAAGCCCCGCCCACCCGCTGGCCCCCACCCTTCGGCCTCTGCCTCCCAGCAATTTGCCTTATTGCAGCAAACAGCTAACAGCCTGGTCAGCTTCAGCACAGCCTAATTTAGCACAAGCAGCTGATTGGTGGTTGGATCGGCCTCCCGGAATACCGCCAATCAGCTGTTCCAGGCTGCAGGGATCACCGCCACCCATCGCTGCCGTTGCTGCCCATCGCCACTGCTACCTATTGCCGCCTCTGTGTGCCACATTTTTGGCCTCCGTGCATCCACGCGTCCCGTTTTCGTCCCGTTTTGTCCCGTTTTCGTCCCATTCCAGGCGGCGGCGGGGATAGGCGGGGATAGGCGGCAATCCCCGCTGCCTAGAATGGGCTGAAAACGGGACACACGGAGGCCAAAAATGGGGCACGCAGAGGCCAAAAATGGGGCATGTGGAGGTGGCGATAGGCGACAACGGCGGCGATGGGTGGCGGCAATCCCCACAGCCTGGAATGGGCCAAAAACGGGACACACGGAGGCCGAAAATGGGACACACAAAGGCCAAAAATGGTGCATGCAGAGGCCAAAAATGGGGAACGCGGAGGTGGCGATAGGCGGCAACAGTGGCGATGGGCGGCGGCGATCCCCACAGCCTGGAACAGCTGATCGGCAGTATTCCGGGAGGCCAATCCAAGTGCCAATCAGCTGCTTGTGCTAAATCAGGCTGTGCTGAAGCTGACCAGCCTGTTTTCTGTTTGCTGCAAGGAGACAAATTGCTGGGAGGCAGAGGCAGATTTTTTTTCTTGTTTTCCTTCCCAAAAGCTAGGTGCGTCTTATGGTCCAGAGCGTCTTATTGTGTGAAAAATACGGTATCATTCTTTGAAAACTTCATGTATGTGAAGGGAGGCCCTCTCCCCAGGGGCCACCTCCATGCATTCCCCAATACAGAATACAGTCAGAGGCAGTAGAGCCAATTCAGAAGCTAATTCAAGCATATTTAGAACAGGGGGTCCTGTGCAAATGCATCTCCCCTTGCAATACACCAATTTTCCCATTTAGAAAACCCTGCCCTGACAAGGAAGGGAAATCCATTTTTAGATTTGTTCATGATTTGCGTGTCATCAATAAGCATGTGATTCCTAGATCACCTGTGGTGCCTAACCCTGCCACAATAATCATGGAAGTGCCAGCGTCAGCCACTCACTTTACAGTGGTGGATCTCTGCGCAGCCTTCTTCAGCATCCCAGTTGAGCCTGCATCACAGTATTTGTTCACTTTTACCTGGGAAAACCAATAATACACCTGGACCCGGCTGCCTCAAGGCTACACCGAGTCACCCACCCTGTTTTCCCAAATCTTAAAGGCAGACCTCAGTTCTATCTCATTGCCACACAATTCCACTTTAATTCAATATGTGGATGATTTATTATTAGCCTGAGAGTCGGAGGAAAGCTGCAGGGCTGATACCTATTATCTGCTTGAATGCTTGAGTGAGAGGGGACACAAAGCCTCACCCTTAAAGCTACAGTACCTAAAAAAGGAAGTAACATACTTAGGATACATTATTGCCCCTGGGATCAGGAAATTAGCACCAGAAAGGGTTAAAACTATATTAGGAATGAAGCATCCACAAACAAAATGCCAGGTTTGAGCCTTATTGGGGGTCCTAGGGGGTCCTTGCCACCCCTGGATTCCTTCCTTTGGGGAAATGGCAAAGCCACTGATTCAGTTAACTGCCAAAGATCAGCCAGATCCCATTGAATGGATTAAGTCTTTAACAGACATTTTTCAAAAGATAAAACCACCTCTGCCCCAGCTCTAGGTCTCCCTGACTATCAGAAACCTTTTTTCCTCTTTGTTCACAAAAATAAAGGTGAAGGCTCAGGGGTACTAGCACAGAAATTTGGTCCTACACGCAAACCTGTGGCTTATTATTCTATTCAGCTGGACCCAGTAGCCCGGGGAGCCATTCCATGCTTAAGAGCAGTAGCTGCAATGGTAGAATTAGTCAAATACTCAAAAGACTTAGTTTTAGGACACCCTCTCACTTTAAGAGTCCCTCACGATGTGTTTGCCATTCTCTTAAAATCACAGACGTAGGCATTCACACAGCAGCGCCTAGCACAATATGAAGCAGAATTATTCACCTCAGAAAACATTACCTTTGAGCGCTGTAACACTCTCAACCTGGCAACTGTGCTGCCTACCAATTTGTCAGATGAAGCATTACATGACTGTTTATATTTAATCCAAGATGCTGAGTTACTTTGTCCTGACTTAACAGATACTCCCCTACCAAATCCAGACCTAGAATTATTCACTGATGGCTCTTCCTATCTGCTTGAGGGAGCTTGGGTAACAGGAGCAGCTGTTGTTTCCCTGCACGAAACAGCTTGGGCTTCCCCTTTACCACTGTGCTACAACGCTCAAGCAGCTGAGCTCATCGCACTGAGAAAAGCCTGCGAAATAGCTAGGGACTGGTCTACCAACATATACACTGATTCCAGATATGCGTTTGGAGTTTGCTATGTGACTGGTGCCCTATGGAAGTAGCGAGGCTTCTTAACATCTAATGGCCAACCAATAGCCCACGCTGACCTCATTTCTGACCTATTGAAAGTTATCCAATTACCCTCAACCCTAGCAGTCATCCATTGTAGAACCTACCAAAAGGATGACTCAAGGGTCACAAAGGGGAACCAATTCGCTGATGCCATGGCCAAATGGGCTGCCACACAACCTCTGCAGACATCTACCACATTCCCAGTCTTTCAATTAGGACCAACAGTACAATACTAGGATCTGTTAGAACCAGGGGAAGCAAAGACATGGGAGGAAAAATGTGAAGCAATTTATCAAGATGGCTTCTGGTGGGTCCCAGATGGAAGGCCCATAGCCCTTAGATGACTGCTGCGATTAATCTGTCAGCAGTTACACTCCAAAGGGCATTGTGGAACTCAAGCAATGGTAGATGCCATAAGAAGAGTGTGGTATGCCCCAGGAGTCTACAGTGAAGTCACTTGTATAGCCAAAACATGTCAAAATGCCAAGCAAATAATGCCTCCTCAAGGAAAGCAACCCACTTAGGGGGGAGGCCTAACGCCCCTTCGAAAAACTCCAACTTGATTACATCCAGCTCCGCAAAGCCAATGGTTACCAGTATGTATTAGTGTGTAGGGACCAGCTCACCCATTTGGTGGAGGCCTTCCCATGCCACCATGCCACTGCCCTAGAGACAGCCAGACACCTATTAAAAGACCTTGTGCCCAGGTTTGGCATTCCAAGTGTTTTAGATATGGACAGAGGGACACACTTTGTGTCACAAGTGGTCACTCATGTTCTCCAGGCATTGGGCATTAAGCAGGACCTCCACTCGCCAGCTCACCCCAGTTCTTCTGGGGGGGGGCGTACAATGAAAAAATAGGGAGTTAAAGACCCTCAGGTAAGCTTTGCCAGGAGACACACCTAAACTTGGCCTCAAGTATTACCTATAGCCTTGTTTCATCTTAGAACTCGACCAAGGCAAGACCTGGGCATCTCCCCCTTAGAATTACTGTTTGGCCACCCACCTGATACACTTAAAGGCCTGGATGCTCAGTCCCTGTGCCTAGAGAGTTGGGGAGGTGATCTTATCATCCTATCTTATAGCTTTGCAGCAGCAGCTCTGAGAATTGTGGAAGAAGAGTGCCTTGACACAGACTCTACCACTAGAAGAGAATCTACATCCTTTTGAACCAGGAGATTGCATTTGGATAAAGTGTTACACCCGCAAATCACCACTGCAACCAAAATGGACTGGACCCTGTCAAGTTTTGCTTACCACTCACACAGCAATTAAGGTTGCAGAAAAGAACGCCTGGATCCACTGGACTCACATAAAACCAGCAGTTGTGGACCACAGCATCACACCTGAAGCAACACCAAAGGTTCCTCCCCTGTGACTCAGAAAAGACCCAGAAACCGAGGAGTGGACCTTAAAAACCCTTTTTGAAACTGAACCAAATGGGGGAAGGGATGAGGAAGGGGAATAAGTTTGGACTTGTTAAATTTTTGTATAACATTTGCTGTATATTTTTATATGTAAAATGTACCTCTGCGTTCATAGAACCAAAATTGTTTCCAGATAAGGGAAATGTATGGGAATACCTAGCACAAATACCACAGATTTCTGCCTTGCCAGAGGTAGGTCAGTGAAGAATATTTTAACTACATGCTTAATGGGGGTAGCAATAGGACCACAAACCATTACCAATGACACCAAGTTAAGGGAGTTCCCTCTCACAGCTTCATACCTTTATATTTTTGACTGGGGAACTACTTCAGACATAAAAGACAACAGCATGTACATACTACAGGTGGCAGCAATAACCCATTCAGCCACCTGTTTCACATTAACAGGGTGCCAAGCCCCTAAAATCTCAGTATGCCAGAGCCTCAATAACACAGAGCTAGCCTGCAACAACACTGAAGCCATCACCTTTTCTTATAACCATATGAGGCTCCCTTCAGGATGGTTCTTGCTGTGTGGCTTAAAGGTTACTCCTACCTACCAGCAATCTCCACAGGGGGGCCTTGCACCTTAGGGCGATTAACTATGCTAATGCCTTCTCTGCAGAGGCAACAAAACAGGAGCTTCCACACATTGACTCCTGACTGTGATTCAAAAGTCTCCCTCCTCTTTACAGCTGAATATGTAGCATTGGCTGTTTCTCTAGTGGGAGTGCCAGGGTTTGCAGTACGAAACTCTAGAAACCTAAATAGCCTGGCATGTACCATAGCAAAAAGTTTAAATACTACCTCTCATGCCCTGGATGCCTTAAATAAAGAATTAAGGCAAGTCAGAGAAGCAACCCTTGAGAACAGAGCAGCTATAGATTATCTCTTGCTGAGACATAAGCATGATTGTGAAGAGTTCCACAGGCTGTGTTGTTTCAATTTGTCTGATGAATCTGGATTCATTGAACAGGATATCAAACACCTGAAAGAACTGGCACAAAATATTGGGCATAACCAACCCTCCTGGGACTTTTCATGGCTCCCAAACTTCCATTGGTTAAAAATCCTCATTGGAACCATAGTCGCAGTCACAGTGGTGAAGGTCATCATTTGTTGTCTCTGCCAATGCATTCCCCCATAACTTAGATGCCAGAGAAAGTGCATGACAGCTTTCACTAAAACTACAATCAGGCCAATAAAGTTTCTCTGATAATGAGCCAAATTGACAACCACTACCAAGTTTACACTCCACCTGTTTAAACCTTGTACTAATTACTGAACCACCAGTAATAGTACAAAATGGGGGGAGTGAAGGGAGGTCCCCTCCCCAGATAGAGGAAGAAAACACAAGACAGCAAATAATCCAAACACAATACAAATAATTAAATCACAACCGTTTACACAAGGGAAGAAAAGCCCTGTCTGGCTCATTGCCAGAGCTCACACTCCAGGCAAGCTCAAATGTAAACACTTGAGATAAGCCTAACTACAAAGAATGCAATTAGTGCTAGAATGTAGCAAAAGAGCAAACACAGTAGCTGTTGCTTGTTAAACCAGTTACCAGAACAAATAGACACAATAAGTAGTGTTTCCCCGAAAATAAGACAGGGCCTTATATTTTTTTGAACCCCGAAATATGGCCTTGGCCTTATTATGGGGGGGGGCTTATTATTTTGGGGGTGCAGTAGGCAGCGACCGTGGGACTGGATCGCCGCCGCCTCCCCTCTCTGTTCTTGGTGCCGGCCGAGTGGCTGGCCTGCAGCCACCGCCTTGTGGAGCAGGACTCTGCAAGGCTTGTTGTGCCGTTGCATGCACGAACTGCAGGACTGCTGCGAGCTTCATCATACCGGCACAGCTGGGGTCCAACAAGCCTTGCAGAGTCCTGCTCCACGAGGCAGCGGCGGTGGCGTGACGAGTCTCACAGAGACTCATTTCTGGCAGGTGGGACATGTTGGGCAGTGAGACGCACGTCCTACTTGACACTTGTAGCTCCATCACATTCCTCGGCGTTGTGTCCAGAGAAGCCCATTGTAAAAGAAAACTACTTAAGAAAGCTTCTCGTGAGTTCGAGAAGTTTGCTTGAGCTCGCGAGAAGTTTCCTTTTACCATGGGCTTCTCTGGACACAACACCAAGGAACGTGACGGAGCTACAAGT
The DNA here is from genome assembly GCA_003457575.1 of Thermophis baileyi. NCBI lineage: Eukaryota > Metazoa > Chordata > Lepidosauria > Squamata > Dipsadidae > Thermophis > Thermophis baileyi. The sequence continues at coordinate 843,029 of QLTV01003791.1, read as the reverse complement.
GTCAGGTAGGACGCGCGTCTCGCGGTGGGGCGCAATTTGGGGGTGGCAGGTCGGGCGGGGTGGGGTGGGCCGCGAGATGCGCATCCTACCTGGGACTTGTAGCTCCATCGCGTTCCTCGGTGTTGTGTCCACTGACCCTCCCCCGCCTCCGGCTCTCGAGCGAAGCAGGAGGGGGAAGAAACTCTTGCGGGCTGCCTGAGGAAGCCAAGCTGACAGTCAAACTTCTAGCCGGGCTCAGCGGCGGAAGCAGCCGGGCATGTGCTTCCTTGTCTCTTCCAAACTCTCTCTCTCTCAGTGGTGGGGGGGGAAGAGTGCACGTAAGACACAGCACCAGGAGAAGGAAACGTTTCGCTGCACGCTAGACGCAAGAAATCTTTCTTCCTTTTCGCTCCAAGAGGCTGCGCAAGCGCGATGAGTCTAACAAAGACTCATTTCTGGCGGAGTTTGGAAGAGAGAAAGATTTCTTGCATGCAGCGTGCAGCCAAAAGGTTCCTTGTCCCTGGTGCTGTGTCTTACATGCACTCTTACCCCCCCTGCCAAGAGAGAGAAGGGCGCATTTGGAAGAGACAAGGAAGCGTGTGCCCGGCTGCTTCTACCACTGAGCCCAGCTAGAAGTTTGGCTGTCAGCTCAGGCAGCCTGTGAGAGTTTCTTCCCCCTCCCGCTTCGCTCGAGAGCCGGAGGCAGGGGAGGGTCAGTGGACACAACACCGAGGAATGTGATGGAGCTACAAGTCCCAGGTAGGACGCGTGTCTCGCAGTGGGGCACAATTTGGGGGTGGCAGGTGAGGTGGGGCAGGGTGGGCCGCGAGATGCGTGTCCTACCTGGGACTTGTAGCTCTGTCACGTTCCTTGGAGAGAGAGAGAGAGAGTGCAAGTAAGAGGTGGGTGTGCCGGGTGGCTGTTCCTGCGGGGGATTCCCACGCACCACCCTTGCCTGCATCCCCCATCTGAAGGACACGGGGAGGGCAGGTGGAGGATGAGTGTCCTGAGCCGGCGAGCGAGCGAAGGAGGCATGGGCGGGAGGCAGAGCCGAAGGGCGGCGAGGCTGACCCATGGCCCAGCGCTCTCTAGCTGACTGCAGGGCTCTGCAACATCAGTAGCCGCAGAGGCACAAGCAGCGAGTGCCCGAAAGTCACGGCGCACCAGCACCTCCGCTGCGAGGAAGAGAAGGGGAGCCTCAATCCCTGCCTCACCGCCTCATCGCAGGCAGAAGTGCGTTTCAAAACGCTGCTGTAGGCAGAGCCCAGAGGAGCCGAGCCAGTCCCACGGGGTGTGCATGCACCCACCTCTTGCTTGCTCTCTCTCTCTCTCTCCCAGCCAAAAGAGTGTCCGCCACAAAAAGAGCAGCTCCGGCATGTCCCCTCCTTTCCCCACAAAGTAGTTGGGGGGGGGCCTTATTTTTGGGGGGGCTTATTTCAGCGCATGCACTGAAAAGCCTGATTGGCCTTATTATGGGGACATGTATTATTTTCGAGGAAACATGGTAGGAACTAGCCAGATTTCTCAACCCTGCTTCTTTTCAGGAACAGAGATTAACCTTTTTCCTTCCAAACAAAGCTGAATAGGGAAAATTATCCCATCAATAAACATAGGATTAAACTTCACCAAGCACAAAATTAAACTTCACCCAAAACCAGTTTTAGACCAAAACTCAGAAAGGGTATATAAACTCACGTTTGAAAGTCAATCTTTCTAGCTACCCAAGAAGCCTTGTTGAATGTCACTCATCTTGGTTCCTTGTCATGAAAAGCTTCTTTCCGGGAGCTCTGCTTTGTTATTCAATTATTTCTTCAAAGTGCTGATTGTTGCATCCCGGCTGGAAGAACTCCAACAGGGGAGTATTTCCTTCCAATATATGATTACAAAAAAAGAAAATTAGCTTCAAATCCTAAAAATGTGCTACTAGGAAGCTTAAATAGCAATGATAAAAGATTATAAAAGACTAACTTGTACAAAACATCTTTAAGTGTTCCTTTAAGATGCCTGATCAGCCCTATTCCAGTACTAGTGCAAAGGACAGGCATATCCTTTTAATTAATAAATTAAATAAGGAGAACTGATGCCATCTTTTAAAAAGGGGGAAAAAACCCTCTCCTTTCAGTACATCCCTAGTTTCAAACATTTTTTTAATTTATTTTACAAAATGGTGATATTCATAAACCCTCTCTTGGAATTATATGGGGTTACAGGAAACAGCTGCAACCGTAGTTTTTCTGAGTGAGGGCATCTTCCAGATGCAGCCTCTTGTACTGGTCACCCCAAGATCAGTACATGGTCCAAGTGGACCAGTACAAAGTCCAAAGCATCCGCAGGGCATAGATTGCATATCCCTGCTATGGAGGTCCAAGTTGCAAATAACCCTGAAATGAATGCAGGGCAGCATATAATTTTCAAGTGCACTATCAGAACATTATACTGATACTGTGTAACTTATATGAGTCCAAATGTAAAAAATTAAGAATACAATCTATTTCAAGTCTACTGCAAAGTAAAGGGATTTGTTTCTCAGTAAATGCACAGAGGGTTGCCTTATAAGAAATTTAAATTTAATGTTATGCTTCTGCAGAGGGATCTATGCCTGTAAAGTTTATCTAAATTAAAATTTGAGGAGAATTTGCTAGATCAGTATTTAGTCAAGTAACAATTTGAATGGGGGATGGAAGTCTGAATATTTTTCATTAACTGGTCAGTATGGCTATAAATGGTATGTAAACCTCTTTAAAAGTTCACCATAAGCTGCCATAATTTACATAATTTTGTCCCAGGGTGGACACCCTTTGTCATTATTTTCCTATAGCATGCAGACAATTTGTCCTTACCTTTCTCACTTTTAGCTGGGCATGGATGGGTTAACCCCTCAGCCATACTCCTAGCTGTTCAGTTTAGTGCTTGCATCACACATTTGCAGTTTGAGTTATCTGGGACCCAAATTCTGTAGCAAAATCTCTTCAAAGACATTTCTTTTGCCAGATCCCTGCAATATCCCTTTAAACATGATTTTGCTACCCATTCTGTCCCCATATTGCAGCAATGGGGGGGGGGGGAGGGAGCAAAAGCCTATGTCTGCTGTTGCACTGCCAGACTGAAGCCAGTGATGCTCTTACGCTCATCAGTAGCAGTCTGTAACTAGGGAAACCCTATGGTTTCCTAGCTATAATTCAACCTGTTGCTAGGGAAACCCTGGTACTTCCTAATCCTCAAAGCTGTCTCATTGGTGCCTAGATTCCAATCTGTCTGTGAAATCAACGTAATGGTATGACAGAGTCTTCCTATAGCTGCAGCAGGTTCAGTTTAAATACAAGACAAGTATATTTTGGCATGATATTCTAGGAAGCCTTGGCAGCCATCTTTGGGGGTGCCACATTATTACATATAGCAACCCCCTCCCTGCTCCAGAGAAGACAATTGGATTGCTGAAGCCTTCCTTAAAGGGAAATGCTCATCCTTGCTAAATACTTTGCAGGAAGAAACAGGTAAGTGATGATGAAATGGTGCAATGGAGGGAGGGAGAGGAAACTAGAAAATTCCCCAATGCAAAGTTACAATATAATACATAGTTATTCCATAATTTACAGGTCTCTCTCTCTCTCCCTCCCTCCCTCCCTCCCCCCTCTCAGAAGGTTGTTAAACGGCTGCTGGTGGCTGGGGGAGGGAATAAGGGATTGTAAGAGCTCCCTCCCTCTCTCTCTCTCTCTCTCTCTCTCTCACACACACACACACACCACAGACACATAGAACTCCCATTTTCCAAGAGATTGGGTACTTGTATTTACTACAGGTTATTCCTACCTCCTCCTGCATTCCTTTAAAAAACTTTGAAGATAACTATTATTGCCTTCAGATCTGTCAACCTTGAAATACTGAGAGCAAAGAACAAGCTGATAGAACTTCTGCAATACTTATTCAGTGGTGGGATTCAAATAATTTAACAACCGGTTCTCTGCCCTAATGACTGGCTGAGTAGGCATGGCTGGGTGGTCATGTGACTGGGTGGGTGTGGCCAACTCAACGTCACTCACGTCAAGGGGTGCCTCATCTCGCCTGGCCTCTCCTTGCCATGCCTGGCTACGCCTTGCCTCGCCTCTCCCCTCCCAGCCACTCCTTGTCACACCCGGCCACTCACCTCACCGGAGCAAGTAGTTTTCAAATAAAAAGAATGCTCGCAAATAAATAACAAACATCTTTTATGTATATATATATGTATATATGTATATCTTTTTTTTTCTTTTTTTTCCTCTTTATGTTATATGTGTCTTTTTAAAATTACTTAATAAAAATTATTTTTTTTTAAAAAAAATAACAAACATCTTGACTTCAGGTTTGATGCATCTTGCAAAGTATTATGCTCATTCTAGTCTCCTTTCCTACTAACAGGTCCATCTCAGATTGTAATTTGCCACAACCTCTCTTGTCATTTGCATCAGTCTATGGAAGATTATTCTGAAATGTTATCTGTGATGTTTGCAGCTTTACATGTTTGTTTCCTCCAACCCTGTTTTCGCATGCAATTCTTACAAGTTATTTTGACATTCCTTCCTCCTTTTTAAACAAAAGTAGTAGTTAAGGTGCTGGCCTAGAAACCAAGAGACTCAGTTCTAGTCCCTTTTTGGGCTTGAAAAAATGGCTGAGTGACCAGTCACTCTCTCCCAGCCCAAACCACTTCTTAGATTGTAGTTGTGAGGAAACTAAGAGGAGGAAGGAATATTAGATAAGTTCTCCACCTTGAGTTCCTTATAAAGTAATAAAGCCAGGATAAACATCTAACAAAATAAATAAATCATTTGTGAAAAGGGGTGCTGACTGCCTTGCCACATGCCTTACACTACTGCATTTATTTCATTTTTATCCACTTTCTTTTTCTCTACTTTTTGGTTTATTCTTCAATGATGGCATAGCCTGTGAAATTCTTACCTGTCTCTCATGCCAGGGTTATGTGAGGAAACATCAGGTAAACATACCCATCTAGTCTCCTTTCCTACTAACAGGTCCATCTCAGATTGTAATTTGCCACAACCTCTCTTGTCATTTGCATCAGTCTATGGAAGATTATTCTGAAATGTTATCTGTGATGTTTGCAGCTTTACATGTTTGTTTCCTCCAACCCTGTTTTCGCATGCAATTCTTACAAGTTATTTTGACATTCCTTCCTCCTTTTTAAACAAAAGTAGTAGTTAAGGTGCTGGCCTAGAAACCAAGAGACTCAGTTCTAGTCCCTTTTTGGGCTTGAAAAAATGGCTGAGTGACCAGTCACTCTCTCCCAGCCCAAACCACTTCTTAGATTGTAGTTGTGAGGAAACTAAGAGGAGGAAGGAATATTAGATAAGTTCTCCACCTTGAGTTCCTTATAAAGTAATAAAGCCAGGATAAACATCTAACAAAATAAATAAATCATTTGTGAAAAGGGGTGCTGACTGCCTTGCCACATGCCTTACACTACTGCATTTATTTCATTTTTATCCACTTTCTTTTTCTCTACTTTTTGGTTTATTCTTCAATGATGGCATAGCCTGTGAAATTCTTACCTGTCTCTCATGCCAGGGTTATGTGAGGAAACATCAGGTAAACATACCCATGTGACTGACAGGCAATGGCAGCAGAAATCACTAAGCAGCTACATTAAGACAAAAAGTTGGAGGCACCAGGGTGCAAAAACCAGAGGATCTCAGGAAGAAGAGAGCTGAGACATCCACCTTTCATCAAACTGGCACAACCTAGTCAACTACAGAAAGGTAGGAAAGTCATCCATGCCTCTTTTATGTGCTCTTTCCATTGGAAATTTTGAGATTGTTTCAAACTGACAGTGCAAAATTGCCCCAGCTCTACAATACTGGTGATCTTTTTAATGATCTTTCACTTTTTATCTAGAGAAGTGCTGACAGGATTTAAAAAGCAAATTCAACCATGCCATTTTTTCCATTTAACCAAATTTGCCAAACATCTCCCCAATTCACAATAAAATAGCACTGTTCCAATATTTGAGGGGCTCCTACAAAAATGAGGGGGTCCATCTATTTTCCAAAGCACCAAAAGGCACAACAAGAAACAATGGATGGAAACTAACCAAAGAGAGAAGCAACCTAGGACTAAGGAGAAATTTCCCAAGGGTGAGATCAATCAACCAATGGAATAGCTTGCCTTCAGAAGTTGTGGCCTGTATGATCAAGATGCATCATTGTCAATCCTGTATCTTTTTCCCCCAGGAAGAAACAAGAAGTAGCCAACACTGCAGCAGCTATAAAAGGTCTTGGGGAACTCCAGGGAATATCAGCTGATCACAGAAGTGTTACTTAATACCCTTTATAATGAAAATGTTTGTAAACTTGTCCTTCTTCCTGAAGGGAAGTGGTTAATCCCATCCCTAGATGGGTCTATGACTGTTCTCCTCATCTACTTGGCCGAGCCTGGTTTGCCCCCAGGGTTCCGCCCCCAGCCATTCGCCTCTGACTCTTCTCCTTGGCTGAAACGCCCCTAGCTCTTTGCCCCAGCCCCTCCTGGTCCCAGGCCCTTCGTGACAGCCCATTCGCTGAACGGGCCCAAAAGCCCGTTCACCCCGGGCTTTTGGGCGCATGGGACACTTCGCTGCCAGCCAATCACAGGAAGGGAAGGTCTGCGGCGCTCGCTTGGGCCTGAAGGATACTTGTGGAGCTGCCTTTGGCTGTTCAGGGGTCTCGCTGGGGGGGGCACACCCGCAACACCGCCTCCCCCACCCAGGCTCCCGCTCAGGCTCCTTTGGGGCTGCAGGGATGGGCACGGGGGATCTTGGAGAGTTGGGGGGGCATTGGGGGGCAGGTGGGGAACTGCCTGTCTCGCTGCCCCCCCTGCAGTGCAGATTCTCACTCCAGCTCCTCTGAGGTTCAAAAGCACTCTCCACCCCATTCCCAATCCTCCTGTCCCTCAGAAGCCCCCGAATTTCGTTTCGTTTCACTTCCCTTCGAATAGCAATGGGAGAAGAATCCCCCCCTTCTCCGTGGGGATGCTAGTCCAGCCACCCACTTCAGGAAGCGGTTTGTTGCGGGAAGTGGTTTGCTGTTTTCCCCACACACCAATGGAGAGGAAGGTTGGGGAGAGGGGGAGCCGCACCAGGGGCAGAGGGAGAACCCAGATCTGCCACCTCCCCAAATCCAGAGGGCAGCTCCAGTAGCGAGGGGGCTGCAAAAGGGGCGCGAGCGGAAAGCAGAAGAAGAGAAGAAGCGAGCGAAAGAGCGAGCGAGGAGGTGGGCTGGGGAGCCACGGGCGAAAGTACTTGGGCATCAGAGCTGCCTGCTGAGAAGCCAGTGGAGGGTCAGCCGAACTACCCCCCTGGACAGAAAAGCCCCCTTTCTGTCTCCACCTTTCCCAGCAGCTGTTGCACTAAGGCCTGTTAAGTTCCATCCTTCTCCCCAAGCCAGGGAGGGTGGGCACCTCCAGGTCCTCCCCTTCCTTCCAATATTGTCCCAGCCCAAGCGAGCGCCGCAGACCTTCCCTTCCTGTGATTGGCTGGCGGTGAAGTGTCCCGTGTGCCCAAAAGCCCGGGGTGAATGGGCTTTTGGGCCCGTTCGGCGAATGGGCTGTCATGAAGGGCCTGGGACCAGAGGCCCTGGGAGGGAGGGGCTGGGGTGAAGAGCTAGGGTCGTTTCAGCCAAGGAGAAAAGTCAGAGGTGAATGGCTGGGGGCAGAACCCTGCGGGCAAACCAGGCACGGCCAAGCGGACGAGGTGAACAGTCCCATTCCGTCCCTAGATAGGTGATTGATGGGTTTCCTGGGTGTTTCCCTGCCCTAATCCTGTCAGTTTCTGTTGTTTATTGACTTTATTCAAGGCTTGTGTTGGTTGCATTCCAGCTGCAACTAAGTAGCTATTAAATGGTTCTTGCCTGTCTGCCCAGAGGTATTAACTGAAGGGAGAGAGAAGAAAAAAAAACCTCTTTTGCACTTTATTTTCAGCCAGTTCTCCAATGTATACAAGTAGTTCGCTACCGGTTCAGACAAACTGGCACGAACCGGCTGAATCCCACCACTGCCTTGAGCCATTTAGTGTTCTCTATAATTAAGCAAACGGATAATGTAAAAATAAAGTGTCATGCATCCTGATGAAATAAAAACAATCTCTTATTCAGTCTATATTTTTAAAAATCAGGAAATCCATTGAATTATAGTCAAAAATTGGCTATGTCTGTAATGTCAATATGACATTGCAGATGCATTGGTATGTAACCAGAGGCAAGGCCATTGGGGGAACCCCTGAACCCCTCTTTCACATGCCTGTTGGTCATTATCAACTAGCCTGTGGTTTCCTTTTATTCATTGCCAAGTATTAGCATTTCTGCTTATTTGATCCAGGCTCATGAGATTCTGAAGACAGAATCAAATTACAAAGCTTCTTTGCATCTTTTCCATTGTGAAATATATATTAAAAGTTGCTTTGCTCAAGGAAGTGTTCTTTTCCTAGCCAATAATCCTGCAGCACACACTCCTTATTTCATATAACTTGCAGGTTGATATTCCTTAAAACCATCTCATCTTGCTCCTATAAAAAGGATTTTTATTAAAAAAATTATATCAAGTGACTACAAAATAGCATGCAGAATTTGTCAGACCAGCTGTATGCAATAATTACACACTTCTTCTATAGGAAACCATGGCAGCTCTCCAATCACAAATATAGAGGCCAAAAATAAAAATATTCCTGGGTGAAAATGAACAAAAGAGGAAGAAGGAGAGGTGATCTGTCTGATGGAAGTATTGACAGTTTTGGGTACAAATGGAATTTAGTAAATAATACTGTGACTAGCACCAGTTTATGAGTATAAAAGTGTTGTCTTTAAAACTGTTAGCTTTGTGCAGAAATATCTTTACTACTACAGATATAGCTATTTATCTAATCCAGGGGTGTCAAACTGGTGGCCCGCGGTCCAGATGTGTCATGTGCAGGCCACGCCCACCACAGCTCCATAAATGGGGAAAATGTCACGGAACATCATGTGACGGCAACATGATGTGGCTTCCTCCCCAGGCCCCTGTTCATTTTCCCCCCGACAGCCAGACAAATCTAGGCAAAAAGCCAGCCCTCACCGGCACCCAGCTTCACCGACAGCAGGCTTGCAAAGGGCAATGTGAGCTGCTGCCTGCATCAAGCTAGACTGGGGAGGGAGAGCGTGAGCAAGCCAGCGGCGCTTCCCTCCAGCCTTTGCCCAAAGCCCCATGCCGCACCAGGAGGCTGAAGTTGGAATTTCTGCACCCCCTTCGACCCGCGCATACCTTGGCAATGGGACTGTTTCTCTCCACCCCCTTTTCCTGTTTTGTTTGCTGGATCGGCGCAGGGGACGAACCTAACTAGGAATGTCAAAGCCGAGAATGAACGTTTGTGTTGTAGCCAGCCCAGGTGCTAGATTGGCCCCCTGCAAACTCTGTCTCTCGAGGAGCCCAGCCGAAGTTTTGCATGCCACTCGCTGAGGTGGAGGGAGGGGCTGGAGCTAATAGGTGGCCAAGCTAAGTGCCTGAGGGACCCCATCCTGCCATCAGGAGTCCTGTGCCTCAGCAAGCGAAACTTCGGCCAGGCTTCTTGGAAGATGATGGAGTTTACAGGGGGCCTGCCTATCTAGCACACCCGGATTGGCTACAACACAAGCATTCATTCTCAGCTTTATTTGAGATGCCTAGCTGCGATGGATAGCAAAGCTAGAACTGACCTCGGCCATGGCTTCTGAGCCGAAGCGGTGGGAACCGAGTGCTGCCTTGGGTGCCACCAGCTGGCATAAATTACCATGATAAAGGTGGAATGGGCAGCACAAAGGCAAGTTGCACTTCGCTCCTGCACATTAAGGCTTCGGCCATCGCTACCACTGCTTCAGCCCGCCTGCACCACCACCCCCTCTTGCCGCCACAGCACCATTACCTTTAAGTCTCAAAGATCACATGGCAAGAGAAAAGGCAGCCGCATGTGCTGCCGCTGCCATTCCAGACGGCTGCCTCGGGAGCGAGGGGGAAGAAAGAGACTAACTGGCAGGCAAAGGTTCACTCACTTGCTTTGCGCTTGCGCCTCCACTGCCTTTTCTCTTCCCGGCTCCCCTCGTCTCGCAGCCAGCTTTCTCATTTAGGGAGCCACTGCAGTCTCAAAGATCGGGAGGGTCGCGCAGCAAGAGAAATGGCAGTGAAACTTGCAAGAGCGGAGGTGGGACAGCAAAGCAAGACATGCTTCGGGCTGCTGGCTGGCCTCTTTATTCTCCCTCGCTCTTGAAGCAGCCGGGTAGCACAACACGAGGCCACGGAAGCTTTATAGTGTTTCTGGGATGATGGGAGCATGCTGTTGCTCCCGTTTCAGAGGGTGGGGGCAGATGGCAGGCCAGGCACTCCCACAACCTGACCAGGCAGGTGGGCTCAGGCCGGCTGGCGGAGGGCGATCGTTCCTTTGGTCATGGTCACCAGGGGACTGGCCAGGTCTCAGCCTGTCAGGGAAGGTCTGGCAAGAATAACAAAGTCGACCACAAGTGTGGCAAAACCAAGTATTTATTCCCATTGGACAGACCTGGCCTCAGAACGAAGCGAGTTGGCATCAAAGACGTCCATGTAAAGCCAGCGCTGGGAGCTCTGCCTTCCAGCGCTGCTTTTCAAGTGTACACCCCACTCCCCCAATCACCCAATAACCACACCCACCCACCAGCCACCATCCGCCTCAGCAAACATAGTTCCGGTGGTCAAATGTCCGGTTTCCTCTTAGCTCCGTTCGCAACGAGCTGCCTCTCCTCATGCCGTCAGCGACCAGGGGAATCAGCTGATTATGAACAAAGTATAAACAGAGTATAAACATGTTTGTGAATATATAAGTACAAGCATGGTTATGAGTACAAGAAATTTTACAAATATATGGGTACATTAGGACAGGGATGGTAGGCACGCTGGTGAGCTTATGCACGCCCCTTACAGACCTCTTAGGAATGGGGTGAGGTCAACGGTGGACATTCTAAGGTTAAAGTTGTGGGGGTTTGGGGAAGAAACTACAGAGTCGGGTATTCCAGGCATTGACCACTCTGTTGCTGAAGTTGAATTTTTTGCAATCTAGTTTAGATCGGTTTACGTTAAGTTTGTAGCCTCCAGCCCCCTAATCGTCTTTGTTGCTCTTCTCTGAACTCCTTCTAGAGTCTCAACATCTTTTTTATATCGTGGCCACCAAAACTGGATGCCGGATTCCAGGTGTGGTCTTACTAAAGTAATATATAGCAGTAGTAATACTTCACACGATCTTGAAACAATCTCTCTGTTGATGCAGGTTATGACTGTGTTGGCTTTCTCCCCCCCCCCTCACTCTTAGGAGATCCAAGCGTGTGTAGGGTCTAGGAAGATGACCCACTGCAAGCAACTTCCCCCACATCACCAGAATTTCTGAGAGGAAGAGTTTTTGGTCTTCCGGGGATGTTCCTCTGTCTCCCCCTTCTGAGGTTCTCCACCAGCTGAAAAGCAGAACCTGGCAAGATCTGGACTTACAACACTTCATTTAGTGACCATTCAAAGTTATAACGGCTCTGGAAAAAGTGACTTATGACCATTTTTCATACTTACGACCGTTATTTTTCCTGAAACCAAATTGTTTGTGAGAGTGTAGGTTGTTTGTCTCTAAGTGGAGGGTAATGGATTGGTTAATGATTGATTTCATGACTTTGCAGGTGACGCAACATAAAGAGATTGGTCTGTAAGTTTCAACTAGGCTGGGGTCTCCCTTTTTGAAGATAGGGATGACCGTGGCTAGTGACCCTAGGTTGGGTAGGGAGCTGGTCCTGAAAGATATATCGAAAATTATGCTTAGAGGTTCTGATAGGGCAGTGGAAAGTTTTTTTAAGAAGTAAGCACATAGTCCATCTGGTTCAATGGATAGAGATGGTTTTAGATTGCGTAGTGCCTTTCCAACATTGTCTTCTGTAAAGTCGGTGTGTATTAGATCATTGTAATTGTTTGTGGTTCGACTAGGAAATATTGGACATGAGTTGTTGCTGTTTACAAAGACTGAGCCGAAGAATGTATTGAAGAGGTTGGCTTTAACGGTTTCATCATTATAGTCTTCATTGTTTGGTCCTTTTAGGGGTGGGATGGTTTTTGTCTCTTTAAGTTTGTTGTTTACGAAATTGTAGAATGCTCGGTTGGATTTCGTGCGCAGGAGGTTTTCCTCTTGTTTGATATGATAATTTGTGCATTCAGTTTTTATTTGTTGGCATAAGTTTTTGTAGTGGCTTTTGTAGTTGGCTATGTAGCCAGTTTTGTTTTTTCGCTATAATGATATAATGATATAAAGATATAATGGTTAGTTATTTGGGAAAAGAGCCCTTACTCTAAATTATTACCTTTTCAAGTACTGCTTCTACCATATGAAATTATCCAGATGTATTGACACTAACAGTCCAAAATACTATAAAGCACATCATGTCACAAAAGCCAGAGACTATTGCAATCAATAATCTAGAGGCAAATATTTGGGGAAGACTATTATAAAATGTATCTTCTCCATAGGTAGAAACATGGACATTTGCCTCCTTTCAGACTAAATCTTCCACTTCATTAGTGACAAGAACATGAAATAGAATATAACATGAGGGTCCACCTTTATTGATCAACAGTCATGACTCTCCTCTGTCAGTGAAATGCAGAATTTGTGTTGCAGGTCTACACTGTAGTCCCTCTCCTCAGCAGGCATTGAAAAAAATTGCAAGCAAAAATTAAAATATGATTTTTTCCAAAACTGAATCAGAAAGGGGAAATTAGGCAAAAGGAAAGTGTTACATACTGCCGTATGGAGCACAGATTTGCATAGCTGCCGCTGATTGGTTAATCTAGCGGCGAGAGAAATAAACTACTGTCAGTGGCCGGCGGGCTACAGGGAAGCCCTTAAAAGTGGCTTCCCTGCAGCCTGCCGGCAGTTTGTATTGAATTCAGCTACAATAAAAGGTGCTGAATAAAAGGACAATAAAAGGTGCTGAACTGTTCCTACGTCTCGCCTCTTCTTTCCTGCATGAATCTAACATTGGCGACGAAGGTGGTGGAAGAAGGCCAACAGGACAAGGGCACCTCGTGGCATCCACGGCCATCTTAGAAGCAAGCATCGACTGCTCCGGCCAAACTTGAGGATGGCTACTCACACCTCTCCAGCTCCAGCGATCTTCGACCTGAAGACAGAAGAATGGCCAACCTACATGAGCCGGTTCCGCATGTTCCTGGAAGCCAACAACTTCCAGGATCTACCAGACAATAGGAAGAGGGCTCTCTTCCTAACCTACTGTGGGCCAAAAATTTATAAAATGGCATAGACTCTGGTGGCACCAACGGAGATTGAGTCCATTTCGTGGCCAATGCTCCAGACGACCCTGAAGGAACATTACGCTCCTGCAGCAACCCCGATGGTCAGCAGGAATGAGTTTTATCATCGCCGCCAACGTGATGGGGAATCCATCAATGATTTTGTTGCTAAACTCTGGGAAATTGCAACCAAATGCGAATTCATAAACCCGGAGGAAATAATGAAAGATCGGATCATTCTAGGAATGAAAGATCTTAATTTACAAAAGAAGCTGCTGATCAGAAGGGGAGCAACTTTCAAGGATGTCATGGAGGAAGCTCGAGCCGCCGAATCGTCAGACAACTTGGCGGCAGACATCCGAAAGACCAGCACAGTCCATCGCACACACAGGGAGCCTGATTGGATGACCGAAGTCCCCGAATACGATGAAGAGTCAGAGGAGGACGAACTGGTGCACCACGTTCACAGAGAAAAGGGTAAGCCCCAGGGACTATGAGAACAGGGAGACCCGATGCTTGGGTTGCCTAGGGGGCCATACCCGGGCACTTTGCAAGTTCAAAGATGCCATTTGCCGCCGCTGCCAGAAAAGAGGGCACATCACCAAAGCTTGCCGAGCCACCCAACCGACCCCCTACCAGCCAGCCCAATACCAACCCAAACAACCAACAGGAATGGGGAGACAAGGGCAGAGCCATGCAGGGGGACAATGAAGTAGACGCAGGGATGATTCTTAATACCAAGACACACGGGGGATCTACAACACCACTGTGGGGCACTCCAATGCCGGCCTAGGGGAGAAGTTCCACATAACCGTGTCCATTGAGGGAACACTGTGCAAGATGGAGCTAGACACCGGTTCCATATTCACAATAATGTCCTGGGAAACCCTGAAGCAAGTCCTGCCCTTCATTACAAGGCATCAACTCAAACCGCAGCATATTCGGCTCAATGATTTCCAGGGCAACCCTATATGAGTGATGGGTCGAGCAGAAGTACTTCTGAAATTAAAAGAATTCAAAGGCAAGCTACCCCTAACCGTCATCGAGGGAAACAGACCAACCCTGCTCAGAGTAGAATGGATCAAACCTCTTGGCATCGGCATCACCAGGCTGCATCAAATCAAGGGGGACGAACTGGACAAACTACTAGCGAACTTCCAAGCCATGTTTGATGGGAGTCTAGGTAAATATAAGGGCAAGCCCATATCGTTTAACCTAGACCCCAGTGTCACCCCCATTAGATTAAAGCCCAGAAGAGTCCCCTTTGCACTTCGGCCAAAAGTGGATGAACAACTGGACAAATTAATAGCCCAAGGGGTCCTACAGCCAGTTGACCATGCCACATGGGAGATCCCCATCGTCACCCCAATGAAGCCAGACAGCTCAATTCGCATGTGCACAGACTATAAGGGCACCATTAACAAGGCGCTGCAGCCAAATGCTTACCCAGTACCCGTGGTGCAACACCTAGGAAATGGAAAAAGTTTCACCAAATTGGACCTGGCTCAAGCGTACCAGCAATTGCCAGTAGACGCAGCCACCGCAGAAGCTCAGACGATTGTCACACACAGGGGGGCCTTTAAGTGCAATTGCCTGCAATTTGGGGTAAGCGTGGCCCCAAGTCTGTTCCAGAGCATGATGGAATGGTTGTTACATAGCATCCCCAGAGTGGTTCCCTATTTTGATGAAGTCCTCATCTCGGGGGAATCGAAGGAACAACTTATGAGCAGGCTGCGTGAGGTGCTAAGTCGGTTCCAGCAAAGGGGCCTCAAAGTGAAACGGGACAAATGTAAGATAGGGGTCACCAAAGTAGAATTCCTGAGATTCCTAATCAACGGGTCCGGCATTCGTCCCACAGACGGGAAAATAAAAGCCATAAAAGAGGCACCGACCCCCAAGAATAAGGTGGAGTTACAAGCATTCTTAGGCTTACTTAACTTTTATGCCATCTTTTTAAAGCAGAAGGTGACCGTCGCTGAGCCTCTCCACAGGCTCCTGGGGAAGACGGCCACGTGGACATGGGGACCGAGGGAGGCCAACGCTTTTGCTGCCATAAAGAACTTACTCTCATCAAACAGCGTCCTCATGCAATACAGTGAGACCCTCCCTCTATTGTTAACGTGTGACACATCACCTTTTAGAGTGGGGGCCGTCCTCAGCCATCAATTTCCCAATGGCTCAGAAGCCCCCATCGCATATTATTCAAAGACACTTTCTCCAGCTGAGCGGAACTACAGCCAACTGGACAAAGAAGCACTTGCTGCAGTGGCTGGCAACAAGTGTTTCCATGAATACCTCTACGGCCGCAAATTCGAACTTGTGACAGACCACAAACCACTACTGGGTCTTCTCGCAGGCAACCAGCAAACGCCCCAGTACATGTTGCCCAGGATGACACGCTGGTCCATCTTCCTGTCAGGCTACAGCTACAAACTGACCCACCGACCAGGAAAGAGCATCGGACATGCCGACACCCTCAGCCGCTGCCCCACACCTGAACTTGTGGAAGACCCCGCTCCTGTGGCTGAAATCTTACTGGTCGACATTGAACGAACCAGCCCTGTCAAATCTCGAGACATCGCAGAACATACAGCGAAGGACGCCGTTTTGTCCAAAGTCATGAACCGGGTGTTAAGGGGATGGCCACAGGAAAAGGACAGCAAAGAATTTAAGCCGTTTAAAAGCAAACAAATTGAACTGTCCATATTGAAAGGGTGTTTACTATGGGGGGAGTGACTTCTTGTACCCCAGAGTCTACGAAAAAGGGTGATAGGAACCCTGCATATAGGACACCCAGGGATAGTGCGCATGAAAGCACTAGCAAGGAGTTATCTGTGGTGGCCTAAATTGGACCAGGACATTACTGAGTGGGTGGCGACTTGCCTGCCATGCCAGGAAACCCGGCCGGCTCCACCACGGTCCAACCCACTTGAATGGGAGATACCCAAAGCTCCGTGGTCAAGAATCCACATAGACTTTGCGGGACCTATGGCAGGGCAAACATTTTTCATCGTTGTGGATGCTTATTCTAAGTGGCTGGAGGTGGTGCCCATGCACACCTCAACTACAGAAGCCACTATACGAGCCCTAAGGAGGATTTTCGCAACCCATGGCCTACCAGACATCCTAGTGTCAGACAACGGGCCCCAGCTGACAGCCAATCACATGGAGTCATTCCTGGCCGACCTAGGAATAAGGCATATACTAGTTTCACCATTCAGTCCGGCTAGCAACGGCCGGGCGGAAAGAATGGTGAGAATGATGAAAGAGACTCTGACCAGAATGGGCCCAGGAAACTGGCAAGAACGGATCGACCAATTCCTGCTGGCCCAACACATCACACCATGTGCAGCCACCAACCAGAGCCCTGCCGAAATGTTGATGGGATGGAAGTTGAGGTCCCAACTGGACAGGCTGAACCCAAATTATTATCCGGAGACACCCCTGGATTCAAGCAAGCTAACCCGTACACTAGCAGTAGACGAGCTAGTGTTCACACAAAACTATGCAGGGGATCCCAAGTGGGTGAAGGCCACCATCATAGCAGTCACCGGGCCGAAATCCTATCAAGTCAAACTGGACGATGGCCGTGTGTGGTGAAGACACATCGACCAGCTCAAGAGTAGGCTGGGAGAATCCTGGCTTTGACAAACGGAGGCTGGCCAGCCGCAAGACAATCCAGTGCAAGGGCCGGGACAACGCGAGTTCTGCCCCGAAGACCATACAAAACAAACAACCATGATGACCACGCTGGGAGCCGGGCCCTAACTACAAGAAGCCAGGAGGCTTCTCAAACCCAGAGAAGGAGCGCGGACCCCTACCTACAGACGCCGGAGTCCAGCGAAGTCAACCGGGACCAGAGGATGAAGACGCGAGACTTCAGCTGCCACGCCTGGAGGCCGGTTCCAGATTATTCCGCAAGCAAGTACAGGAGCAGCAACAGGCATGTCCGCACCAGCCGAAGATTCCCGAGGAACTGAAAAGTGTAGGCCCAGTAGGACTATACGGCGTCCTGTGTACTTAGGTGATTACGTGACTTACCTTGATTCCTGATTGGACATTCCACGAACTAAGAGGGGAGGGGTGTTACGTACTGCCGTATGGAGCACAGATTTGCATAGCCACCGCTGATTGGTTAATCTAGTGGCAGGAGAAATAAACTACTGTCAGTGGCCGGCTGGCTACAGGGAAGCCCTTAAAAGCGGCTTCTCTGCAGCTTGCCAGCAGTTCGTATTGCATTCAGCTAAGGACAATAAAAGGTGCTGAATTGTTCCTACGTCTCACCTCTTCTTTCCCGCGCGAATCTAACAGAAAGAGCAAGACAATTGGGGGGGGGAGTGTTTCTTTCAATTCTCTTTATTTGAAGTGAGAAAAATAGTAGTAAATTTGTTTCCCTAGAACAAAAAGAAAGGCAAATTGATTTCTTTTGGCATCTTCACTTATGCCAAATGGCTGGTATTAGCCAGTCTCTTCTGTTACTACATTCAGCTATTACTTAAAAGATTTTAGTACAAGTACTGTAGTATGGCATGGCATTGAAGACTACAATTTGTCATTTTAATGGAATAAAAAAAGCTATTTGAAGGAAAAATGAAAGTGCAGCATGGAAGAAATTTATAACCTGGCAACTTTGTAATTTGACTATAACAACACACTTTACAGGGCTGAACTTTGTACAAGAATGGGTACTTTTTTAATGCAAAAAATTTGCTGGCATATTACTTTACTTCTTTCATAGAAATAAGAAAGATGCCATATAATTTTTTCTTATATAGATACTATGTATTACTCATAGTGACTGGCAGTACTTCTCCAAAATCTTGAGCAGATATATTTCCATCCCTGCTATCCTGAAACTATAAAATGTATACAGAATTGAACTTGGATTTTCTATATTCCAAACAGTACCCAATCCTTCAGCCATGATACAATTTTTGTAAGTAATAGTTTAGAACTTCTTTATTGATACACCTAGTTAAAAAAAAAATAGCAGACTCTCAAAATTTCTTGGAGACCTTATGTTTTTGTAGATCCTTAGCTCTCACATGCTTAGCTCCAGATCATCCCTGATGGATTACATCCCAGAATTCTAAAGGAACTGGCAGATGTCATCTCAGAACCATTGTACCACATCTTCCAAAAATCCTAGAGCACCAGGGAACTACCAGAGGACTAGAAAAGAGCTGATGTGGTTCCCATTTTCAAAAAAGGGGAAAAAACAGACCCAGGAAACTACAGACCAATCAGTCTAACATCAATACCCGGGAAGATACTGGAAAAGATAATAAAAAACAGATCTGCCAACATCTAGAAATGAGTAAAGTAATAACTAGAAGTCAGCACGGGTTTGTTAAAAAAAGATCATGCCAAACCAATCTTATTTCATTCTTTGACAAAGTGATTACATTAGTAGACAAGTGAAATGCTGTAGACATAGTATATTTAGACTTCAGCAAGGCATTCAACAAAGTAGACCACAACCTACTTCTTGGTAAGCTAGACAAAAGTTGGATAGGTAGCATCACTACCAGATGGATTTGTAACTGGCTGACAAACTGTACTCAACAAGTACTCCTTAATGGTACTATGTCTACATGGAGGGAAGTAAGCACTGGGGTACCACAAGGTTCCATCTTAGACCCAGTTCTCTTCAATATCTTAATAAACAATGTAGATGAGGGAATAGAAGGGGAACTCATTAAATTTGCAGATGACACTAAGCTGGCAGGAATAGCCAACATCTTAGATGATAGGCTCAAGATCAAGATGAATCTTGACAGACTTGAACACTGGCCCTATCTAACAAAATGAAACTCAATGTAGAGAAAAGTAAAGTCTTACACAGGCAAGAAAAACCAAAAGTACACATATATATTGGGG
>QLTV01003791.1:768432-782448 GCA_003457575.1 Thermophis baileyi | reverse complement strand
TGATGTGGCTTTCTGGAAGTATACATTATTCTCTGCTATTTAAAAGAAGATACAATAGCACTGGGCCTCTTCAGATAAAGCATTTATTTTAAAAAGCTTCTTCATTTTGTTAAGTTGTCTAGAACAATAATAAAGCAGTCTGTAAAAAATAAGTCTAATAATTTGAACATTCTATAGACATTTATGGTTATTGACTTACCTCCTTGCATCCAGTTTCAGCAGTCTGATTTGCACAAGAAAATAAAATGCTGCCTCTGCCTCCCAGCAAGTTGCCTCCTTGCAGTTCTAGTTTCACTTTCATTTTAGCACGTGGGCCTGCCTGCAGCCTCTCAGCTGATGGTTGGGAGGACGATAATTAGTTGCTTCTGCTAATCAGGCTCTGCATTGTTTGCTGCAAGGAGGTAAATTGCTGGGAGGCAGAGGCCAAAGGGTGGGGGTGGCTGGATGGGGCTACATTCGGTGTATAAGACGCACCCAAGTTTTCACCCTCTTTTTGGGAGTAAAAAGGTGCGTCTTATACTCCGAAAAATACGGTAGGTTGTTTGTCTCTATGTGGAGGGTAATGGATTGGTTTATAATTGATTCCATGACTTTGCAGGTGACGCAACACAGTAAGATTGGTCTGTAATTTTCAACTAGGCTGGGGTTTCCCTTTTTGAAGATAGGAATGACCGTGGCTAATGACCATAGGTCGGGCAAGGAGCTGGTTCTGAAAGATATCTCATAGAGTGTGCTTAGAGGTTCGGCTATGGCAGTGGAAAGCTTTTTCAAGAAGTAGACACATAATCCATCAGGGCCAATAGATAGAGATGGTTTTAGGTTGTGTAGTGCCTTTTCAACGTTATCTTCTGTAAATTCAATATGTAGCAGATCGTTGCAATTAGTTGTGGTATGACTAGGAAATATTGGACATGAGCCATTGCTGTTGACAAAGACTGAACTGAAGAACGTGTTGAAGAGGTTGGCCTTAACGGCGTCATCATTACAGTCTACCCCAGTGGTTCTCAACCTTTCTAATGCCGCGACCCCCCCGCGACCCCCCCGCCACCGTGACCCCCTCCCCGCATGGGATGAGGTGACAAAGGGGGCGTGGCACCATGGGTGAAATGCTCCCGGTTCGTAGGCACCCTGTGAAAGGGTCGTGACCCACAGGTTGAGAACCGCTGTTCTAACTGAATATTTATTTTTATTACCAAGTGTAGTTCTGATGCAACAAGTCTGTTATGGTGATACATTTTGGGAACCTGCTGCGCGGAGTTTTTTTTTCACGTGCGCAGCCGCGCAGCTGACCCCCCCGCCACCGTGACCCCCTCCCCGCATGGGATGAGGTGACAAAGGGGGCGTGGCACCATGGGTGAAATGCTCCCGGTTCGGGCTTGCCTGCGGGTCGCCGGACAGCTGATAGCGATGGAAGCGGGAGACTTCGCCCGGACGCCGCCATTTGGGTTCTTTTGCGTTCTGCTCATGCGCAAAGCGTTCTGCGTATGCGCAGAGGGTAAAAGAACCCAAATGGCGGCATCCGGGCGGGTGGGCAAAGTCTCCCGCGTCTGTAGCTACTGGCTGTCCGGCGACCCGCAGGCATGGCCGAACCGGGAGCATTTCACCCCTGCAGTGACGGTGGCACCAAGATGGCGGGCTAACGCGCGCGGCGACCCCTGTGAAATGGTCGTTTGACCCCCAAAGGGGTCGCGACCCACAGGTTGAGAACCGCTGGTCTACCCTGTTAGGCCCTTTTAGTGGTGGGATGGTTTTCGAGTCTTTAAGTTTGGTGTTTACAAAATTGTAGAAGGCGTGGGTGGACTTCGTGTGTAACAGCTTTTCCTCTTGTTTGCAGTGGTAATTGGTGCATTCTGCCTTTATCTGGAGGGGTAAGGTTTTGTAGCGGCTTTTAAAGTTAGCTACGTAGCCAGTTTTGTTTTTTCACCAGAAAGATTATTTTTTGGGGGGATTGGAGCTTCCTTATTGTTATGCTTAATTTGTTTTTGTTTTTTTGTTTTTTTCCTTTGGGGTAACTAATGGTACGTATAGCTCTTTTGACTTTGAGCAAAAAAGTGTTATAATGGTCTTCAGCAGTATTACAGCCAGTGAACAGAATGTGCCAATCAAGACATGAGAGGTCGGCAGCTATGAGATCATAGTTAGCTTTATTAAAGTTATACTTTGGAGTCCCATCATTATGACCCTCTTTGCAAAGACATAAATTGAAGCAAAAATCAATCATGCCATCTGGTCCTGGTGTTTTGTCATTTTTTTGCCTCTTAATTGCTTCCGAAGTCCAGAAGACACTATACCATAAACAAACAAATGAACAAACAGCAAAGTTAATTATAAATGGTGATATGACTGAGAACTTTAGTATAACGAAAGGTACAAGGCAAGGCTGTCCTTTATCCCCATTGTTATTTATATTAACCTTAGAGGTGTTAGCTAGAAATGTTAGACAAGATAGTAAAATAAAAGGCATGAGAATAAAGAAGGAGGAGTATAAGTTACAGGCATTTGCTGATGACTTGGTGTTTATTCTAGAAGATCCACAGGAAACAGGACCTAAATTAATTGCAAAAATAGAAGAATATGGTGCAGTTGCAGGACTAAAAATGAACAAAGAGAAAATGAAAATATTGGTTAAAAACTTTACAGATAAACAGAAGAGAGAATTTACAAGAATGATGAACATGCAGATTGTAAAGAAAGTTAATTATTTAGGAGTCCAATTAACAGCAAGATGTGTATTTCTCAAAGAAGATAACTACGATAAACTGAAAGCACAAATTAAAATGGACTTGGAAAACTGGAAAAACTTACAATTGTCCCTATTGGGTAGAAAAGCTACAATTAAGATGAATATTCTGCCGAGATTATTGTACCCGTTTCAGATAATCCCAATAAAGTTGGGAGGAAAATATTTTGACGAATTAAATAAGATGATATTAAAATTTGTATGGCAAGGTAAAAAAGCGATAATAAAATTAAAAATGCTAAATATAATATTCCTTTATCATATTTATCTATAGTAATTCCCAGTAGGAAAAGTTCGGGTTTTAATTCTAATTTTACCAATAATATTTCTTCTAGCCATTGTTTTATTTTGTTCCAGAATTCCTGTGTTTTTGAGCATTCCCACCACATGTGGTGGGTATGTCCCTGGTATTGTTTTACATTTCCAGCACATGGGCGAAAGATTTGTTCCCATTTTAGCTAACCTCGTCGGTGGGAAATGCCATCTATAAAACATCTTATAGAGGTTCTCTTTGTATGAGGTCACTAAAGAGAGTTTTCGATTCCTGTTCCATAAATCTTGCCATATATTTAAATCAATATTGTATCCAAAGTTCCTACTCCATGATAACATGGTTTCCTTAACTTGTTCTTCATATAAGGCTTGTTCTAAAAGATAGTGATATATTTTTTTAATCATTTTGTCTTCTGGTCCTAATAATATTTTGTCTAATTCTGTTGTTTTCATTTTTATACCCGGGTCTTTTTTTATCTTTCCTGTATTTTGATTGTAATTGTAAGTATGACCACCATTCCAAATCTATGCCTTCTTCCTGTAATTCTGTCCTTGACTTCAAATCTCCTTTCTCATCTAAAATGTGTTTATATGTTATTATTTTCCCCAGATGTATAAATTTTGGATGAATATACATCTCTAATGTTGAGACCTAATTTGGAATCTGTATATAATTTTGTTGTTTAATTTTCGCCCACATATCTTTCAATGCACGTCTAATATAGTGTCTCTGGAAGTACTGGTGGATTTTATATTTCTCTTCCCATAATATAGTGTGCCAGCCAATTTGTAAATCATGGCCTTCCAATCTTAATAATCTTTCATTTTTTAGTTGTATCCAATCCCTTATCCATATCAATGTTGTAGCCTGATAATATTTTTCCCAATCTGGGAGTCCAAATCCACCTCTTTCCTTCGAGTCCTGTAATAATTTTAATTTAATCCTTGCTTTTTTTCCTTGCCATATAAATTTAAGTATAATTTTGTTTAAATTTTGAAAGAATTCTTTGTCTAATTTAATTGGTATACATTGAAATAAGAATAATATTTTAGGTAATACATTCATTTTGATTACTGCGATATAATTATGTCTTTTGTTTTTGGCACATTTTGCTGTTATTTGTATCCCAATATATTTTTTTTTTTTGTCGTTTGTATCTTCAATCTTTCAACTTATTCAATTTCTTGTATTTTGGTCATGTTTTTAACAATCATTTTCGTTTTCTCTCTATTTATTTTTAAGCCTGCCATGTCACCATATTCCCCCAGTACTTCCATCAACCTAATCCCCAATTGCAAGGGTTCTTCAATTATGAACACCAGGTCATCTCTAATTCCAGAGAAATTACTGTTAATTCTAATTCTCTGTTAGCTTGGGTCAGTCGTTCATTCATTTCATCTACTCTCTTTTCTTCCTTTACCATTTTAACTTCCATTTCTAGTAATTTTTGTTCATTCTTTATTATCTGTTGTTGAAAGGTTTCAAATTTCCCATCCATCAATTTTATCTTTTCTTTAAGTTCTCCAGTATCATTTCTGACTTCCCCAATTTCCTTTCTTAAATCATCATGATTTTTGCACATTATCTCCTGCATAGATTGCAACATAAGTTGTAGGTCTCTAAAACAGCCCACTTTTTCTCTCTGAGTTACTTCTTCTAGCGACCTTTGTTTAGCAGGGCTTGGTTCCATAGTTAAGGTTTGCGTTGTCTGTTTTCTCCCCGCCCCAACTCTTGTGAGGTTAGGAATACTAGTCATTTTTTTAATTTCCCAAACCAATCGCTCCACCTATTTACAAAATTTATGTTTCTCTCCAGTATAACAATAACAATATATATGCAACGTAACAAATTTCTCACTATTCAGTTTATATATTATTTATAACAATAATAACTTTTCTATTTACTATATCAAATATGAGTATTAGAAATTCTATAGTATAATATAATAGTATAATATAGTATTTGATCTAATATAATATATATCAAGTATCAATAATATAAAGTTCAAGGCCCAAAAGTAGCTAGAAAGAAAGATAATTAATATAGGTAACAATTAGTCAGCATTTGTTAATTTCACTGTAGATAGTTCCAATATGTTCAACAAATATATATGGTTACCCCTTTACTGGAATCTCAATTACTTCATATAACTTCCGTATAGTCCTTTTCCGTTCTGTAGTCACGAGTATTTATCTCTATATCGAAGGTTTGATCAAAGTTAAATAGGCATTAAAGTCTTGTTATTTGTATTTAGAGTTACCTCCTTCCCCCCCCATCTGGGATTCTTTTTCTTCAATTTGTATATCTCTCTCCTGCCTTTCTCACACTCTTCTTTCTGGCGTTCAGCTTATCGTCTTGTTTCAAAATGTCCGCTTTCTCTGCTTCATCAGCACTTTCCCTTTATGGCTTCCCGATGGTACAACTTCTCACATTAGAGTTATTTAAAAAGGAAAAAACAAAGCAACCCCCCCCCCCCGTGTTTTTTTACTTTAAATTATCCAACAAGTATGGTTTCCACAGCATAAATGATCCTTTTTCACCATAAACTCTCCTTTCACTGATATTTCAAAGGAGTGGGAAAAACATTCACTCCTCCTTTTACTTTGGGCCCCTTTTTCTTCTTTCCTTTCTTGAAAGCCTCTGGTACGTTCTTTCACCCCGGATCACTCTCCCTGAATCACCAGGATTACTTTTCACCGAATTAGTTCCATCACTATACCGCTATCTCACCACTTTACTTCAGCCAGCTGTCTGCTGTCATTTCTTCCCGGTCACCATTACGGACCATCTCCTTTCTCCGCTCAGCTTCTCCAAGGTTTCCCTGAGTTCGCTGGTCTCGACCGCCGTCGTAGATCGCTCCTCAGGACACCTCCTTTTTTCCAGTCCCCCTCCAAGGGACCTGGGATCCAAAGAGATCCGCCAAACGATCGAAAGCAGGGGAAGAACAGAACTCCTATTCGGAGAGCCGCTCCACACACCCGTTCTTCTTGACAGCTGGCCCCGCCCCCCTGGCTGAATGTTTCTTTTTTAATCTCTAATCCTTTAATTTGGGCATCTGTCCAGATTATCCTAATTAATACTTCTAATGATAGCACAAACAATAGTGGGGATAAAGGGCAACCTTGTCTTGAACCCTTTTTAATTTGAAAACTCTCAGTTGTTTCACCATTGATGATCACTTTAGCTCTTTGTTCCGAATAAATTGCTTTAAACATTTTTATGAAGTTCTCCCCAAAATCCATATATACCAATTGGTTGAGCATAAAATCCCATTTGACGTTATCGAACGCCTTTTGTGCGTCAAAAAAACCTAATCCCATTTGTAACTCATTGTGGACCTCATAGTATTCTAAAATGTCTAATATTATCCTAATATTATTTCTTATGTATCTTTTTGGCAAAAAGCCATTTTGGTCTGTATGTATAAATTCTACCATAATTTTTTTCAATCTCTTGGCTGTTATGGTCATGAAAATTTTATAATCTGAATTTAGAAGTGAAATGGGTCTATAGTTTTTAATATATGCCAAATCAGAATTTTCTTTAGGGACCAATGTTATAATTGCTTCTTCCCATGATACCGGAATTTTCATATTAGTGAGAACTTCATTGAATACTTCTATTAATTTTGGGCCTAGAGATTCTTGTAAAATTTTATATAGCTCTACTGGCAGCTCTACGGGACCGGGAGCTTTATTGTTTTTTTGCCTCTTAATTGCATTAGATAGTTCTAGGGGTGTTATTTCTTTATTTAGCATCGTTTGAATCTCTTGAGAAACTATCGGTAAATCTGCCTTTTGTAGATACTTCAGTATATTATTTTTATTATTACTTTCTTTATCTTCATATAATTTTTTGTAAAATTCATATGCCACATTCTTCTTTCCTTCGTTATCGTATATCATTTCTCCTTGTTCATTGTATAGCTTACTAATCTTACTTATCTCCCTCTGTTTCTTAATTCTATGAGCCAACCACCTCCCTGGTTTATTGGCATTTTCAAAGAAGTTTTGTTTGGAGCGTTTTATTTGTTGTGCCATTTCAGCCTTCTCCATATTATTCATTTTATGTTTGATTAAATCAATTTGTTGTTTAACTTCATGTCTTTGTGGTTCATTTTGTAATTTTGTCTCAGCTATACGGAGATCTTCTTCTAATTTTTTTGTTGCTGTTTTTTAATTTTATTNNACATTCTTCTTTCCTTCGTTATCGTATATCATTTCTCCTTGTTCATTGTATAGCTTACTAATCTTACTTATCTCCCTCTGTTTCTTAATTCTATGAGCCAACCACCTCCCTGGTTTATTGGCATTTTCAAAGAAGTTTTGTTTGGAGCGTTTTATTTGTTGTGCCATTTCAGCCTTCTCCATATTATTCATTTTATGTTTGATTAAATCAATTTGTTGTTTAACTTCATGTCTTTGTGGTTCATTTTGTAATTTTGTCTCAGCTATACGGAGATCTTCTTCTAATTTTTTTGTTGCTGTTTTTTAATTTTATTTTCTCTAGCCATATACACATTTTGACTGCTGCGAGATTGGCTTTCACACAAAAATGGAAAAACAAGGATATCCCCACAGAAGAAGAGATTTTATATAAAATATTGTCCTGTGCAGAGATGGACAGACTAACGATGGAGCTAAAAGATAAAAATGAATCAGAATATTATGAAACCTAGGATAAATTATATTATTGGTGGGAAAAGAGGAAAGTCAGGACTATGAAGTAACGATATAATTGGAAAGGTATAGAATTTTATTTTTCCCAAGAAAGATAATGGAATTACTATTGTATAAAAAATGAAGATATATCTAGATAGAGATAATGTATATTTGTATATTTAGGAAAAGAAGTAATTTAACGGAAATACGGTATGTAAACTGGATTACCCGTCATGTACTTGTCTTTTTGCTTTATATGTTTGTTTGTTTTTAACTGTTTTATAAATAAAAAACTTAAAAAAAATTAAATTAAATTAAAAATGCTACAAGATGTTAAGAGTAGAGGAGGTTTTGGCCTTCCGGATTGGGAGTTATACTACCAAGCATTGGCACTTACGTGGGTGAAGGAGTTTGAGGAATTTGAGGAATACAAGATTATTAACACTGGAGGGTCATGATCTGCAACTGGGATGGCATGCCTTTTTATGGTACGAGAAGGGTGAGATAAATAGCTACTTCCAGAGGCACTACATTAGGAAGGCATTACTGCTAGTATGGACCAAAATCAAAGAGCAACATTATCTGAAAATACCAGTTTGGTTATCTACAATGGAGGCGTTGATACACCCAAATGTCATAAATATGGAAAAAATCATAAGATATAAGGACATACTAAATGAAAGGGGAGAACTAAAAACTAAACAAGAACTAAACAGATTAGGGATTGACCTATCATGGTGGCCACAATTACAGACACAATCCAGATATGAAAAAGACATGAAGGCTTATGGGTTTTATAAAGAACCAAATGAGCTTGATCAGATGCTAATGCGAGCAGATGAAAAATTAATTGAGGATATATAATTATTTAGTAACCATTAAATTGGAGGAAGAACAAGTAAAAGAAACTATGATAATTTTGGCTAAGAATTTTGGCTATACAATCGAATTAGACAAAATGGCAGAAATTATGGAACAGAAACTGCAAGCTTACAATGTCAACAGTGTATAAAGAAAATCTCTATAAAATGTTTTATAGATGGCACTTGTCACCTGCAAGAATAGCGAATATGTACAAAGATAAATCTGTCAAATGTTGGAAATGTAACCAAATACCAGGTTCATATTATCACATGTGGTGGACGTGTCCCAAAGCAAAACAATATTGGAATAAAATTTGTATATGGCTAGAAGTTATGATAAAACAACACATAGACTTGAAACCTGAGATATTCCTGCTGGGCATGCTACCAGAAAATTACAATAAAGGTAATACATATTTAATTCTACATATTTTAACAGCAGCCAGGATTGTATACGCACAATATTGGAAAAATGAACAAACCCCCACAGATATAATTTTAAAAATAATGGAATGTGCAGAAATGTCAGAGTCTCTTGGTTTCTAGGTCAGCACCTTAACCACTACTTTGTTTAAAAAGGAGGAAGGAATGTCAAAGTAACTTGTTAGAATTGCATGCAAAAACAGGGTTGGAGGAAACAAATTTGTAAAGCTGCAAACATCACAGATAACATTTCAGAATAATCTCCCATAGAATGATGCAAAAGACAAGAGAGATTGTAGCAAATTACAATCTGAGATGGACCTGTTAGTAGAAAAGGAGACTACAATGAGCAGTAATACTTTGCAAGTTGCATCAAACCGGAAGTCAAGGTGTTTGTTATTTATTTGCACAAGGCGAGCATTCTTTTTATTTGAAAACTACTTGCTCCAGTGAGGTGAGCGGCCAGGAGTGACAAGGAGTGGCTGGGAGGGGAGGGATGAGGTGGGGCTGGGTGTGACGAGGAGAGGAGAGGCTGGGCAAGGCAAAGGCGCACCTTGATGTGAGTAATGTTGAGTTGGCCACGTCCACCCAGTCACATGACCACCCAGCCACACCTACCCAGATGGTCATTAGGGCAGAGAACCAGTTGTTAAGTTATTTGAATCCAACCACTGCATACATGCATACAGACAACAAAAAACAAGAACAGGACAATGGTCCCAACATGGAAACCACCCTGCAGCAAATCCAAATATTTACTTTGCTTCCACATCTAACCAACAGCCCCATCACAGGCCTCGACAAATACAAAAAGAACAGAACAAAACAGAATAACAGAGCTGGAGGGGACCTCTGAGGTCTTCTAGTCGAACCCCCTGCTCAAGTAGGAGACCCTATACCATTTGAGACAAGTGGTTGTCCAGTTTCTTAAAGCCTCCAGTGATGGAGCACCCACAACTTCCGAAGGCAGGCTGTTTCACGGGGTTAACTGTTCTTGCTGTTAGGAAATTTCTCCTTAGTTCTAGGTTGCTTCTCTCCTTGATTAGTTTCCATCCATTATTTCTTGTCTTGCTTTCTGTGCTTTGGAAAATAGGTTTACTCCCTCTTCTTTGTGGCAGCCCCTCAAATATTGGAACACTGCTTTCATGTCACCCTAGTCCTTCTTTTCACTAGAGAAGTCATATCCAATTCCTGCAACTGTTCTTCATATGTTTTAGCCTCCAGGCTCCTACTTATCTTTGTTGCTCTTCTCTGCACTCTTTCCAGAGTCTCAACATCTTTTTTTATAATGCAGTGACCAAAACTGGATGCAGTATTCAAGGTGTGGTCTTACTAAGGATTTATAAAGTGGTACTAATGCTTCACGTGATCTTGATTCTATCCCTCTGTTAATGCAACCCAGGATTGCATTGGCTTCTTTGGCTGCTGCTGCACAGTGCTGGCTCGTATTTAAATGATTGTCCATTAGGACTCCAAGATCCCTCTCACAGTTACTGCTATTGAGCAAGGTTTCACCTAATTTGTACCTGTACATTTGGTTTTTCTTGCCTAAGTGTACAACCTTACTTTTCTCTTCATTGAATTTCATTTTGTTAAATAGGGTCGAGTCTTCAAGTCTGTCAAGATCTGGATCTTGAGCCTATCTTCTAGGGTGTTAGCTATTCCTGCCAGCTTAGTATCATCTGCAAATTTGTTGAGTTCCCCTTCTATTCCCGCATCTAAATATTGATATTTAAGTGTACTGGTCCTAAGCTGGAACCTTGTGATAACCCACTGCTTACTTCCCTCTATGTAGATGTAGTTCCATTAAGGACTATATATTGAGTGCGATTTGTCAGCCAGTTACAAATCCATCTGGTGATGATGCTGTCTATCCCACCTTTTTTTTAGCTTACCAAGAAGTAGGTTGTGGTCTACTTTGTCAAATGCCTTACTGAAATCTAAGTATACTATGTCCACATTATTTCATTGGTCCACTAATTTAGTCACTTCGTCAAAGAATGAAATAAGATTTGTTTGGCATGATTCTGTTTTTGACAAATCCATGTTGGTTTCTGATTATAACTTTGCTTGCAAAAGCCTCATCTTCTTAATAGCATAGCACTTAGACTTATATACCACCTCACAGTGCTTTATAGCACTCTCTAAGCAGTTTACAATGTTAGCAACAATCTGAGTCCTCATTTTACCAATCTCAGAAGGATGGAAGGCTGAATCAATCTTGAGCTCGTCAGGATTGAACTCCAGATTGTGGGCAGTTAGCCTGCAATACTGCATTCTAACCACTGCACCACCACGGCTCCTAATCACTTTACAATTTAATTACTTTACAACATAAGAGAGAGATATTATAAAAGCACTGTTTGAAAGGGTATTAGAAATGACAATAAGCATTTTTGGAAAATGCAGTGCAGTTTTCTGCCAGCCAGGAGGCATGCAGGCAATATTTTTGCTAATTTAGAAACATGAATATGAGAAAGATTATTTTGAGACTTAGCCTTTTTTACTGTAGTGGAAGTGCAGGATTTTCATTTATCTATAAGTATGAAAGAGATTTGAGGAGAAAACTGAGGTTGAAATTCTCCATTTACCTACTTAAAACCAGGATCCATTGAAATAATGAGATGTATTTCTGATTATTTATCCATATAAATAAACTATAAATGAATAAATATTACATATGGGTTGCTATATAAACTTGTTATAGTAAAACAAAAAAGAACCATAAAAATTAGATGCAGGAAGCTTGTCAGAGAAAGGAATATCATCAGAGGAGGAAAGTATTAAATAAAATTTGACTATAAAAGAGAAGCAAATAACTTATTTGTATCAGTTTCATGAGTCAGAAAAAATACATATTTGAACGTTTTCTTTAGTGAGTGGTTCTGAAAAGATTTCTCAAATATAACAAATACTTCAATTTCTATTATACAACATTCTAAAAAAAAAAAAAAAACAACTAGTGGCTGCAATTCAATCTTTTCACTTTTCACTTCACCATATGAACACTGAATATCCCAGCAGCACTGAAGCCATATTTGGCTAAGGCTTGTGCACAACTATTTTCCGGTGTCCAGCTAGGACCTTACACTTGGTTTACTCCTCTTGAAAGAATCTGTTCTAAATTTAAGACCTATATTCCAGGTAGTTTCTTGCATTCTAACGTAATAGAATGGAGAGATGGAGGACTGTCTAAAGTTGAAACAGATGCCTGGACCTGTATCATAGCACATTGGTTGAGCTTACTGTTCTTTCCCACAGGTTTGAGTTCTTTCTTATTGAGGACAATTACAAATCAATATGTTCAGGACAATCTCACAAATTTCAACATCTTGGCTTTTCCAAGCACATTTAAACAACATATCAATCAATCCAGTTTATTACAGTCATAGATCAGAAACCAGAACAAATAAAAACACTCAGTGAATATCCAATTAAAAATACTAGAATAAAATAATAAATAACAGATAAAATCTATGATAAAATCCAGTCTGTCAATTGCACACGGTCTAACTATACTAAAATTACAATCCATAAACTGTGAGGCCCGTAGTCAGTTTAATACTAAAAGGGAAAGGGATAAACAGTGTAAAGGGTTTGACACATTTGTTGTATAAAACAGCTATGGTGGATTAGACACATGCTTCCAATGAATCCCCAGTGCTGTTGTGCAGAATCTAGCCACCTGAGCTGTAGTTATGGACTGTTCATCCTTAAACAGCCACTGGAGATAGGCAGTGTCAGAATGGCCAGGATGCCTAGCAATTATTGGAGGGATATGTTTTTTTTTGACTGTCTCTATAAAAGGAACATTGAAGGAGTATGTGACCGACGGTCTCCACCTCTCCTGAGCCACAGGGACAGAGTCTTTCAGTCAATGGTATATTTTTATATTTGCCGTACAGGAAGGCCGATGGAAGCATATGGCACCATGCAAGGGGAAATATTTTCTGATGGTTTGCTGACTCCAACTGGCTAAGATAGCTGGCAGGAGTAACAACATATCTAATGGCATCTGAAGCCAGAAACAAATGAACTTTCCATAAGTCTGTTTGCCTTTCGATTTCTTCTACCCTTTGTCAACATATCAAAGACATGGAAGCAGAACACAACCAGTCTGTTCTACCTCAGTGTTTTTCTGATCACAAAGAAGAGGAAGTCAAGCTATTCTCCAAAGCACCTGAGGGGCAGGACAAGAAGCAATGGATGGAAACTAATCAAGGAGAGAAGCAACCTAGAACTAAGAAGAAATTTCCTGACAGTTAGAACAATTAATCAGTGGAAAAACCTGCCTCCAGAAGTTGTGAATGCTCCAACACTGGAAGTTTCTAAGAAGAGATTGGACAACCATTTGTCTGAAATGGTATAGGGTTTCCTGTCTCAGCAGGGGGTTCAACTAGAAGACCTTCAAGGTCCCTTCCAACTGTTTATATTCTATATTCTATATTCTTGGAGGAAAACCTAGGAGGAAACCTGACAACAGGTGAACACCTGGATTGCATTATTACAAATGCTTGTTGAAAGAACTTTACTGTATATGGTAAAAGAAAAAATGCCCTCACTATCTTATTTTCTGTGTTAATTACCACTCTTGCAAGGCAAAATACACCCTCAGATCAAAAAGAACACCCTGACGCTGTGACACTGATAAATATGCAGATATCTGACTTTTGTTGAGTACAGGTAGTCCTTGACTTACAACAGGGGATGATAGAGGTATATGAAGAGATAGTTTTGTTAAAAAGTGTGCATGAATCTTTAAAGAACAATAAAAGCAATAGACGCAATTTACATAGACTTTTGTAAAGCCTTTGATTCAGTGGTACACGACAAACTACTTCTGAAACTAAAATCTTATGGCATCTCTGGACCCCTACATGATTGGATAACTGCGTTCCTGTCAAACAGACAACAAGTTGTTAAAATAGAGAGTTCTCTATCAAATCCTGCACCTGTCAATAGTGGTGTCCCTCAAGGCAGCGTTCTAGGACCAACACTCTTCATACTTTACATAAATGACCTTTGTGATCACATTATAAGCAACTGCGTTCTCTT
>QLTV01003791.1:743447-766572 GCA_003457575.1 Thermophis baileyi | reverse complement strand
ATGTCTATAGAATGTTCAAATTATTAGACTTATTTTTTTAAGACTGCTTTATTATTGTTCTATAAAACTTAACAAAATGTAGAAGCTTTTTAAAATAAATGCTTGATCTGAAGAGGCCCAGTGCTATTGTATCTTCTTTTAAATAGCAGAGAATAATGTATACTTCCACAAAGCCACATCATTTTTAACAGCATCTGTACAAGTAATAATCTGAAATGTAACAGTGTCCTGTTTTAGTATTAAAATAAGGCAGCTGAGTTAAAACCTGACTTAGTCATGTTTGGAGTAGATCTATTTAAATAATTGGGAGGAGTTATTGTGACTACATTTAAGAAAACTTTCTGGCATTAATATACTGCCATAATGTACATTTCTCCAATTCTTTGCTTTTTCTATGGGTCAGGCACACATGCACAGAAATACACAGCAAACAGTGTATATCATCTGTACTGTTTGCTGTTTGCTGTTTGCTGGGAGGCAAATTGCTGGGAAGCAGAGGCAGATTTTTTCCCCCTTGTTTTCCTCCCCCAAAATTAAGGTGCATCTTATACTCCGGTGCGTCTTATACTCCGAAAAATACAGTAATAGTATTTAGTAGTGGATAATAAATACATGGCGCAAAGAAATGTTATTTATGTTTAAATTAATTAATGGGGAAATGATAAAGGATTATGAAAAGAGAATAGCATTGTTGAAGTTGGAAGATTAGGACTACACATACTGATTTGTATTATTATTAGAGTTGTTTAAAAAAGACTTGACCCAGTCAATGCACTGTCCACAAGATATGTAGGTTTATATGGGAAAAAAATAAAAAAATGACAAGAAAAAAGTGATTTATGACCGTTTTTTACACTTATGATCATTGCAGCATCCCCATGATCATGTGATCAAAATCCAGGTGCTTGGCAACTGATTCTTATTTGTGATGGTTGCAGTATCCTGGGGTCACGTGATCACCTTCTGTGACCTTCTGACAAGCAAAGTCAATGGGGAAGACAGATTCACTTAGCAACTTTGTTACTAACTTAATAATTTCAGAGATTCACTTAACAATTGTGGCAAGCAACGTCATAAAATGGGGCAAAACTCACTTAACAAATGTTTCATTTAACAATAAAAATGTTGGGCTCAGTTGTGGTCATAAGTCAAGGACTGGCTGTAATCATCTTTCCAGCAGTCTGAAGCCTGAAGTTTTTAGATGAGTAAATATACTGTACACAGCCAGAGAGGCTTGAAAATGATGAGCATGTGTGTGGCAGAGAAAGCAGAAAAAAAAGGCAGTACCTCCAGGTCACTGTTAGATACCAACTCAAAAACACCAACAAGAAATGTTAATACATATTGCCAAAGAAGCAAAAAAAAAAGAAAATCAGAATTGGAAGACAGATTTTGGCATAGCATTAATAGTAAATCTAATCAATTAGTAATGAATAAAAAGTATTAGACACAAGCTTGAGTAGGCATATCCTTTAATAAGTCTAGGACAATCAACACAGCTTGCCATTAGTGATTATCTCTTGTTACAGTTCAATAATATGCAGCTCTTAGTCTATCTTCCCCTTTATGTATTGCCTCTGTATTTATCAAGGGAGCCACATATTGAATACTGATCTAAAGAGTACTTGTTTTCATTTATAATACCACAGCAGCCTAATTTAATACATTTATCCTTAATCTGTCCTCAGACACATTTTAAGAGGTTTTGCTGTGGATGAAGGAAAAGTAATGTGTAATAAATAGTTCATTGGCTGCCACAGGTAATAGTTTTTCAAGACAGTCACAGAAAGCTATGCAAGTTTATTCAAGTTTGTATATAAGTATTGAGCACATTGAGACAAAGTAACTGAAGGATATCTAAAATTGCTAGTGTTTGTAAAATAATGTGTGAAATGTCTCTATTTTAAAATAACATTTATACATATAATTAAATTTTTATTACATTCAAAACAAAGAATAAGCTTCAAAAGTAAAGAGAGAAAGAAAAATCCAACTTTTGAATCAGGACCACAAAGCTGCTACTACTTGGCATTGGTGAATGGAACTTGTTCATGAATAATTGACTCTCATGTACCTTGAAAATATCCAAAGAAAAAGTACAGTTCCATCCAAACATCAGCCTTTTTGCAAACCCAGATAAAGCCTATAGCCGTGATGGCGAACCTATGGCACGCGTGCCGGAAGTGGCACGCAGAGCCATTTTTCCGGGCACGTGGAGCCATCGCCCCTTGCTCTTCCGGGTTCCGGTGCGCAGGCCAGCTGGTTTTCATATGCACAGGTGTGCCAGAAACCGGAAGAACAGCCGCCCATTGCGCATGCGCGCTCCAGGAAAATGATCTTCCTGTTTCCAGAGTGCACATGTGCACTGGCCAGCTGGTCTGGTTTCTGGCGCTCATGTGAGCGCAAAGACCAGCAACAGGCACGCGGTCGCTTCCTAAGGGAGCAGAGCAAGGTAAGCCGGGCTTCCCTCCCTCCCTGCCCACGCAGGCTTCTTACGCGGCCCCAGGCGGTCCGGAGCACCGGTGGACAAGCAGCCGGTGAGGGCGGGGTGGTGGTGGTGGGCTACCGTGCAGATGCCCCCATGGCCTGGGATCCTCCCTGCTGGGCTCCACCGTTACCCAGCCGCCGGCAGAGCTTTCTGCCCCTCCACCTCGGCAGCCGCAGAAGCTCCGAACACGCGGCCTTGCCTGGGATCCTCCCTGCTGGGATCCACCGTTCCCCAGCCGCCGGCAGAGCTCTCTGCTCCCCCACCTCGGCAGCCGCAGAAGCTCCGAACGCGCGGCCTTGCCTGGGATCCTCCCTGCTGGGATCCACCGTTCCCCAGCCGCCGGCAGAGCTCTCTGCTCCCCCACCTCGGCAGCCGCAGAAGCTCCGAACGCACGGCCTTGCCTGGGATTCTCCCTGCTGGGATCCACTGTTCCCCAGCCACCAGCAGCACTCCCTCCCTCCCCCACCTCGGCAGCCGCCGGCTGGGAAACAGTGGATCCCAGCAGTGAGGATCCTAGGCACGGCCGCACGTTCAGAGCTTCTCTGGCTGCCGAGGTGGGGGGGGGCAAAGAGAGCTGCTACCGGCCAGGAAACGGTGGATCCCAGCAGGGAGGATCCTAGTCATGGCCGCACGTTTGGAACTTTTCCATTTGCCGAGGTAGGGGGAGCAGAGACAGCTGCTGCTGGCCGGGGAACAGTGGATCCCAGCAGGGAGGATCCTAGGCATGGCTGCATGTTCAGAGCTTCTCTGGCTGCTGAGGTGGGGGGGGCAGAGAGAGCTGCTGCCGGCTGGGAAACGGTGGATCACAGCAGGGAGGATCCTAGGCATGGCCGTGCATTTGGAACTTCTCCATTTGCCAAGGTGGGGGGGGGGCAGAGAGAGCTGCTGCCGGCCGGGGAATGGTGGATCCCAGCAGGGAGGATCCTAGGCATCCCATTCTCCGGCCGGCAGCAGGCTCTCTGCCCCCCCCCAGCCCCAGAAGAGCAGCAGCAGCGGCAGCTGAAGGGAGAAGGGCAAGAGTGACCGGCCGGCTCAGGTGCACTGGGCAGCATTTGCTGGCTGGACGGCCGGTGGGGCTGCGCAGGAGGAATGCCGGAGACAGGCAGCGACGCCCAGGGGACCCACGCAGCTGGTGGAGCGAGCAAAGAGGGGCGTCTCAGCCCCGCTTTGACGGCGGCCACAGGGTCATCTGCGCAGGCAGCCCCCACCCCCACCCCGCCCTCACCGGCTGCTCATCTGGGGAAGCTCCGAATGCGCTGCCTTGCCGGGACTCCTCCCCACTGGGAGCTGCCATTCTCCGGCCGGCGGCAGGCTCTCTGCCCCCCCCATCTCAGCAGCACCATGTGCTGGCTGGAGAAGCTCTGAACGCCCGGCCTTGGGAATGGCTGCTCCTTTGTCTCGACAGGGAACGGGCCGGTAAGAGCAGTAAGAGGAGCACCGGCCCTCTTGGAAGAAGTGGGGGGGCACATGCGCAGGGGGGGGTTGCATGTGCGCATGCACAGTGCGGGGCGCATGTGCAGTGCGGGGCACAGGGGTATGCGCGCATGTGCAAATGAGGGCGCGCATTGCATTATGGGTGCCGGCACGTGCAAGCGCAACAGCACTCTCTCGCTTGGACTTTCAGCACGCAATGCCAAAAAGGTTCACCATCACTGGCCTATAGTTTGTATAAATAAACAGACAGCAGAATTACAAAAGGTTTTCAGTTATACAGTACTGCATTTTACTAATAATATGAATCACAAACTCAGTTTCTGGAAACTATTCACAAATAAAATAATTACTTGGAATATTTTGTTCAATTTAATTCTCATACAGAAGGCTAATCATAATACAGAAATGTACTTCATTAACATTATTTGGAGTCCCATTTGTGTTAATGAAGTAATGATGAGTCTCAAACTATAAAAAAACCTGTGATCACTTCCAGGGACTGTGATGATCCAGCCTTGTTAGTTGCCAGCCTTGCCAGTTTTAAATAAATGAATTAAAAGCAGAGATGGACAATGTTTTTTCTTCATGGTCCTGTTTTGCTGATACTTGATTGTCAAAAAGCTATTTGAGAGCTAACCATAGTACATCTGAAATGGCAGACAGACTAGAATTCCTTTATTTTATTTTGTTTTTATTTTTCTTCTATTGTAGTAGCCTATTACCCTGTTTCCCCAAAATAAGACCTATCCTGAAAATAAGACCTAGCATGTTTTTACACGTGCACCTAATATAAGCCCTACCCCCAAAATAAGCTCTACTTAAGAGCTTGTGCAGACAACTGGCTACCCATTCTGTCTGGTTGCTTGCGATGCCGCAGCCATGAGGCGAGGAGGGGTGGTGGTGGAGCTGCCTCACGTGTCCCACACCGACTTACCTCAGGGGCCCCACAGTCAGGCCATCCATGCCCCATCACCTGCCTTGTGGTGGCAACCATGTGCAGCAGGAGCCCATGTGGCCACCAGCCCAATTCTTCTGCTTCCTTGTGGTCACAATGGAGCAGAAGGCCGAGCGGTGTGCTGGTGCTGTGGCCGCAAGGCAAGGCAGATGTCAGGGCGTGGATGGCCTGGCTGTGGGGGCCCTGACATAAGCTGGTGCGGGATGGGTGGGGCAGCTCCACCCCCCTGCCTTGCCTCGTGGCCGCGACACCGGTGCATTGCTCAGCCTCCTGCTCCATTGCGGCTGCAAGCAAGCAGAAAAGTGGGCCGGCAGCCATGTGGGGTCCTGCTTGCTGGGGCTGCTGGAGCTACCGCTGCGAGGTGAGGCAAGTGTCAGAGCATGGGTGGCCTGGCTGCAGGGGCCCTGAGGTAAGCCAGTGCATGGGGCGTGGGGCTGCTCCACCCCCCTGCCTCACGGCAGCGGCACTTGCACACCACATGGCCTCCTGCCCTGCCATGAGCAAGCAGAAGAAGTAGGCCTCCTGTACATGGAAAAAATAAGACCCCCCCAAAAAATAAACCCTAGTGCTTATTTTGGGGCTCAAAAGAAAATAAGCCCCAGTCTTATTTTCGGGGAAACACGGGTAGATGGACAAAACTGAATACTGTTATAGTATCTGCTTGGATATTCAGACAGGAGATAAATAGCAGATGACTGCATTAGGCCAATCTAATGTATTGTTCATGTTAGAAGAGAAGTGTTTTAGTCCTTTCTTTTTTATTATTCGATTTTTTAAAAACTTTAAAATAATTATCCATTCTGTTATAATTCTTAATGTATGGCACTTTTGCATGCAGCTTCTCTTGATTTTAAACTAAAATTTCAGTAATTTTTCGCACTCTAAATTTCTTATATAAGTTTGTGAGTTAAACTTATTTCAGGATCATTTCAGTGTTTGTGGATGCATCATTCACAATATTTTTGAATTTTGATTATTAAATTGGATTATATTTTAGTTAGAAAATTGACAATGGAGGCAAGAAGTCTATTCAATGTTGCATCTTTGCCAAGGTGGGGTTCACTTTAGGAGATCTTTCATGCCTGGTCTAGTAGAAAGATTTCATTTATGACTCTTTTATGAGCAGAATACTTAGATAAATTTTAAGAGAAGATGGAAATCATGGACAGAAGATTCTTGGCCAGCTTCAACTGTATGCCATCTGTCATCTTTCTTGGAATGGAAAGCTTTAGCAACCATCACTCATGTACTTTTTCTTCTCATAAGTAGGTGTTAGAACTTGCTGTACATAGTTACATGTTCATCTGTAACTCCAAAGACTATTCAAAAGCTACAACTGATACAAAATGCAACAGCCTATCTAATAACAAGTCAGAGTGATTAATATGATGTAATATTTCTGTACATTGTTTCTCTCTCTCCCTCCCCACTCCCTCCCTCCCCCCCCTCTCTCTGTCATAAAACATTTCCTGTGATCAACTCCTGATGTTTGACCATGCTAAACAGTTCAACCTGGGTTACTTTTAAGGGAGAAATATATCTGAATACATCCCTGCATTTTTAAGAACTTTTCCATTGAGGGCAGTACACTAGAAGCTCTTCCATTGTTGAAGATATTGAGAAATCTGGTAAGAAAATAACTCTGAAATGATGACCCAGTGGGTTACCATGGGTAGTCCTCTGTAGCTTATGACTTCAAAAATTTCAAGCCCATTATCTCCAGGCAGAATTACTCACCTGATAAAATCTACGAAATAGGGTATGTTACAACAAATCATCTACCAGGAAGTAAGACAGATGGAGGACCATAAGCAAGTAATCTATTTTATAGTTTCTATCCTTTGGAACAACTTGTCCCTGAGGCAAAGATGGTCCTGTCCCTGATAATATTAAGAAAACAGTGAAAATACTTTTGTTCTACAAAGTTTTTGGAGATGAAGAGTGGAGTGTACTGATTATGGAAATGAAAAGGAGGCTTTTGGGAAATGTATTGATGTATTGTCTTAATCTAAATTTATATATTTGCCATTAGTCTTATTTATAGTATTGAGGTGCAGAATTGAGGGAGCACATAATCCAGTTAATTAAAACTGCAACATGTTCTAGAAACCTCAGTCGTGTGTAAAATAAAAATGTTGGTTTAACAAAACTTTAGCATGCAAAGTAGTCTTTATAAATTAATTTTATATTTGATAAATGCAATATGTCAGCTGCTGAAATCTAAAAGAAATAGTTTCTGAAACTCCTATGTGGAACATAATGTAAAAATCAGATAAACCACTGGGATTATTCTAAACCAACTGGGCCTTAGCTGATCCCAAAATATATTTTTTAGTATATTCTTTAAAAAAAATAGACTTCTCTGTGATGTGTTGCTAAAGAAGATAGTATGTGATACTTATGTACTTCTCACTGGAAAATGTCAATGCATTCCATTAAGTCTGCAGGATTTTTCAGAATCTTATTTACTTGTGAGGAAATGTTTTCTTTCTAAAGATGTTTTCTCCACAGGTGGTGGAGGGGTGAAATAAGCTTTAAAAGCAGCATTTAGATCTCTACAAGAGTCTTTAAAAGACAAAGAGTCAATTCATGCTGGAATGAAAAACCTTAAGGAGGCCACAGCTTTCTCAGAACATTTCCACTCTAATAGCTTATTCCAACTACTATAACTGAATATGTGAAAACATTATCATCCCACGAAAGCATTTTTGTCATCACTAAGCCCCAACCTACTATGGAGGAAAAAGCTAATCTAACTAAGTCAAATCAATGCAAAGCATCTGAATTCATTCTGCGACTGCAGCTGGCCCATGAAGATCAGCTGTTCAATCAGCTAATGTTTCATTAAATTTCATGTTTACATTCTTTCATTTACCACAACCTTACTACCATTCAGGACTGGGATTTTGTCATTTAATCAGAAGTTTTAAATATATTTTATTTAAAAAATAGACTTTTGTCTCAATATACGCCGTTACAAAAATCATCATAATGATGGGATCCCCAGTTATAATTTTTAAAAAGCCAACTATGATCTCATAAACACTGACCTCTCATCTCTTGATTGGCAAATCCTATTCACTGGCTGTAATACTGCCGAAGACCATTATAACATTTTTCTGCTTGAAGTCAAAAGAGTCATTAAACTATATGTACCACTAATAACTCCCAAAACCAGGAAAAACAAACTACCCATAACAATAAGGAAGTTCCAATCAAAAAAAAAATCTCTTTGGCGAAAAAACAAAACTGGCTACATAGCCAACTTTAAAAGCCGCTACAAAAACTTATGCCAACAGATTAAAAACTGAATGCACCAATTATCATATAAACAAGAGGAAAACCTCCTGTGCACGAAATCCAACCGTGCCTTCTACAATTTTGTAAACAACAAACTTAAAGAGACGAGAACCATCCCACCCCTAAAAGGACCTAACAATAAAGACTGTAATGATGTAACCGTTAAATCCAACCTCTTCAACACATTCTTCAGCTCAGTCTTTGTAAACAGCAACAACTCATGTCCAATATTTCCTAGTCGAACCACAAACAATTACAATGATCTAATACACATCGATTTTACAGAAGACAATGTTGGAAAGGCACTACGCAGTCTAAAACTATCTCTATCCATTGGACCTGATGGAGTATGTGCCTACTTCTTAAAAAAAACTTTCCATTGCCCTAGAAGAACCTCTGAGCATAATTTTTGAAAAATCTTTCAGGATCAGCTCCTTACCCAACCTATGGTCACTAGCCACGGTCATCCCTATCTTCAAAAAGGGAGACCCTAGCCTAGTTGAAAATTACAGACCAATCTCTTTATGTTGCATCACCTGCAAAGTCATGGAATCAATAATTAACCAATCAATTACCTTCCACTTAGAGACAAACAACCTACTCTCTAACAAACAATTTGGTTTCAGAAAAAAATTATCCTGTAATCTGCAACTTCTACACTGTAAAAACATATGGACTACACAACTTGACCAGGGCAAAGCAATAGACACAATTTACATAGACTTCTGTAAAGCCTTTGACTCAGTGGTACACGACAATCTACTTCTAAAACTAAAATCTTATGGCATTTCTGGACCCCTGCACAAATGGATAACTGTGTTCCTTTCAAACAGGCAACAAGTGGTCAAAATAGGAAGCGCTCTATCAAATCCTGTACCTGTCAAACTGCTCTTTTTGTTAGTTTCTTCATAACATTACAATGAATCTGATTTCCTATGATGTTAGATTGTTGCCCTTTTTTGTTGCCTATTTTATGATGGTAAAGAAACACAGTAGATCATATACAATATATCTGAAGAGTGCTTTTATATCCCTCCAAAATCTCACCATAGGACTATCTCCTGATCAATCTTTGTTGCTTTCTGAAACTGCTATGGATTTTCTGAATCCTTTATAAAATATTATGTTGACATTTCAAGTAACATTTCAGAATGTAAGCAGTATAGAATAGAGTAGATTTCCATGATTTTGAAACAATAATTGAAACTATCTTATATGTATATTTGTATACGGGGGCATCCAGAACATCCAACAGGTTTGCCAGAATGATGAAATACAACATTGTGACAAAACCTCACCTCTTAATATATATACAGTATATGCATTGCCACAACATACAAAGCAGGCACAGTTTGTGTTGCAACACTGCAACCTTTATAATTTCAATTTCCCACCTGCTGCTCCATTCAGATTCCATAGACTAGCCTAACCCTAAAATTGTGTTCGATTTTTTTTTGCAAATATATAACATAGTTATTTCATATTCAACTTATAATCAGTTACAGTTCCATGATCATTTTTTTAAATCTATAACTCTGCACTGGATTTACTTCAGCTGTTGGTCTAATTTAAGATTACTGTATCTCATCCACTCATCCATATGAGCATTCTACATATTTCCATAGTTTCCCTTATATTTTAGGAAGCATTACGAAGCATTTATTATAACATTTTGCTTAATAATATAGGAAGGACAAACCATGCAATTGTTTCTTGAGAATTTTAATTAATAAAAAGCTATTAATTAGATCATACTGGTAATTGTTTTAGCCCTGGAGAGCAGACCATTAATATTTTTTTTTTTAAAAAAGCTCTCCTAATAGCTATTCTTGTAGGGCAATTGCTTTTAAATCTCTTGAGGGTGTGGTATAATATTTGACTGTTCCAGTTCACAGCTTTCAGCATTCAAAGGACATACAGCTGTTTCAAAGCATTTAATTTGATATGGCAATCAATAGCCTTTTCTTTTCTAACAGCAGAGATAAGCTCTTGCACTGTTTTCAGACTGATGGTGGATTGCATTGTGGTTAACATGCACTACTATTATAAATGCCACATGATATCATTGATGTCCTTCAGCTGATTTTTGCTGCATCTTTCCTCTGCTCCAGCCCAATATATTATTAAGCAGCAACAATGATATGATAGTGATTTGACAGCTAGGGAACTTCAGTCTTGGGGACAGACTGATGTCTGTCTGTCTGTTGAAATGAAACATTCATAACAAAGCATCTCATATCAAATCTCTCTCACACACATCTGTCTTAGGCAAGCTGATTATGTGATCCATGAGCTTTACAGCTTGGACTGACATTTGAGGATCTGTTAGGCTACATTTATGAACAGCAGTAGCACATCTTTTGGTTTAACAAATACATAAATATTTTTCCCTAAGGAAAAAAACATTTTAGATTGTTTAGAATTAGATTTACAATCAGAAAGGAGCTACATGATTCGAAAGTTTATGAAGATCTTCCAAACCAGACTGCTTATGAAATCATGTTATGCCTTTTAGACTGGGGACAATAGCCTGCAGTAGGGAGGGAAATGTTGTTGAACTCAAATTTTTTTGGAGTTCTAAATAACAGAAGATTTAAGAAAAAGCAGGAGACATGAGATCAGGCAACTAAAGTAAGATGAATCATGGATAATTTAAGAGAAAGTTTACTTCATTGACAATAACAAATCCTTTGGTTTCACAGACCATGCCAAAATGTATAACAAACTTGACAACCCATGACCCCTTGGGTCATTGTTTCAGAGATTTTTCCTTACCAGATTCCTCAATGCCTTTAACAACAGCAGAGCTTCTACCGTACTTGAACAGTTGGAAGAGACCTTGAAGTTCTTCTAGTTCAATCCCCTGCTCAAGCAGGAGCCCCTGTACTATTCTGGACAAATGGCTGTCCAATCCCTTCTTAAATACCTTCAGTGATGGAGCACTCACAACTTCTGGAGGCAAGCAATTCTACTACTTAATTGTTCTCACTGTCAAGAAATTTCTCCTTAGTTCTAGGTTGGATCTCTCTGTATGACAGCCCCTCAAATATTGGAAGACTGCTATCATGTCTCCCCTAGTCCTTCTTTTCATTAGACTAGACGTGCCTAGTTCCTGCAACCGTTCATCATATGTTTTAGCCTCCAGCCCCATAATCATCTTTGTTGCTGTTCTCTGCACTCTTTCTAGGGTTTCAACATCTTTTTGAATTGTGACCAAAATTGTTCGAGGTATTCCAAGTGTGGTCTTGCCCAGTGGTGGGTTTCAAAATAT
Source organism: Thermophis baileyi (assembly GCA_003457575.1). Lineage (NCBI taxonomy): Eukaryota > Metazoa > Chordata > Lepidosauria > Squamata > Dipsadidae > Thermophis > Thermophis baileyi. Next base: position 755,124 of record QLTV01003791.1, on the reverse strand, counting down.
TTTACTACCAGTTCTGTGGGTGTGGCTTGGTGGGCATGGCATGGCGTGGTGGGCGTGGTGTGGCTTGGTGGGCGTGGTGTGGCTTGGTGGGCATGGCTTGGTGGGTGTGGAAGGGGAAGGATACTGTAAAATCTCCATTCCCACCCCACTCCAGGGGAAGGATACTGCAAAATCTCCATTCCCTCCCCACTCCAGGGGAAGGTTACTGCTAAATCCCCATTTCCTCCCAATCAGCTGGGACTTGGGAGGCAGAGAATAGATGGGGGCAGGGCCAGTCAGAGGTGGTATTTACCTGTTCTCCGAACTACTCAAAATTTCTGCTACTGGTTCTCCGAACTACTCAAAATTTCCGCTACAGGTTCTCCAGAACTGGTCAGAACCTGCTGAAACCCACCTCTGGTCTTACCAAAGCAGCATTAAGTGGTATTAACACTTTGCATGAACTTTGGACTATCCCTCTGTTGATGCAGTCTAGGACCGCATTGGCTTTTTTGGCAGCTGGTTCATATTGAAGTGGTGGTCTACTAGGACTCCTAGATCCCTCTCACAGTTATGGGTATTGAGATAGATATCACATATCACATATTCTATACCTGTGCATTTGGTTTTTCTTGACTGTGTAAAACATTGAAATATATTTTGTTGAAAAAAGCCCAGTGTTCAAGTCTGTCAAGATCCTTCTGGATCTTGAGCCTATCTCAGGGGTGAAATTCAGCAGGTTCTGACAGGTTCTGGAGAACCAGTAGCGGAATTTTTGAGTAGTTCAGAGAACCAGCAAATGCCACATCTGGCTGGCCCCAGAGTGGGGTGGGAATGGAGATTTTGCAATATCCTTCCCCCAGGAGTGGGGAGGGAATGGGGATTTTGCAGTATCCTTCCCCTGGAGTGAGGTGGGAATAACGATTTTGCAGTATCTTTCCCCTGCCACGCCCACCAAGCCACGCCCACAGAACCGGCAGGGAAAAATTTTGAATTTCACCCCTGACCTATCTTCTAAAGTGTTTGCTATTCCCCCCAGATTGATGTCATCTGAAATTTGAGTTTCCCTTCTATCCCCCTCATCTAAATCATTTATGAAGAGTATTGAGCCTAAGGTAGAATCTAGTAGTACCCCACTGGATGCTTCCCTCCATGTAAATATAGTTCCATTGAGGACTACACATTGAGTGCAGTTCATTAGCCAATTACAAATCCATATAGTGGTGATGCATCTATTCCACATTTTTCTGTCTTATTAAGAAATAGGCTGAATTAAGCAGTTCCACTTTCTCCCTGCTGCCCATCACTTTTTTGCCATCTTCTCCTATTAGTGGACCAATCATTTCCTTGACTTTTTTCGTGTTTTTTACATGTCAAAATAAATGTTTTGTTGCAAGCCTTAGCTTTCCAGACTTCACCTTTGCAGATTCGGGCTATATGCTGGTATTCTGCCTTAGTTATGAGTCTCTCTTTCCATTTTTTATACTTGTCCTTTTTGTCTTTCAGTTTAACAGAGAGTTCTTTATGCAGCAATGCTGGATTCTTCTGGAATCTCTTTTTTTTCAGCGCTATTGTGCTAGACTGGGCTTTTATAATCTCATTTTTCAGAATTTCCCAAGCTTCTTGAGTTTTTCCTTGAAGATTTTCATCCATGGAATCCTTCCCAAACTCTCTTTAATTTTGTTGAAATCAGCTCTCTTAAAATCTAAGATACTAGTTTGACTTTATTCTATTGTTTGTGTCTGCATACTGTTGAATTCCAGTATGACATGGTCACTCTCCCCCAAAGTTCCCGCAACTTCAACCCCTTCTATCATTTTATTTCTGTTAGTAAGAATTAAGTCCAGTATAGCTGACCTTCTACTTCCCCTCTCCACCTTTTGGGAAATAAAGTTGTCTGCTAAGTTCGTACGATGTACATTTCACTCAAATAAAGGTTACAGGCACAAAAGTTTTAGTAGTATACAGATGAAAGCTAATTGGAATACTAGATCACTTGGAAAAAAGAAAATTTTATATATCTCATTTTGCTAACAAAGTACAGATATGTTAAGTATTAAGAAGTTACAGATAATGTCAACCTGCATATTTAGTGAACTTCCAGTTGATGGTGAAGAAGTGAAGTGGAAGATTTTTTTTTATTAAAAATAAATAAAAGTGGACAATGCAGATGTAAAGAAGAGATTAATCTTAGGAGGAAGATAATGTCAAACTCAGGATAAGGACATTTCAAAGGCATAAAGAATTAAAGCAAATATTTTTTCATTTTTTTTTCAAATTGGAGATGCTTTCAAATTATATAATTTAGACATAGTACAAAGAGTATTATAGGTTGCCAGAATCAGTCAATCAATCCTAGACCAAATAGATGCTGAATGTTCCCTTGAGTTGGTGATCAACAAATAGAAAGTCACATATGCTGAATTGTAATACTAGCAGGCAATGGAACAGTAAACAATTATTATGTTTGGCAAGATGGAGATAAATAGAAGACCATGGATAAGATGGATGAATAGGACAATTTACTGCAGGGGTGCCAAACTTAATTTCATTGAGGGCCACATCAGCATTATGGTTGCCCTCAAAGGGCCAGTTGCATGTAAGACTATGACAACTCACAGTGGCCAGGTGGGCATGGCTGGGAAGGTGTGGCTGGGTGGTCACTGCTAGGTTGCCATGACTAGGTGGGCATGGCTGGGTTGGCGTGGCATGGCTGGCTCAACATGGCCAGCTCGATGCCACTCATTTGTGCTGCTGACTTGGGATGCTTGGGTTGGGACGGAATAAGTTGCATTGGCTAACTCAACATGGGGACAATTCGGTGCCCCACAAGCTCCTCGCCTCCCCAAACTGCTGGCAGACAAGTGCGTGCGTGCATGCACACACACACACACACACACACACACACACACACACACACACACACACACACACACACTACATTCTAAGTTTGGGGACTTTTATCCACAGAGGAACGAGAGGGCCTTCTCCCCAAGCCCAGGCATGATTGGCAGTTTGCAAGCTCAGATGTGGATAAAAGTCTCCAAACTTGGAATGGTGTGTGTGTGCATGTGTGCGTGTGCACAGCATGCCAAAGGAGATGTTCTTCTCGCAATCCCAGACATCGTTGGTGTTTCCCTGTCTGGTGCCCCCTCCTAGCAAAGAGGTGGAGGACGACACTGCTGTGTGTGGAAGTGTGGAGGAGGAAGCAGTTTCCTCCAAGTCCAACTTTTGCCTTGACAGATCTCTGGAGAGCAAGAGGAGGAGGCAGGGGAGCAGCACTCCCTGGTCCTGCACGAGGGAGGCTGGCCCTTCTCAAAATGGAATCGATGTTTCCAATCATGTGTGGTAAGGATGATGGCTTGTTGGGGCAGCCTTTCCTCATGCAGTTCCCCTGCCACCCCCTCCTCCTCTCCAGAGATTAGTCAAGGCAGAAGTTGGACTCGGAGAAAACTGCTTCCTGCAAACTTTCTCCACTGCAGTGTTGTCCTCTGCCACCTGTGGGGGACCAGGCAAGGCTGGGAGGGGGGATCCAGAGGTCTCCAGCAGAGAAAGGTAAAACCAGGGTGAGTGCCAAAGCCTAATCCACCAGAGGAGCCTCGCTGTCCCTCTCAGGCCATGCGGAGGACCCCAGATGGTTGCGCAGGCTGTCCAGAGGCCTAGGCAGTGGGGGGGGGCAAGTGCCCAGCCTGACCCTCAAGCTCCTGGGCACTGGAACCCTGCAGCCCAGCCCAGCCTAGCCCTACTTCCCTGAGGGAGTACCCAGCCATGCTTACCTCCTCCTTGAGGCTGCTGTGCTTGCTCTCCTTGGCCGGGTTGTTCATGGTGGATGCGGGAGGGCATAGTGCATGGGTCAGAGCAGTGGTGGGATTCAAATTTTTTACTACTGGTTCTGTGGGCGTAGCTTGGTGGGCATAGCATGGCTTGGTGGGCATGGCTTGGTTGGCGTGGCAGGGGAAGGATACTGTAAAATCTCCATTCCTTCCCCACTCCAGGGGAAGGTTACTGCAAAATCCCCATTTCCTCCCGATCAGCTGGGGCTCGGGACGCAGAGAATATATGGGGGCAGGGCCAGTCAGAGGTGGTATTTACCGGTTCTCTGAACTACTCAAAATTTCTGCTACTGGTTCTCCAAACTACTCAAAATTTCCGCTACCGGTTATCCAGAAGTGGTCAGAACCTGCTGAAACCCCTCTGGGTCAGACGGAGGCCCATTCCCTCTCCATGTGAGGAGACCAGGCTTTATAAGGAAAGCACCCTCAGTGATAGGATGGGAGACCATCAGGGGAGGCCAGGAGGAGGGGAGAAGTGGATGGCGAGAGGGCAGCAGGGCTGCTGGTGGCCAAGTGCTAAGGCAGGATTTCCCTCAGACCCTCCCTCCCTCTCATTCCAATCTCCCTCCCTCCTTCCTTCCTTCCTTCCTTCCTTCCTTCCTTCCTTCCTTCCTCCCTCCCTCCCTCCCTCCCTCCCTCTCCTTCCTTCCCTGCCTCCCTCCTTCTCATTTCTCCTTGTCAGCGCCACTTATGGAAAAGCCTCCTGGGCAAGTCAGGCGTGAGGGCCAAGCACTTGAGAGGGAGGCTGGTGGGCCGCCTGTCTGGCAGAGAGGCAGCGGTCCGCGTGGGACTCAGCCAGCATGCCAAGCAGCATCAGTTGAGCAAAAGCACCAAGCCACTCGCCACCTCCTGTGCGCATGCCCAGGGGGAGTGCCCAGCCAGGCTAGGGTGGGCCAGGGCCGAGGCAGTGGGGGCTGGTCCTTCACTGTCTCCAGGGCAGCCTCATGGTCCAGATCTAACCACAGTGTGGGCCAGATCTGGCCTGCGGGTCTTGAGTTTGATATGTATGATTTACTGGAATGCTATTGGAAGACGTTATTGCTAGGAGCAGTTCATGTCATCACTGTCCCCAGAATTCATTCTTGACTCAGCATAGATCTTAATAATAGAAAAAAGTTGGTGGTTTTCATTTTTTTCCTCTACTTGTTAAAGTATTAGCTCATTTTAATTGTTATGATGACATCTCTGCAAAGAATTAAAGGATTCCATCATAGCCAAAAACAAGGTAATATTTAACCAAAAGAGAAAAATTAAGACTTGAAAATTCCCAGTTTTATTTTTATCATTCAGATCAGATAATTAAAATAAAATAAGAGGAATACAAGATTAAAGTAGATTCTGATAGTAAGGCACAAATTCATAATCAATATAACAATAATGAATTAAACATTCTTTTTTCTTGAGTTTGTCAGACCTTATTCTAATTCTTCAGGATGTTAATTTCTTTTTGCACATTATGTATAATTACTTTCCTTCACCTCTATGCTATAGCTGCCATTCTAACCCTGTGCCAATTTCATCTTGCAGTTATTGCTAAATGCCATGGTCACACTTCACTATTTTATCTGGATGGTACATAGCTGAAGTTGCTTAGTTTACAGGGCATGAAATTTTGATTAGTTGTAGTTGGTTTTGCATGAAGATCAAGAAGCTGGGGCAGTTAAAGTCATTCACAGAAATGTCTGTCTTGGTGAGAATATCCTCAAACTGAAACTATGTTTAATTACTTCAAGTATTCTTTTCCTTCTGCTTACATTTTTAAGCTTATACAGTATATGTATAAAACATGAATAAATCTGTGTGTCTTATGTTTTACCTTCATATACTTCATCCTAATACTTTCAGACAAATTTCTAATTTGAATGATGAATGTTATGAATATACTATATTATTAAGTTTTAATAATATTAAGCAATATGAATTTATGTCTAACATTACAAATTAATTTTGGATGGGGTGTTTATTAGAATAGGTATTGCAAAATTACTGGAGTTTTACATTATATTCAAAATGTTTCCATTCCACCAGCTCCTTCAGCCCACATTAAATTTAAATTCAGACTGAAAAAAGGATAATCTACTTTGAAAAATAGATTTTAAAACTCAGAAGTAGTGTTTAAAAAAATAAACAATTGAGCATTTACTTTCTTTTTCTCTGTCATGATCTAAAATTTCAGCACATGGTTCAACTTCAAAAACAAAAGCATAATTTGAAACGTAATCTAAGTCACATTTCTGAATGAAATCAAATCATACAAAAGGAGATGTACAGCTTTGTCATACTACCAAGGCTATCCCTGATAACATGGATGACCTTTAGTATGCACTTTTAGCACTTTTCTAGGGTAAAAAAGAAAATGATGATTGCAGAAAAAAAAGTACTATGGTTGACGATATGCTAATACTATGAAATGAGAAATCAGCAAACAAAGGGAATGTAAGTAGCACTATCTGAATGGTTTACCCTATAAATCATTTTCAGAATTCTGAAAGGAACAGAGAATGAATAGAGAACACCAGTTTGAAGAAGGCAGTTGCAAGCAAACCTCGGACATCTGGAGTTGCCATATTATCATTTTCAAACCTTTATTACAATACATTTTGATCTCATTACTAACAAAGAAATGTAACTGGAAACAGTAATTGCACTCAAATCATTCATGTATATGATTGAGTGGGAACAGAAGAATTATAACAAAGACAGGTTTGCCAAAGATATTTTGGAGAACTCCCCCACAGAAAACGAATGGTCCTATTAAAATGTATTTGTGTCTTACCTTAGCAATGACCCAAATGAGTCAATAGTACCTCATATGCAATGAAATGACAGTCTAAAATTATCTGGCCATTGCCAAATGACATATTCAGTTTCAACATACCCCTTTGGTAAAATGAGACTAATTGTATTCAAATGAAAGAATTATGTTTTGCCTAAGAAATATCTGTCATGCAATCATTATCCCCATTTGCACTTGGCATCCTGCATTGGTATGGCACTACTGGGTCCCCATGATTTTGTTCACCTTGGCCAGTTGAGCTAGTCTCTCCTGGCTCAACTGGGCCGCACCTCACAGAATTCCAGTTTAGTAATTTGTAATACTTACGTTTGGGCTTGAGTATTGTGGAAAGAAATATCCATCTGGTTCAGTTTCAAGCTGGGAGAAAGACACTGGAAACATGGAGGCTGATTGGAAAGATGATTTAATGATGAACAGAACCACCAAGCACATGGTTCTGGTGCAGCTGACCACATGGAGTTGAGAGTGGGGTTTTTCTATACATTCTCTTGGGCTTTGCACTTGAGCTTCCAGTTCCTGTTGAAGAACATGTATTCTATTGGCTGTTGTCAGACTCCCATGGGGCCATGTAGGAATTATGTAGTGGTCATAGCTGACTCTGTTTTGCTGCAGCATGTGAGACATGAGTATGAGGCCTGTGTCAGAAAGGGAGATTTCTAATGCTCACCTAGTTTTCCAAGACAAGGTCCTTTCTGTTGAAGAACTACAATTAGTTGACAGCAACTAGCATGGAAAGACAGACCCACATTTATTATTAATTAAATTTGGAACCTCTTTTTTACCCAGAGAGATTTAAGGTAGCTAACACTCAAGATCAACATGGCATTCAAGGGGCCATCTTGTGCTGCCTAATAATTGACCTTTGAAGTCTTGTTTTCAGTTTCCCACACAAAGGATCTTTCTAATTAGCTTCAAAGTCTTTCTTTAAATACATTTCATCCATTTTAAAAACCTTAGCATTTTAAAAAAATCCAAAAACAACTATATAATCATCCCTTTATTGTATATTGCAAAAAAATAATAATAATGCAAAAAACCCCAAAGATTTTATAAAGCTGGAAACAACTGTGTCTTTCTTTTTAAGTGGATTGAAGAAAGATTCATCCAGCAAAAGAGAAACTTGTGGAACTGAAGGTTTTTCAATCTTAAAGAATAAAGCAAATTAAGTTCCACAGAGATTAAAGACATAAAGTTTGGCAAAACCTTTGGTCCATGAAAGGCTGCATTTACAGCTGGAACTGATGGAACTCGCAACTTTCAGCTGATGGCAGATGGCTGCAAAAACATCAGTTTCTGCCATCTACTTGTAAAAAACAGCTGTCTGAAGTACTTATGGGTAATTTCCATACCTCTCTTTGTTGCAGAGAGAATTTTATGTTGTTGGTTAGGAAAAATATTTTAAAAGATTTTGTATTAATTTTCTTCTACTACTTTTATCATAGTAAACTACAAGTAGTCCTCAACGTATGACCACTATTGAGCCCAAAATTTATGTTGCTAAGTGAGAAATTTGTTAAGTGAGTTTTGCCCCATTTTATGACTTTTCTTGCCATATTTGTTAAATGAATCACTATAGTTAAATTAGTTGTTGTTATTTGAATCTTGTTTCCCCATTGACTTTGCTTGTCAGAAGGTCGCAAAATGGGATCACATGACCCTGGGACACCAACACTGTCATAAATGTGAGTCAGTTGTCAAGCAGCTGAATGTAAATCACATGACCATGGGGATGCTGCAATGGTCATAAAGTGTGAAAAATAGTCCTCATTTTTGTCATTGTTGTTGTAACTTCGAACGGTCACTAAGCAAACTATTACAATTTGTACTGTGATAAAAATAGTAGAGGAAAATTGATACAAAATATTTTTTTATCTTTTTTCATAACCACCAGAACACAATCAAAGAAAACTAATAGGTAGAAAGTTCTTACTGCTATGCAAAATTAGTTTATGGAATGTTTTGCTCCCATAATGCTAATGGTTATTTAATTTACTTAAGTTTTAAGGATCTATTTGTGTTTACCTGCTATAATGGCTATACAAATCTTCATGTTGAGATTTCTTATGAGCATCACTTGCTCAGGAGAAGTAATTGAGTGGCTATCAAATTCTTACTAAGCATGAGAATGCCCAGAGATATTTTACTGGCCAGTAGTATACAAGATAATAAACTGGATAGATCTTCAGTCTAATCCAGTGGTTCCCAAAGTAGGCGGTACCACCCCCTGGGGGGCGGTGGGATGACTTAGGGGGGCGCTAAGAGGCAAGGGGGGTGGCAGGGGGGCACTAAGAGGCCACATGGAAGGCAGGAAAGCATGTCGGGGCGGCGAGGAAGGGAGGTAGCAGCCTACTCCCTTCCCTGCAGCCCTGCCATGCTTGGCGGCCTTCCACGCCGCCTTCCCGGTGGTCCCCCATGCCCGCTTGCCTTCCGAGGTGGGCGTCCAGCCTGGCCCGGCCAGTGGGTGGGCGGGCAGCCCTTGGTGGAAATGCAGACGCTGAGAGGGGCGGCGGAAGGGCAAGCGGATGTCCGGGGGCTGCTGCACATGCTCCCGCCCCATTTCTGCAAAGGCAGAGCCCCCCCTTGATCCAAAGAGGGGAGGGGGATGCTGCAGAAAAGGAGAAAGAAAGAAAGAAAGAAAGAAAGAAAGAAAGAAAGAAAGAAAGAAAGAAAGAAAGAAAGAAAGAAAGACTTATGACCACAATTGAGCCCAAATTTTGGTTGCTAAGCAAGAGCATTGTTAAGTGAGTTTCACCACATTTTACAAGTTGGCCACGCCCACCAGACCACCAAGCCATGCCCACCTGAAGAGGGTGGGGGTGGGGGGCACTGAGGATGAGTTTGTAGCACCAAGGGGGCGATGGACTGAAAAAGTTTGGGAACCACTGGTCTAATCCAATGGCTCTTCTTTCATAGTCAAATTTTTATACATTGCTGAAGGCCTTAACAGTGCAAGCTAGGTCATCTGAACTGATCGTTATCTCTCTCATCCTTCTCTATCATTACCTGCATACATTTACTTAATGTTACTAACCAAGGGCACATAGGAAGGTCAGAGTTTCCTCTGGATCGCCATAAAATATTCAAGATTATTCTACAGATATCTAGGGAGCATAATTGTCATGAATTTGTAGATATTCAAACAACTTTCATGATTCAATGGAATACTGTCTTTTCATCCAGAAGACAAAATATGTGTTTCAAATCATCTTAATGTTTTAATTACTTTTATTGTAAAAAATTTTGGTTATTTGTTTTGGCTTTTTCCACCATTTTTTATTATAATATTTCAGCATAAAAAGAGGTTTGGAATTTTTTTTGCTTGTTTTCTTGTTATTAGTAGCCAAACAATCATAGATTAGATAAAGACAAATTCAAAAAGTTGTATTTTAAAAACAGCAAGTATTTAAATTTTTCTTTAAAATTATTGTTACGAATTCAGCTGGGTAAAAATTTCAGAACTGCATATTATATACTTCTGAGTCATATTTACAAAGATGCCCTGAAGCTGAATAGTTAATGTTTCACTTGCTTATCACCTTCATTTTCAAAAAGTTTCTTTATGGTCCCAGAATATATTGAATTCAAGGACAAAAAATTCAGAAGCCATGAATGACCGCATAGTCTTGTAATAAATAGAATTTTTAAATATACAACAGTGAAACCTATTGAAGTATTGTATTGTAAGCCTCTGAAACGGAGCTTCAGAAAAAAAGCCTCTGAAATGGAGCTTCAGAAAAAAAGCCTCTCAAACGTAGGTTTCAGAGGCTGAAAAAAAAGCAAGGCACAGAGCTCACAACCAATGAACCTGTTGCTAAAATTCACCTCTGGGAACAGCTGATTGGGGGTATTCCGGGAGGCCGATCCACCCACCAATCAGCTTTTTTCTTATTTTCCTCCCTAAAAACTAAGATGGGTCTTATACTCCGGTGTGTCTTAAACTCCGAAAAATATGGTATATAGTTTTATGGATACTATAAAAATATGCTGTAGTCTATAAAGAAAATTTTAGTATATTTTTATTATGTATATTGTAAGGTCCGGTGATACACTTAAGCCAAAATTGAGCCAAATAGAAGAACTTAAGCAGAGGCTTGAAAAGATTCAGCGTTTAATTTGTACAAAGCAAAGGCTGGGTAAACCATTCCCAACATATACAAAAGAGACATGTAAGGAATAGCCACACCTTGGGGAAGGTATGGTGTCCTTTTATACCTTCAGAGTACCCAATTCTGGCCCCCTGGCCCATGCCTTCCTTGTAGCCCTGCATTGGCTATGCAGAAAGGAACAGGGGGGCTGAGGGGGGCTGAGTACTTAGCAACAGAGGGTCTGGGTGCTTAGCAACACAGGTATTGCTAAGAAAGAAAAATAGGTTTCACAGTTCCTAATACACATGCTTCATACCATCGGCTAGGCAATTGCACATAGGCAAACTTTCCACATATCCAATATAAGCCATCTGGAGCATGCCAATTAAGAGTTACCACATCCGTCCATAACCCACTCAGTCTAGTTATATTTTCAAATGGGTTACTAGGTTGTGTCAGGTTAATTCCAGACTGAAAGATGACAGCGAAGAAAACACCCTTGCTTGTAATATTGATTTTTCATACTTATCATTGCATTATATTCAAAATCTTGGCGGGCGCCGCTGAGGCGAATTCAACGAAGCAGGAAGAGCTGGAGGAGGAAGGAGGACAGGCCCAGTGGGCCTCTGGCATGGTCGTTACCACCCCCTCCTTTCCCCACCCATATTACTACTATTACCACCATCACCCCCACCACTACCAGCATCATCCAGGGCGCAGGAAACAAGAAAACAACTGGAGGTTGGAAACCCACAGGACGCTGACCCGGCTCCCCCCCACCCCATTCCCCAACAGTTTATTGAGGTTGCAGTTGGGGCCCTGTGCTTTGGGTCCACTTTTTTTAAGTGTGGCTGTTAACATCAATGGGACTCAGCAAAGAACTTGATGACTTGGCTTGCGACCGTTTAATCAGAGCTTTGTAGGCTATTTTTGTTAGTGAGAATGGGTGAGCCGGGGGGGGGGGGAATGGAGCCCCCTATGCT
>QLTV01003791.1:720585-733812 GCA_003457575.1 Thermophis baileyi | reverse complement strand
TTCAAAAGGATCTTTTATTAAGCAGAAGTGAAAGCATTCCATTCAAAGCAACGTCTGAATACCCTTAGGCAAAGCAGGTAGAGTTAAAGCAGTAGAGACCCCTCCCATTAGCCAGAATGCAGATTCTAGCCAATACACAAGTGTGAAAATGTTTTCTTTATCAGCTGCTCTGGGAACCGGATAAACATACATTTCTCTGACCATCTTCTGTTATCCATTGAAGTGAAACATTCCACATTGCCCCTCATAAACCTTCTCCAAAGGTGAAGAGATCTCAGGATGCTTGGCGCCAGGGTATAAGTTGTAAACCATCAATTGACACAGGCAATGCTAATACATCGAACCCAAGGCCCCCCCTTCTCTCAACTGAATGGCACGATCACTCTTTGGGATCTGACAGCTGGATTCAAAGGAACATCAGTGGTTAATACTAAATCATTTGGTTCCATAAGCATACTCTCATATTTTAAAATCCTTGAATCTGTCAGCCATCGACTGGCTTTTTGGTTCAAGGTCACCCTCACTTGAGGAGGGGCACTAGGGCTCCTCCAAAACTCTTTCCCTCACTAACACTGCCTTAGCCGTCACTGCTTGAACACAATCTCGCAATCCTTAACAGACAGGAACTAACATTTTAGACAAAAATGTCACTGACTCTCTCTTTCCTCCCCACTTCTGGGTTACAACCTTCAAAGCCATTCCCTTATCCATGTAACACTAGGCTCTTTGCATACCAGTCTTTATTCAAAATAGCATAATTATCCATTGACAGCCTACAATATCCAGTCAATCCTAGAAATTTCTTCAACTCCTTCAGGTGTTATTTTTCTACTTCTTTCATTAATGAAATGTCCTAAGTATTTTATCTCTCTTTCTACATATTGTAATTTCTAACTCATCTCTGAAACAATTCCTAAAAGAGCAACAACTTGTGCTGCTAACAAACAAACAAACAAACAAACAAACAAAGGATGGAGCACCAAACAAACAAACAAACAAACAAACAAACAAACAAACAAACAGCTATAGGATGGAGCACCTTGACTCAGAAGCATTCAAAATGCATGCAGATATAAAGACATAAAAGAGAGGGGTAAGAAGAACAGCTTCAAAAATATTCAGAGCAGAAAAGAAAATATATCTGCATAGCTTTTATATGCAGATGAAAGAGACCAAAACAGTGAAAGGCAAGGCTGCAAGAGTAGGTCACCCATTTGCCCGCCTGTCTCAGACATGCTCAGCAGAGAGAGGGGAGGGAATGGTTAAAATGAGCAGAAAAACCGCACTCCCCCCCTTTCCTGCTTCTCTCGCTCCTCCAAGGCAAAAATCCTTGCATAAAAGAATGACCCAGGCAGGGGGGAATACAGGGAGGAAAATGTTTAAACTATACAGAATTCTCACCTCCTTTCTCCACAAATTTCTCTTGCAAACACTGGCAATTGCCTTTTTCACTTACTTCACTACTACAACAACAAAATCTTGCAACTTACAGTTTCTTTATGCAAAAGGGAATCTCTCTGAGGGGGGGGGGCGTGAACACACAGGCATTCACAGGTCTCAGGATCACTTCGCCTTATCACTCCTTATGAGCCTCAGGGCATCTCACACACACACTCACATTTGTACTGCAATCAGACTTTTTGTGTAAAGCAAACCAATCATAATTATTTCAGGGAGCTTTCTCACAAGCCAATGAGCTCCATTTTCTAAATAACTTTTTGTGTACTATTATTAGAGGGTCTCATCCTTCCTGCAGGTTTGGAAATGATTACACACATACACACACATACCATTAAACAATATTTCCAGAACTGGGGAGGTTTTGTCCCTCTAAATCTTCACTTTTTCTTTCCTTGGGCAACCTGTAGCTCATTCCTGAAGCAGTGGGAAAACTCAGAGAGTAGTTTCAATCATAAATGTGACTGTGGGCCCTGACTACTTCCCATTTCCCACAGCTTCAAGCCCAAGCTGAAAAGCTTACTTATTTTGCTGGCTGGCCAAACATATCGCAATCAATTCAATCCCATTCAATTCTACATACTATTATTATAGATGCATATCCAAGAATTTTTAACAGAAATCACATCAAATTGGTCAAGTCAAGTTATCTGAGTCTTCCCATGTAGACAGAATTTACTCTTTTATTAATTGCTAAACCCCAGATGGGAAGAACAATAAACCTTTTCTTCTTTACTCTTAGTTCTTTCAGAGTTGGGGGGCTTCCCAATCTTTAAGTATTTTCCCCATTGTTCTATCTCCTTAAGCACTGGATTGTTACTACCCATCTCTTCTCTTTCTAGCTTAAATCTCCCAGCAAGCGCTGGTTTAATTTTTTTAAAATAAAGAGTTTATTAGATTTTGCACAGTAAAAACATCTTACATACACTTCTCTCAATCCTGTAATATCGACTCTCATTTTGGTTATTTTCATACATATCTTCAATCCTTTTACTATACAGGTGATATACATAGATATTTACATTTATACATCCTATACATGTAGTACATTAACATTCACCTCACTTATCTATAGTTATAAAAGATTGCTTAACTATTCCTATTCTCTAACCAAAAATACCATTTTTCCCCATACCATATAAAATTCCTTGTCATTTCTATCTTGTAGTTCTAGAGTTAGTTTGTTCATTTCCGCACAATCCATTATTTTTCTAATTATCATATTATCTGAGGGGTTGCTATCTGATTTCCACTGCTGTGCATAAACTATTCTTGCTGCTGTTAATATGTGGATTATAATGTACTGAATTTCTTTTCTATATGTTCCTTTTATTATTCCTAGCAAATACATTTCTGGTTTGAATTCAATTTGCTGACCTATTATTTCTTGTATCCAATTCCTTATTTTGTTCCAGTATTTTTTAGCTTCTGGGCATAACCACCACATGTGAAAATAGGAGCCTTTTTCATGTTTGCATTTCCAGCACTTACGACTTAAGTTTGGATATATTTTTGCTAGTCTTGCAGGAGCTAGATGCCAGTGGTACAACATTTTGTATAAGTTTTCTTTGTGTGAGGCCGACATTGTTAATTTGTAGTTTTTTGTCCATAATTTTTCCCAGTTTTCCAATTGTATATTGTATCCAAAATTTCTTGCCCAAGCTATCATGTTTCCTTTTACCACTTCTTCTTCCTTATCTATTTGTAGCAGGTAATTGTACATTTTGATATAAATCCCTTCTCTGGTCCTAATAAAATTTTATCTATAGGTTGGTTTTCTTTATCAATACCAAATTTTTCTATATCTTTTTTTATACCTTGCTTGCAATTGCAAATATTGCCACCAGTCAATACTTATTCCTTGTTGTCTCAGTTCCTGATTGGATTTCAAATTTCCTTGATCGTCTATTAATTGATTATATCTTCTCATTTTAGTTATGTTTAAGATGTTTGGATAAGTCATTGCCTCCATTGTGGATAGCCATCCTGGTATTCTGATATAATGCTTTTTCCTGACTTTCCTCCACACCTGTAGTAATGCATCTCTTAATAAATGATTTTGGAAAAATGACTTTTTTGTATTTTTTTCCTCCCACAAGTACGCATGCCACCCTGCTTTCAGGTCATGTCCTTCTAATATAAGTATTCTCCTATTATTTAGTAATATCCATTCTTTTATCCAAAGAAGTGATGCTGACTGATAATATAATTCCCAGAGTCCGAAGCCGCCTCTCATCCTACTATCCTGGAATAATTTAAGTTTGATTCTGGGTTTCTTCCCTCCCCACACAAATTTAGTTATTGTTTTGTTCAATTCACTGAAAAAATTTTGGTCTAATTTTATGGGGATTGTTTGGAATAGGTATAGCCATCTTGGGAGAATATTCATTTTAATTGTCGCAATTTTTCCTACCAATGATAATTGTAATTTTCCCCACTGTTCCAGGTCTTTTATAGTCTTTTGCATAAGATTTTTATAGTTGTCCTCCTTTATTGACGAACATCTTTTAGTCAGCCATATTCCCAAATACTTAACTTTTTTCACAATTTGCAAACCAATTTTCTCTGTCAATTCTTTTTCTTGCTTTCTCGTAAGATTTTTAGCTAATATTTTGGTTTTGTCTTTATTAATTTTAAGACTGGCCACTTTACCAAAATCTTCTATTTCATTCAGTAGTTTTATCCCTGATGTCATCGGGTCTTCTATGAAGAAGACCATGTCGTCTGCAAATGCTTGAGTTTTATATTCCTCCTTTTTTATCTTGATTCCCTTAATCTCCTTTTTTTGCCTAATCTGTTCTAGTATTTCTATTGATAAAATAAAGATTAGAGGTGACAACGGACATCCCTGTCTCACTCCCTTGGATATATTAAATCTTTCTGTGAGATCCCCATTTACTATCACACTTGCTTTTTGTGTTGAATATATTACTGCCATCATTTTTTCAAAGTTTGATCCAAAATTCATACTTCGTACTTGTTGAATGAAAACCCCCCAATTCAAATTATCAAAAGCCTTCTGGGCATCTAGGACTGCTTGTTTCTCTGTATGTTTCTCATAATATTCTAGCGCGTTTAAAACTGTCCTTGTGTTATTCCTAATTTGTCTGTGTGGTAGAAATCCATTTTGATCTGTGTGAATTATTTTATTTAGTACTTTTTTCATTCTTTCTGCCACTATTGTCATAAATATTTTATAATCTGCATGTAATAAAAAGATAGGTCTGTAATTTCGGATTTGTTTGTTATCGATGTCTTCTTTCAGGATTAAAGTAATATAAGCTTCACCCCAGGATTCTGGCAATTTTGCTTCTAACATTGTTTCATTATATAGTTCTAACATTAGTGGTTCCAAAATTTCATACATTGTTTTATAAAATTCCCCTGGTATTCTGTCTGGTCCTTATGTTTTATTGTTTTTCTGCTTAAAGACTGCCTTTTTTAATTCTATCTGAGTTATTTCTTTATTTAATATCTCTCTACTTTCTACTTATATTGGGGGTAATCCTTTTCTTTTCAAATATATTTCAATTTCATCCTTTTCTATTTCATCCTCTCCATATAGTTCCTTAAAGTAATTGAAGTATTAGTTTTCTTTCTCTCTGCTTTCTCAATTTAAAGGCTAGCCATCTCCCTGGCTTATTTGCATGTTCAAAAAAATTTTGTCTGGCTAATTTTATTTTCCTCGCATTCTCTTCTTGTTCTATCAGATTCAATTTATGTCTCACTAAATCCTTTTCCCTTTTAATTTTATCATTTTGTGGCTCCTTTTGTAACTCTATTTCTAATTTTTTAATGGCCTCCTGTAGGGTTTTTTCTCTTCCTTTTTTTTCTTATTTCTTTGGGCTATATATGATATTGTAATTCCATGTAAGTATGCTTTGGTGGTATCCCAAATATTTTGTAATGATGTGTCTTGATTGTTGTTTATTTTAAGGAACCACTCCATTTCCTTTTTAATCTGCTGAGTGTATTCTTTTTCTTTCAATATCTGCGTATTTAACATCCATCGTCTATTTTTTTTCTTATGGCCTTTCCAGATTATTTCTATGGGATTATGATCTGCCCATGTATTGGGTAAGATTTCTATTGAATTTAGATTATTGTCTACTTCCCTGTTCATCCAGGCCATGTCTATCCTAGACCAAGATTTATGTGGATTGGAATAAAACGTAAATCCTTTTTCTTGTGGGTTAAGTTCTCTCCAGCTATCTCTCAGATTTAGTTCGTGGCTCATGTCGAAAAAAGATTTTGGTAAAGTTTTTTTTTCTTGTTTTGATTATTACTTTTGTAGTCCTTATTACCATTCACAACTGCATTAAAATCTCCTAAAATGCAAATATTTTCCGCCCCTATCTCATTTATTTTTTCATGTAATTTATTATAGAATTTATTCTGATTCTCATTTGGTGCATAAATCACCACTAACAGCAGTTTCATTTGTTGTATTTCCACTTCCAACATTAGTATTCTTCTGTTATCGTCTGCATATACCTGTCTTGCTTTTAACTCTTTTTAAATGTATACTGCAATCCCTTTTTTTTTGGTCCGCTAATGCAATGTATAATTCACCTAATTTTGCTTGCTCCAAATATTTTTATCTTGTTTTTTTATATATACCTCCTGTAGGCATATTATATCAGCATTTTGTTTCCGCAACTTTGTATATATCTGTTTTCTTTTAATGTGGGAGTTTAATCCATTTATATTTATTGTTAACAACCTGACCTTTCCTTCCATGTTACTACCTTTGCGTTTGACTTCTATTTAATCTATTCTCTTTATGCGCTCTCATTCTTACCCCATCTACTGCTTGTTGTTCTGTACTCTCTTTACTTTTTCCTTCTTGCTCAGACTCCCTTTCTTCCTATTTCTGCTCTTCCTGACTTCTACTTTCCAATTCTTCCTTGCTGCTATACTCCTCTTCTGTTTCTATGTGTTGATCCAAAAATTCTCGTGCTTTTTCTAAATTATCTATTTTTATTTTTTCCCCTTGCCAAGTTATAAGCATTCCTTCTGGTATAAGCCATCTGAATAAAATGTTACGTTTGTTGAGTTGTGTTGCTAAGAATTGATAATCTCTCCTATGCTCCCTTACCCGTCTCGGAATTTGCTTCAATATCTGAATCTCTTTTCCTTTGTATATCATTGGTTCCTCTCTAGTTATTTTGTATATTTCATCTCGCAGTCTCCTTTTCGCAAATCTAATGTGTACCTCTTTTGCTAACTTATAACATCTGGCATAATTTGTGTGCACTCTATAAATGTCATCTATTCCATCTTGCACTTCCTGTCTGTCCTTATGTAATGTTCTGCTATTAGGTCTGGCATAATTTCTTTTAAATCCTCCTCTTTGTTTTCTATCACATTTTGAAATCATAAGTAGTAGGCCGCTCGTTCCATTTCCAGATGAATAATCGACTCCTCTAACTCCTTATTCATCGTCATTAGTTTTTGGTCTACCACTTCCAGTTTCTTTTCTCTCTGCTCAGTTCTGTTTTCCACTATTTTTATTTTTTGTTCATTTTTTTCAATTGTTTGTTGTATTGTACCCATCCTGTTGTCAAGTTTCTGTATGTCTCCTCTCATTTCTTCGTGGTTTTTGTCTATCTTCTCCTGCATTTTCATCATTGTTTCTTGTATTGCTAACAATGTTGTCTGCATTATCTGCATTATAGTTTCTGTATTGCTTATTTTTTCAGTACTTAACATGCCTTCTATTGATCTCTGAACTGCAGGGGACGCTGTCGTTAATGTTGGGTTGGATGTGGTTTTCTTCCCAATTTTTTGGATAGTGGTTGTGGTAGACATTCTTACTATTTTATAAAAGCTCTCCCAGTTCACCATATATCAAGTACTTATTTATATTTTGCTATTTCTAATTTCAGATAGTAATCCGTTATTAATCAATGTAACTTAGTTCTAATCAATCAATCCTTTATGGGGCAAAATCCTCCAGATTACTTCGAGATATCTTAATCTAACATATATAAATAGTTTCTTAAAACTAAGTAGTAAACACTAATTAATTAGTACATATAATATCTATCAAGAGTATTAAGTATTTATATAATAACAACAATAGAATAGCAGTTGTTCAATCTCAAAAAATATTTCTAACAATAGTTAATTCTCTATATGTAAATATAAATATATGTATATAAATAATTAATAAGAGTAATTGATTCTACCAGATAATAATAAGTCACTAATAACTAATTCTTAATAATTAATAGTTAATGGTTATTAGTTATTTAAATATGATATAAATATATAGTCATTATATTTCAATAGTATATTATATATTCTCCCCAGTTCTTAGCCAGTTCTTTAAAGCCCCCCCTTTTTTATTTCATCTGCAGTTTGTCAATATCACTTAAATTTATTTAATGTATTACAATACCTCCTTGGACATTCAAACTCTGTTATTTAATATCCAGTCTTTTCAATCTTCAACCTTTCTGCTTCCTGCTGGATTTATCTCCTTCTGACAAAGGATAAGACAAAGTTCGTTTAAATGGCTGCTCTCACATCTGGTTTCAATCGTCACGATCTGGAACTGTCACCCATGGCTCTAATTCCAACGTTAACGTCTGCAGCTAACATACAAAGTCTATCTGATGCTTTTTCGTTCTTCTCTCCACATCTACCCCCTTTCTCCCTCTTGCACAGCTCTCTTTGTCACACTCCATCACTAATCCCCATTTTACTTTCTGTTGTTCCTCTACTCGCCTTCTTCGGTAACCGCTTCCTTCTTTATGATCACGCTCTCACCGCTGAGTCGCCGCCATCTCTAGATCTCCTCCTTTCCTCCGAGACTCACTTCTTCACCAGTAATTCTTCTGGATTTTACTTCTCTACACACGCTTTCTTCTTATGGTCCAGGATTTTTTCGATTTGTCGATATTCCAGTCTCTAGTTTAATGTCTTCCTTCCTCTATCTGGTCGGGTTGTCACAACTGTAGTTGTGATGTGATGACTGCGTTCTTTCCAGTCCAGGTTTATAGAGTTACTGTTCGTTGCAGCCAGGTGGTTGCCTTCCTCCTCAGTGCCCTAAGTTCCTCTATTGATCCATCGATCTCTCCGAGATTGATGTGCTCCATAAAGAGCCTCCGGATCAGAAAAACCAGAGCTTGAAAGCGGAGCTTTGCTTTCTCCGCTCTGTCTCATCGTGACGTCACCACCGGAAGTCCCTGGTTTAATTTTTAAAGATCCAAACTTTTCTCTATCTACCTTAAATCTCCCAGCAAGCGCTGGCTTAATTTTTAAAGATCAAGATCTATAGAGACCTTGATCTTTAACAACCCCTGGTGCAAGCCTCTTTGTTTAGGTGTTCAGGGTAGGCAGAATTGGAGCCTGCCAGCAAATGACCAGGACAAAGTCACTGGATAAATTTTTCTGGAGCGCTCTTGACTTCGCCTCTGGTCCCAGCTGGTTTCTTCTGTTCACCATAGTGAAGGCCACACCGAGCCTCAAAGGGGTTCGGCTTGTGGGAAGCCGAATGCGGCCACCTTGAAGGAAAATGGTGCCTTCAAGTCCCTGTCCCTGTTCGGGTGCCAAATGTAAGGTCCAGTGATACGCTTAAGCCAACATTGAGCCAAATAGAAGAACTTAAGCAGAGACTTGAAAAGATTCAGCATTTAATTTGTACAAAGCAAAGGCTGGGTAAACCATTCCCAACATAGACAAAAGAGACATATAAGAAATAGCCACACCTTGGGGAAGGTATGGCATCCTTTTATACCTTCAGAGTATCCAATTCTGGCCCCCTGGCCCATGCCTTCCTTGTAGCCCTGCATTGGCTGTGTAGAAAGGAACAGGGGGGTTGAGGGGGGCTGAGTACTTAGCAACAGAGGGGCTGGGTGCTTAGCAACACAGGTATTTGCCTGATGTAATTGCACCAGGCACTGACTTGTACACAAAAACAAGATAAGAGAAGTGAGATCACTGGTGAGCAAATGGCAAAGGCAATTCCAATTCTTAGCAAAGCAATTCTTACAGAAGCAAAACAGCAAGTTATTATTATGTCCCAGTAATTCTTACCTATTCTATTATTATTATGTCCCTACAATATCTTGTGAATAATTTTTATTAGGATATGGGAGATTACAGCTTGTTTATAGCTTTGTCATTGTGTATTAGGCCAAAACTAGTTCTTATGCTTTGTCTAGAATAAGCTTCAGAATGACAGTATAAAACATAGGATCAGAAGGAATCAACCAGAGGGTTGTTGCTGGAACTGAAAAAGGATCAAGTCCACCAGTCTGAAAAAATACTAAAAAAGACTGTTGCTGGGGCTTGAGAAGAACAGGAAACAGAAGTATATAGTAGTTGCTTAAAGCAGCTGGCATATATTAGCAGAGCCTATATAAAATCTTTCTAGCAGATCTCTAATTCAAAAAGTAATCATTTGAAGGAATAACTGATTCATCTAAAAAAATAACAAAAGGCTAGACACAGCAGAATTTGACATGCTGCAAAAAATTGGGGAATTGAAAGACAATAGGTTTTAGGAATAACATGATGGAGAAAACTGCTGTATAAAATTGTTCTTGATAATCAGGATCAGTTTGAGGAGAATAATAGAGTAAGGAAGGCTGATATAAAGGAAATTAGAATTTACTTAACTTAGGAAATTTGGAACTGTAAGTACACATTACAAGAGCATTATACATTTAATTATATCATCATTTCAACTGAAAAATAGCTTAATTAAAATAAATATTTATTAGCAAACCATCTATCTGTACAGTTTTTCTAAACCATTTAAATTTAGGTGGGTTATTTTAGTGCAATATTTCCAGATTTCTGCTTGAAATAATATTTCCTAACATTAGAGCTCAGAACTTTGCAGTATAATAATAAGACCAAGCATTAAAATGTTTTCAAAGGGAACAAATATAGCAACATTTTTTCACTCTATACATGCAGTCCAATGACAAAATAGTACATATAATTTTCTTTTCTAACAGATCCTGCCATGATTTTTAATTTAATTTTCATTTTTGATCCAAATGGTTCTACAGTGGGAAAATTACTAGTAGAAATAAAGACTGACTAGCAGTGGTGGGTTGCTGCCGGTTTGGACTGGTTCTCCCGTACCGGTGGCAGAAATTTGCCCCCGCTCGCCGAACTGGCAGCGATGGCTGGCTGGCCACACCCCTGAACCAGTTCTCTGGTCACCACTCCTTGAAAGTGGCTTGCAAAGAACCCTCTGCACATGCGCAGAGGCCTCTGCGCATGCACAGAGGGTCATTTGCACGATGTGATGGATCTGATGGTCTGACGCATCACGTTGGAAGTGATGCAAAACGCGCACTTCCGACGTGATGCGAACCGGTAGGGAAGGTCAGTAAAATCCACCCCTGCTGACTAGTATTTTGTTCTTCCCTCCAATAAAAACCCAAGTCTTTGTTAAATTTATATGATGTAGCCACATATCTTAGTGTTTATTTCTTTCTATAGCAAAAGAAAATGTAAAAGAAAAGAATGCAGAGCAGTCTACTAAGCCTTCTGCTTCATTGCAGCACTTCCTGGAATGATAGTGTGACTATACATTGTTTGTGGTTGCTCAGATTGCTGAAGAAGTTGTGGGGGGAGCAGCAGCCACTGCAGATTCCACTGCAATAAAATCATGGTATTTTTACATTAAAAAGAAAGGGAAAACCAATGCATCAACCATATTATGTATTTTTAAAAGCAAGTACAACTACCCTAAATAGAAAAACAAATGTATGTCCAAATATATTATTAAAAATCAAACATAAATCTTCCAGAGCAGAATTTGCCCTAAAAAAGACAGCTGTAAAATGGATTAAATTTACAATAAAGCACACATTCTTAACCAAAAAGCCCAGAATGGCATGTGTTATTATTTAAGCAGATTGTCACATTCACTTCAACAGAGGAAACAAATGTGCAAAAAAGAACAAAGGAATTCATTGGTATCTTGCTTTTAATGACTGAACTAAGTAGCATAGATCCATAACAGCAAAGGAGATTTATATACTGTACACATTAGAATTCACATTAAATACAAAATAGCTGGAAAGTACAATAGCTCTAAATATATTAACAATGCATCCTTTTAGTTGGTTGCTTGATTTGTTTCCTTTGCTTATACCTTTTAGTCATTCTGGGGAGATCTGTCAAATCAATATACGGATAATACATGGCCCGTTGCTAATGTTACATAAATTTTATATAATGAATAACACAAAGCTGTAATTTTAAGTGTATTTATCAGGAAAGAAGCATGACTCTGTTCAAAGTTACTTAGTTTGAAGGCTAGACTGTTAATGTATTCATTTTTCCAAGACTAAAAGCTGTACAACTTCTGAGAAGCTACTCTTGTGAAGTCTGAATTATGGTCCAAACAGCTCAAGACATAAATATTTTCTAGCTTTACTTAGAGTTTCCTGGATCAAAACAGAAATGTTGTTTATACTCTGCTATGATTTTTATTTATTTAAAAGATTTATATGGCTGCCCTTCTTAAAAAACTCTGAGTGACTCACCAAGACAGTAAAACAGAATTATAAAGCAACCATAAAACAAATATTGTTACTAACTTTCAGTTGCTGATGTGTAAAGAAAGACTTTTTTACCTCAACTCTCCCTATCCTGGTACCCTCCAATACAACTCACATCACCCCCACCTTACCTAGTACTTCTATAAGATGACAGTTTGGGAAAGCAATAAATGCTTAAGCAATTGGACTGTCTGTGAATGTTTTAACAATTTATAACTGGAACAAACCTCTTTGTGACAGGATCAGGCAAGACCTTTGTATATATCATATCCAGAACATGAGCTAAGTGGTAAGGGATCCTGAAGGTGTCATCTAACAAGAAAAACAAAACACTAAAATTATCTTGACAGAATTTTCAGAAAGAACTTCACATGTGATTATATGTGACTTCTATAATCACATTCCACACAGCTCCAAATTTATCTGTTTTGCTGTCTACCTTCTGAACTCTGTTTTCTGAGAACAGTGGCAAAACTGTTCTCAGAAAACAGAGAGGGAGATGAAGGTAAGAAAAGAGATGCAGACTTTTTCTTGAAGAAAACCTTCATTTTCCCTGCACCTAGAATGTATAGAAAGCTACCATCAATTCATAATTCTCAAGAAGCCATCCCTGGATCCAGCAGATTTAAAAAACTTTCGTCCAGTCTCCAACCTTCCCTTTGTGGGGAAGGTTGTTGAGAAAGTGGTGGCGCTCCAACTCCAACGGCTATTGGATGAAACGGATTATCTGGATCCTTTCCAATCGGGTTTCAGGCCTGGTTATAGTACGGAAACTGCTTTGGTCGCGCTGATGGATGATCTCTGGCGAGCCAGAGATGGAGGTTTTTCCTCCATCCTGGTGCTGCTTGCCCTCTCAGCTGCTTTCGACACCGTCGCCCACGGTATCCTTCTGTGTTGATTAAGGGAGCTGGGAGTGGGTGGCACCGTTTTGCGGTGGTTCTCCCCCTATCTCTCTGATCGTTCACAGTCGGTGTTGGCAGGGGGGCAGAGGTCGACCCCTAGGCCCCTTGAGTGCGGGGTGCCTCAGGGTTCGGTCCTCTCTCCCCTTTTATTTAACATCTACATGAAACCACTGGGTGAGATCATCCGACGGCATGGGGTGAGGTTTCAACAATACGCTGATGACACCCAGCTGTACATTTCCACCCCTCGTCAATTCAGTGAAGCGGTGGACGTAATAGACCGGTGCATGGAAGATGTAAGGGTCTGGATGGGAGTTAACAGACTCAAGCTAAAC